>VTFQ01000010.1:39683319-40105681 GCA_036281575.1 Ancherythroculter nigrocauda
TACAGTGTTTTACAGAAAAAAAAAATATTTTACAGCAAATAGTAATCATAAACAGGTTCATAGGAACTAAATAAAATACAAGTATAAAGTAAAAATTAAAGAAATAATTTGGTTAAAATGGATTAAAATAAATCCAAGATGGGAGATTTCTTTGATTAAGAATTCACTGAAAATTGTTTAATATAATTAAAAACTGTTTCACGTATTCTGTGTATATTGATGAATATAGTCATTTAGAGCGGGGTTTTTTTTTTTTTTTTTTTTAAAGAAATTAAATAATTAGTTAAAAAAATGAATAAAAATAACAGAACAGTAAAGGAAATAGAATTTATTTGAATCAATTTCAACTATTAGCAGATTTTTGTCCTAAAATATGTACACATTCACCCTTAACTGAATGCCTGACATGTTTAAAATGGCTTTGTTAATGTTTATTGTCTCAAAACATTCAATTATGAATTACATAAATCACCTAATAGCCTACATTTTAAATTAAAATGGCAGATTTTTGACAAAAAAGTTGAGTAGTTTGGATCACTGAATATTACTATCAGTCGTTTAAAGGTGCCCTAGAATTAAAAATTGAATTTCTCTTGGCATAGCAAAGAGTTCAGTACATGGAAATGACATACAGTGAGTCTCAAACACCATTGTTTCCTCCTTCTTATATAAATCTCATTTGTTTAAAAGACCTCCGAAGAACAGGCGAATCTCAACATAACACCGATTGTTACGTAACAGTCGGGATCATTAATATGTACGCCCCCAATATTTGCATATGCCAGCCCATGATCAAGCATTAGACAAGGGCAGGACATCAGGATGTGCACAGCTGAATCATCAGACTAGGTAAGCAAGCAAGGACAATAGCGAAAAATGGCAGATGGAGCAATAATAACTGACATGATCCATGATAACATGATATTTTTAGTGATATTTGTAAATTGTCTTTCTAAATGTTTCGTTAGCATGTTGCTAATGTACTGTTAAATGTGGTTAAAGTTACCATCGTTTATTACTGTATTCACGGAGACAAGAGCCGTCGCTATTTTCATTTTTAAACACTTGCAGTCTGTATAATTAATAAACACAACTTCATTCTTTATAAATCTCTCCAACAGTGTGTAATGTTAGCTTTAGCCACGGAGCATACTATCAAACTCATTCAGAATCAAATGTAAACATCCAAATAAATACTATACTTACACGATTAGACATGCTGCATGACGAACACTTTGTAAAGATCCATTTTGAGGGTTAAATTAGCTGTGTGAACTTTGTTTATGCTGTTAAAGGCAAGCGCGAGCTCCGTGGGCAGGGAGCGAGAGATTTAAAGGGGCCGCGCAGCCTAAATCGGCTCATATTTAATGATGCCCCAAAATAGGCAGTTAAAAAGATTAATAAAAAAAAAAAATCTATGGGGTATTTTGAGCTGAAACTTCACAGACACATTCAGGGGACACCTTAGACTTATATTACATCTTTTAAAAAGACGTTCTACGGCACCTTTAACATTTATATTGAAGATGTTTAAGTTGTTAAAGACCCCGTGTAGTCAATAATTGTAAAACCAAAATGACGTTTAAACTTTTTTTTCATTATTTATGTCTTAAATTAGCTTGAATGTAACTCTACACCCTTGCCTCATTTAGTGTATGCGGTTCTATGAATATGCAAATTAGCCCCGCCTCCACTCACTCACACCAGCTCAGAGATCCACTCATTGACGTTCACAAGTTGACGTGATTGGT
The DNA here is from genome assembly GCA_036281575.1 of Ancherythroculter nigrocauda. Lineage (NCBI taxonomy): Eukaryota > Metazoa > Chordata > Actinopteri > Cypriniformes > Xenocyprididae > Ancherythroculter > Ancherythroculter nigrocauda. The sequence continues at coordinate 39,685,071 of VTFQ01000010.1, forward strand.
TACAAGGTAGTTTGTGATGTCAGAAAAAAACAGCAATTTCAAACTGCATTTTTGAGACTGTCTATAGATCACTGCAGTTTTAAGGAGAAAATACTCAGCAATGATGTTGACTTATGAATTTACACATGATTTGTCTTAAAGCACATTAAAAACACCACATAGACATAGAAACAACATTAAAACTTGATTTTCACCACAGGGGGTCTTTAAATATTAAATGTTTTGCTACTTGCTCCTTTAAAAAGGATAGCCTACCAAAAAAAAAACTTAATTCTGTCATCATTTACTCACCTTCATGAAGAATTTTGGTAAACAGTTTCAGATCTCACTGACTTGCATTAAATGGACAAACAAATTTGATGGAAGTCAATGGTATCTGAAAGGTTTGGTCACCAAAATTCTTCAAAATATCTTCTTTTGTGATCCACAGAAACACAAATAGGTTAGGAATGACATGAAAGTGAGTAAATGATGACAGAATGATCATGTTTTAGTGGACAATTCCTTTAATGAATGGTAAAGCTCAATCATTTTGACTGACAAGCAAAAAAAAAACATTAGACGGTCCACATCTCCTTATGAGATGGTTTTGCCTGAGAATGAGAGGCGTGAATCTCATTAAACCTGTCCAGAACATGTGTGGATCATATTTATCCTCAAAATATCATGAAACTAATGCCACAGCACAGAAATAAGGCTGCATTTTCAAAGTCAGAATGTAATTTCTGTTGATTTGATGGTGAAATGTGGCTCCGGATCATTCATTAAGTTCTCTAGCAGGGAGTCGGACTCCCACGGACTCTGCTCGGACTTTGTCTCATTTTATTGTTGGTGATGGTGCACCAGCAGTGCAGCACAAACGCTGCTCAGTGATTGTGTTTTAATCGACGGCTTTGCTCCCTGCATGTATAGACAGCGATAAAAGCATTGACGCGTTTGTTTTGTCACAGACAGCAGATATCAGGTCTTCTGGGTTTTATCTCTCCTGATGAACGCCGGGAATATTTGAGCACGAGATTCTGAAGGAATTAATGCATTATTCATGCTGCTGGATAAGCTTTAATTAAAAGTGCTGTTTGGCATTGTGACGGGAATGAATGTGTGTTTTTCCTCGCCTGTCGCCACCTCATTCACTCACAGCACCCTCGACTTATCAAAGGCCCTGTGGCCCCGCCCACCCGCGCAGCGTTTGCTTAATTCGAGCACCGGAGGGACATAATTACTCACCGTACCGAAACGCAGGAATCTCCCCACTTGCAAACGGAATATTTGCACTTTCTGGGATTCCCGACGGCACATTGACGGTGTTACAGTCTTCTGACACGTGTAAACGTTGGTCTTCTGTCTTGCTGACCTCTGTTTGATTTGTTTTGGCATGTGATGTGAATAATTGATTGGGTGCTTAAAGATCCTGATGTAGAGTGTGTGTGTGTGTGTGTGTGTGTGTGTGTGTGTGTGTGCACGTACATATATATATCTACAGTTATATAAATTTCTTTAAATTTTTACTCTTAATTTTTTTTCACCAATTTAAAAAATTTAAATGTGCAAAAATCTTTAAAAATAAATCCTACATAATTTCATAATTTGCATGTAATGCAATGAAATTCAGACAAAATATTTCAGAAATCATTCTAATATGCTGATTTTGATACTCAACTGTTTTCAACTACACAACTGTTTTCAACATTGATAATAATAATGAATGTTTCTTGAGCATCAAATCATCATATTAGAATGATTTCTGAAGGATCATGTGACACTGAAGACTGGAGTAATGATGCTGAAAATTCAGCTTTGATCACAGCAATAAATTGCACTTTACTGTATATTGACATAGAAAACAGCTGTTTTAAATTGGAATAATATTTCACAATATTCCTGTTTTTGTTTGTATTTTTAATCAAATAAATGCAGGCTTGGTGAGCAGAAGATACTTCTTTTAAAACATTAAAAAAATATTACTGACCACAAACTTTTGAATGGTAGTGTATATATATTTTTCTAACAATGTAAGTCTTTACTATCACTTTTTGTCAATTTAACATCCTTGCTAATTAAAAGTATTAATTTCTTTAAAAAAAAAAAAAGACTGACCCCAAACTTTTGAACGGTAGTGTATATTGTTACAAAAGATTTATATATTAAATACATACTGCTATTTTTATGAACTTTTTATTCATCAAACAATCGTGAAAAAATCATTTTATAAATATATAAAAATATTAAATATTAAACCGCACAACTGTTTCCAACATTGATAATAAATCATCATAATTAGAATGATTTCTGAGGATCATGTGACACTGAAGACTGGAGTAATGATGCTGAAAATTCAGCTTTGACCACAGGAATAAATTACATTTTAAAGTATATTAAAATAAAAAAAACAGTATTTTAAATTGTAATAATATTTCACAATATTACTGTTTTTCTGTATTTTTGATCAAATAAATGCAGGCTTGATGAGACTTCTTTCAAAAATGTTAAAGTAGTTTATAAACTGTATCAAATGAATATAAACTGAATATATGTATATCTAATGAAATAACTAATGAAGTGAAACTGAATGCATTTTCATATAGGAGGCTTTTAGGACTGTAATCATTCCAATTTCAAGGCTTTTTAAACTTTCAGGCTTTGCATTTCTTAGCATTTCTATCACCTTAAATTTGAATTCAAATTGCTATTCTGCATCTTGTTAAATTTGCACTCTCTCAGTTTCCTCCATAATAAGATTGTCTTTTATAAATAGTGTTTATTTGTGTTTATGTGTGATCTGACTGAGAAATGAAACATACCGCATTGGTCAAGCCTTCACGTGTGTGTTCGTGTCCTTAAACTCTTTCTCTTCCTGATGCTTCTCTCTAATGAGGAACATCAGGCCGAGCTTCACTTATCCCTCATGAGATTTTACTCTGCGAATCCCTAGAGCTCCTGCACAAACACACACGTGCTGCGTCGTTCTCATGGCCTGATTCTCTCCTCCAGCCTCAGGTTCTTCTCCTCACAAGCATTTTGAGCCGCCCAGCCTCCTGATGTTATCCACTGCTGCTTTTAGCTGTTTTATATTTGATATTCATGGCCCACTTTACCGCGCCGGCTCATAATTAGCTCTTTTTATGTCGAATCGAAGGCCCTGGCATGGCGTCACAGGCTGCAGGGGGTCTTACAGATTTACCCTCTTTGCTTGAGGGAGCAGACGCAGATGACGCCGCTTCTCCCTCAGAGGGATGTGTGTGTGATGCTCCATTCTTAACTGTAGGCATATATTATTCTAACTATCTCTGTCTGTCTATCTATCATTCTATCTATCTATATCTTATTCATAATACAAAATTATATTTTGAGTTACCCAAACATTCTCAAAACAAGAGATGCCAAGTTCAAGTCCTTATTTTGGCTTAATAAGACACCAGCGTTCGTTAGAGAGGCAACACCCTTCCAGAAATATCCTGAATATGCATCTCACAGAAAATTGACTACAGATACAGAGAACGTGTCTGAAATATGAATATTATTTGCAGGACTCAAACTTCTCTCAGCTCTTTAAATGCTGAAGCCGGATCGCTGCTGAATTAATTAAAAGCTGAAGGTTTATTCGGGCCACGTTACAGTGTATGAGATTGTAAATATATGCAAATATGCAACAAATTTCCCAAGCAGATTTCCTCCTTTCCGACTCCTCCCTCATTTTTATTCATGACCTGTAATTCATTAAACTGTGTGCATCGTTAAGCATACACAAAATAGGCTAATTAATACACTTGACGATAAGCTGGTGCAGCATGGGGTCGGAACTGAACTACATTTTCATCACTACAGCTGTAAGAGACGCTGACACACAAAACAACGGCAAGTTTTTTCATTTACACTTTTTACTTATATTTGAAACACTTTTGAAAGAGATCATATGGAAGCTTGTTTCCAACATGGAATAAAAAAATGAAAAAAAAGGTAATTGTGACTTTTTATCTCTCAATTCTGACTTTCTCACAATTGTAAGTTTATATCACATATCACTTAGAATCGCAAGAAAAAATTGCGAGGCATAAACTCAGAATTGCAAGAAAAAAGTCAGAATTGTGAGAGAAAAAGTTGCAATTACCTTTTCTTTTCTTTTCTTTTTTTGCCGGAAGCAAGATCCACAGATTTTGGCCATTCACATTAATTCCCTCAATTCACTACAAATGTTGATTTGAAGCAATTAAAGACAGGTTCTATAGGCTGTGTGTCTTAGATATTTGTATGAACTACTAATCCCATGATGCATTGTGTCTCTCTGTCTGATATCACTGTCACTGATGACATTTCATGCATCACATGCAGCCGTCTGAGAGTCGATCCTCACAGATTCACATCCATCGAGCTGCTGCGCGGCCATCTGGGGTGTGTGTATGTGCATACTGAGCGTGCTCAGCAGTCGCACTGTCTGTCTGTGTGTGTGTGTCCATATCAGGTCTGGATTACTCTCTTCTGCCACGCTTCATTTAACCAGCTCATGCCCCATTAGTCAGAGCCCAGAATGCTCAGCACACACATATGGCTCTGGGCTCAATTAAAGGCTGATTATGCAAAGGAGTGCTGCAGTTTCTCCTTATAATTTCCATGTATTAATTCACCCTTCGGTTGAAATGTGCTGTGCTGTGCTGTGATCTGTCTGTCACGCATACAGTACAGTACTAGCCCAGCCTTAGCATAGCCTCGGTTTAAAGACAAGAGATCAGTACAGAAAAATATAAGTGAATCTCATGTCAAACATTTACTTTTTATTAACATTCATTATTTACTTTCAGGGGACTTTTTATAAGGCATATTTTTGTTTTTCATTTGTATTTACATATACATATATAGACATACACATATATATATTTAATGTATAAAATATGTTATATATTATGTATGTGTGAGTGTGTGTTTATTTTTAACCCGCTGGTGCACTTCCACTTTGACCAAAAATTTTTACTTTTTTTTTATAACTTTATCACAAATGTACCAAGCTTGGTAAAGGTTTTGGCACTTGCTGTGTGAACACACACACACACACACACACACACACACACATACAAATCATGGACATGATTCGAAAAGATTAAATGGTCCTAAAAAACAGTCACTCTTGTGCTCCTCGTGGTCAAAAATTAGTGTTTTGGAAATGAATGGGAAATTAATTTAATCTAGTGGAAAGGTTTGGTACTGCGCCCAAACAAAATCTTACTGAAAGCTCATTTTTTGAGATGTCAACCTTAAAATTTGGAGCACAACTTGTTTAAATTTATGACTTTGATTTTCTCGCAGTTTTAGAGTAAGACATGTTTTGGAAAATATATATTTCATATAAAAATTGAAAAATAAAATAAAAAATAAACTTAAAACTTAAGTTAAACTTAAAACTAAAGTTAACTTTTTTTCTTTCTTTCTTTATTTATTTATTATTTTTGTATTTCAACAATAATTTACCAAACTCAAGATTTATGACAGTTGGAAATTTCATTTTATTTCATTTTATTATAACTACTGCTTAAATATAATTTAGTACCATAAAATGCCCTAAAAACACAGAATATTAATTAAAAAAGCATTATCACACTAAAATATAGTACATTCATTTCATTGAAATAAAAAAAAAAAAAAAAAAATTGGTCACATTTGACCCGCCACGCGAGGAGCTCCAGAGGGATAAATGTATAAAATGTTATGTGTATACTGTATATATATGTGTGTGTGTGTGTGTGTGTGTGTATGTGTATATATATATATATATATATATATATATATATATATATATATATATATATATATATATATATATATATATGCGTATATATATATATATATATATATATATTCATGTTAAACTATAAAATCAAATCAATATAAAATCAAGCACAATAGTAGCTGACTAGGCATTTTTTGGTCCCATGTTTTAAATACTGGGAATATTTTTGTCACTATTTTTGCCCTAAACCCTGGTTCATTTCTGACCTGAGACAGATTGCTTGTAGCATCAGTACATCAGCTGTACTGTACAGGAATAACCTCTAGTTTTATCTGCCGATGTCTCTGTTTAGTTCAGTTGTGTCGTGTGAGTTTGTGTCTGATGTCATTACAGGAGCAATAAGAGAGCGACAGCGTTTCTGAAATAGAACGGTATGCTCTGCTTTGTTTCCTAACTAAATTCAGCCATTTAGGAGACAATAAGGGCTCTTCAGTTGACGTAAATGCAGCAGATCCTGCATTCCTACTTTGGTTTGTTGTTCTAATTGTGTCTTTTTCAGGCATTCTTTCCATTCTGTTTGGTTAAGTTGTATAAAATGGTGAAACAATACTCAACAGCCATGTACCAGCTCTCTTTCTGGCTTTGCTTTTTCATGTTTTGTGGTCAGGCGTCCCTATTTCCCTCCCTTACTAGGCCCAGCAGACGGCCTGTCGTTTCCACTAATGAAGTGACACCGCGATGCCCAGTCGCTCACCACAAACATGCAGTCGAGTTTTAATCCAAGCCATAATCATATGCTTGAGAGAAAGAATCCAGAGGCTGGAGAACAAGCTTGCATTGCAGGAAACCCAGAGGAAGTCGTTGGTTGCGACTCACACGGCCACACTGTGACTCGGACTGAAATAAGTAATAACAAATATAATAACATCCAGGTTGGGTAGACGAGAGTTTGACCGCTCTGTTTGTAGTTTTTCCAAGAAGTAAGAATGCACTCATGCTTTTACACGTGTGCATTTTCTGTTAGTTTTAACCCTGCAAAATGTGACGCATGAAATAATAGTCTATAGAAATGGAACAGTTTATTGAACCTTTAGAAGTCTAAAAACATGTTTTGTTTCATTTTTAATACATCAGGCTTTTATGGCTCATATAGTATGATATAATGAGAATATGGAGGCAACAACACCTCAATTTTATTCAGAGGCCCAAACTGAGCAAAAACATGCAGTTTGGTGCAGATGCTGATGCTGCAACGTGATCTCATGAGAATACATGTGTATTTTTACGTAAAATGTAGTTCTACCACACATTTACTTTATGTTTTCATATACACTAAAAACGTACAATATTGACGTATTGACAGCACTAAAATGTAAATTATTTATGAACAACTTTACCGATATACAAATTTGTACGTCTTCCTATTTATGAATATTAAAATGGTGGCATTAAAGCTATGATTCTATTGTATTCAAGTGTCATATCAATGACAGGTTTGTAGTTGCATTTATTAAATGCAGTTTACTTAATATGAAATAACATTTCGCTCTGTTTGTGACTTCTGCTGCAAACACATTTTGAAGGATTACGTAATGTTTAACAAGACTACACTTTAAAACTTTAAAATGAATAACATTTCTGTAATCTTTTAACCATTTTGTAATATTTAGTTTGTTTGCCGTGAGACAGAAAAGGCGTTTTCTCCTATTAATTGACAATAGAACCATAAAATACACCAAAAAACACAACATAAATTCACAAAAGACATCAATTTATTCATTTGCTGTAATCCAGAGATTTAGAATCCATACATTTGTGAGGACCAGATCCAAATTCAGCCCTTTATCCAGCGATCTTCATCTCCATTCCCGGCAGCGACGTCAAATCCTGCGCTTGTTAACAAATTCTAATTCAAAAATTGGGTTTAAGAGTAGGGTTAAGAGATCTTACATTTAGGTAAATTATACAGGTATCGTTATGAAATAAAAGATTTGTAAATATTTAACGTTTCATAGCTGTAAAAACGTAATAATGCTATGTTTAAATGTTGCCAAAACGTCCATATTGTACATTTCAGCATCTATCCAACTGTACAAAAAGTATGTTTTGTGTTATTGAAAGTTATGTATTAATAGCTACGGAACAATGAGACCAGGCTGGATATTAATATGGCCAAAAAGTAAGATACAATTCTGATAGCTTAATTGAAATCAATGAGAAAAAAATATGCATGGATAATCAGATAAACCTAAGTTGCTTTAATAAGTGTTCATCTTGAAATATTACTAACAATATCAAAGTTATTCTTATGTTTAAAATTTCACAGAAAAAAAGATACCTGAACCACGACCTGAAGGCCTTTTACTTTCTAAAAAAAGTATAAACTATCAATCAGACGACAGAAGGCATGTTGTAGATTGTGTGCAACAGGTTTTTCAGCAAAGTTTTGATTATGTTGATCATTTAGATACCATAGAAATTCTCATATCAAATATGCTACAGTGTACTAACCTTAACTGTTAATCGATCTCTAAAGCTTTAAAGACCTTGAATGAGAAACCTGGGCTGAGTTTAATGCTGGTCTTCTATTGTAATCAAAAAGAAAATGGCTGTTCTTCAATAATTAGTGGAAGTTATTTTAATGCATTTACACCAAAAAATTATTTATGCCAATTTTGTCCTAAACTCTACTATGAAACCTGCGTTTACAAACGTTTGTATAGATTATGCACGATTATGCAGACAAACATTTTTCTTTAGAATAACATGCACTGAGGAATGTTTCACAAAAGCAGGAACATCATATCAAATACGATCCATCAGGCTTTTGAGGAACATTTATTTGTTTATCTCTCGATCATCATTGTATTGCACTGCATTATATTTTCTTAAAACTACAGAGGTTTAAACACAAACTAAGCATTTAAATATCATCTTACTAAGATATGCAGTGACAACTTATATTTATATGCATTTTATGTAAGCAGTCTGCTATACTGTTCTGATCTCACTGATTTAAATCACAAGCTATCAGCAACTGCACCAGTTTTTGTCTCAGTGTTAAAGCAGTGGATGTTGATCTCATGACTGCAGGTTAAAACAGCAGCTGTGTTCATGCAGCAGGTTGTTCGGTGTTACAGCGCACAGGAAGGATTGTTGTGTTAGATGGAGCCCGTCTTTGTGTTTGAGTGACAGGCAGCTGTTTGAAGTAGTATCCAGGTGAGATGGCCCGAGGCTGGGCACGTTACACTGGAGCTCCAGAGTCCTGAAACCATCATTGATCTGCTTTATCTGGGCCTTTTCTGACAGGAGCTGGAAGGGTGTCTCTCCACCGGCTGACCAGAACGGCTGCGTGTTTGTTTGCCGTGCGGTGGAGGGGAGTTTCTGACAGATAAACTAAGACTAGAGGGAATGTAGCGAACTCGTCTACAGGCTGTGCGTTTGATCAAATTGTCCCAAGTCAACAGAGCAAACAGATCACATACACACAAGGGCTTTCAGCCAGAGAGACAGTTATTTCTCCAAACATATTCCCTATATTTCAAACGTTGTAATCTAGATATGAAGAGTTCAGATTAAACAATAGTCCATCTGACATGTTTTCTTTTAAATGAACATTTTTTACCAGGCTCCTATGTTTAGGTTCAGTAATTTCACTTTAATGGTAATGAAAAGGTTATTAGTCAGTTATTGAAATGCCTTATTTTCAAAAATGTCACTTTAGTCAATTCATTGGTATTTAACAAATTTGACTGTCTTTTGCTGCAGAACCAGCTAAGTCCATTTGTCCTTTTTTTGTCAACAAGTCCACCTCTTTGGACAAAAAGACATAGTAAAACGTCCATTTCTGTCAGTTTAACAGCAGCAAAAGGAACACTGGTGTGTTTACTTGCTACTCTGAAATCCTGTCATTGCCACTGTAACGATGGACAAAACATGATAAAAACTTGCAGCTCGGCAATTGAAAGCACACATCATCATTCATCTTGAAAACATATGATTCAACTCGCGTCTTCAGATTGGTTCTTCTGTGGACTGTGGACAAAGGGATGTTTAGAGGTTTCTGCCAAGGTTTCTGTATTTCTGAATAGGCTGAGGCTGGGATTTAAGCGGATTTGAAGCAAAAGTATTTGATGAACATATACTATGTGCGGAGAGCATTCGCTCAATATCATCTCATTTTTAACAGAGGTGGTGTTTAGCTGCTTTTGCATCTGAACTCTTCATATTATTCTTTAATAATAATAATAATAATATGATATACTGTACCTACTGCTGTATATGCTGTTAATATGAACCAAACAACAAAAGAAAAACAGAAAAACATCCTAGCAACTGCATAGCAACATCCTGGAAACCATCCAAACATCCTAGCAGCTGCATAGCAACATCCTGGAAACCTCCTAAACACCCTAGCAACTGTGTAGTTACATCCTGGAAACCACCCAAACATCCTAGCAAATGCATAGCAACCTCCTGGAAACCACCCAAACACCCTAGCAATCGCATAGCAACATCCTGGAAACCATCCAAAACACCCTAACAATGACATAGAAACACCCTGGAAACCACCCAAACACCATAGCAACTGCATAGTAACATTCTGGAAACCACCCAAACATCCTAGCAACTGTATAGCAACATCCTGGAAACTACCCAAATACCCTAGCAAACGCATAGCAACATCCTGGAAACCACCCAAAACACCCTAACAATGACATAGAAACACCCTGGAAACCACCCAAACACCATAGCAACTGCATAGCAACATCCTAAAAACCACCCAAACACCCTAGCAATCATATAGCAACATCCTGGAAACCGGCCAAACATATTAGCAACTAAATAGCAACATCCTGAAAACCACCCAAAGCACCATAACAATGACATAGAAACACGCTGGAAACCACCCAAACACCTTAGCAACTGCATAGCAATATCCTAAAAACCACCCAAACACCCTAGCAATCGCATAGCAACATCCTGGAAACCGCCCAAACATCTTAGCAACTGAATAGCAACATCCTGGAAAGCACCCAAACACTCTAACAATGACATAGAAACACCCTGGAAACCACCCAGACACCATAGCAATTGCATAGTAACATTCTGGAAACCACCCAAACATCTTGGCAACTGCATAGTAACATCCTGGAAACCTCCGAAACACCCTAGCAACTGCATAGTAACATCCTGGGAACCACCCAAACACCCTAGCAATCGCATAGCAACATCCTAAAAACCACCCAAAACACCCTAACAATCACATATCAACACAAGCTATGTGCAACCACATAGCAACATCCAGGAAACCACCCAAGCTCCCTAGCAACCACATAGCAACACACTAAAATCACCCCAGCATTGTGGATGGCAGCTGTTGCACAACCCCACTGGTGTAAAAATCTCATGGTGGTTTTCCAGCAGTAGCTGTTGTATTTTATTATTCACACATACGGCGTGAGAGAGTTCAGGGTGTGTTGAGAGGGTTGAGCGCCTGAGGCAGTCCTCATGGCTTTATAGTATGACTGATTTATGTAGCAGAAGCTCTAATGGAGAGTTCTGAAGGTCCAGTAAACGTCTCTCTCCCTGCTTGTGCCCTGTGATTTATGCCGCTCAGTAATCAATGAGATTGATATCCCCCCGACACTCCATCTTGTATGTCATATAGAGGGAATTTCCCAGTCTTTTAACAGGGAAGGAGAATCTATAAGCAGCAGCAGTGTCTGTCATGGAAAAAAGTAGCAGTTTTCCCTGCAGAAGCTTTTGGCCACTTTACAGTCTCACAGTAAGTCATTTTAGTGTGTCATTAAGCTGCTGTAGGAACAAACAGTGTCTTTGTTCAGTTCTAAAAGTGACAATGTGACAATATTCACAATGATTTTGGTGCCAATATCAAATTAAGCAACATGAATCATTTCGTTGAACAACATGAGTTCATTGTTGTCTAGTTCTCAGTGGGACTTGATTATGAGACTAAATGTTGACTTTAAGTGTTGTTTTATGTGTTTTTGAGTAAAGGGAAAGACTTGGTGTATCGATGTTCTGTTATACTTGAGATTTAGAAGAGTTTCTGTGATGTTGGTATTTTGTGGTTTCTGTCATGCTAAACAGTTTGTGTTTAGGTTGAGGACGTTGCTCAATTTATCAATTTATTGGACTTTATTGAATTCAAGTAGAGCCCTGTTTGGTTCTATTGCTCTAGTTAAACAATAGGTTTAGGTGTGCTGTTACTTTACTAAGTAATCAGACACACCATTTTTATCCAAGTGGATCATAAAAAAGAAGCAGCACCCTAGCAACCACATAGCAACACCCTGAACTTCATCGCAATATCCTGAAAACCACCCAAACATCGTAGCAACAACATAGCAACATCCTGGAAACCACCCAAAAACCTTAACAACAACCTGCGAAGCACCAAAGCACCCTAGCAAACGCATAGCAACATCATAGAAACCACCTAAAGATCATAGCAACACCCTAGCAACAACTTTCAAAGCACCAAAACACCCTAGCAAACGCATAGCCAACATCCTGGAAACCTCCCAAAACACCCTAGCAATTGCATAAGAAAAAACACCCAAAACACCCAAGCAAATCGCATAGCAACATCCTGAAAACCACCCAAACATAGCAACAACATAGCAACATACTGTAAACCACCCAAACACCCTAACAACAACCTTCAAAGCACCAAAACACCCTAGCAAATGCAGAGCAACATCCTAGAAATCACCCAAAACACCCTAGCAATCACATAGCAACACCCAAACACACTAGCAACTACATACAGTAGCAACATCCTGGATACCAAAAACATAGCAACATCCTGGATACCACCCAAAGATCATAGCAACACCCTAGATACAACCTAGAAACCACCCAAACACCCTAGCAATCGCATAGCAACACCCAAACACACTAGCAACCATGTAGCAACATCTTGGAAACCACTCAAAACAACCTAGCAATCGCATGGCAACAAAATACCCTAGAAACTGCATAGCAACATCCTGAAAACCACCCAAACACCCTAGCAATCGCATAGCAACACCCAAACACACTAACAACCACATAGCAAAATCTTGGAAACCACCCAAACATCCTAGCAACTGCATAGCAACATCCTGAAAACCACCCAGACACCCTTGCAATCGCATAGCAACATCCTGGATACCATCCAAAGATTATAGCAACACCCTAGAAACAACCTAGAAACCACCAAAACACACTAGTAACCATATAGTAACAACCTGGAAACCACCCAAACACCCTAGCAATCGCATAGCAACACCCAAACACACTAACAACCACATAGCAAAATCTTGGAAACCACCCAAACATCCTAGCAACTGCATAGCAACATCCTGAAAACCACCCAAACACCCTAGCAATCGCATAGCAACATCCTGGATACTATCCAAAGATCATAGCAACACCCTAGAAACAACCTAGAAACCACCAAAACACACTAGTAACCATATAGTAACAACCTGGAAACCACTCAAAACACCCTAGCAATTGCATGGCAACAAAATACCCAAGCAACTGCATTGCAACATCCTGAAAACCACCCAAACACCCTAGCGATCGCATAGCAACACCCAAACACACTAGCAACTACATACAGTAGCAACATATTGGAAACTGCTCAAAACACCCTAGCAAAATCACAGCAACATCCTGGATACCACCCAAAGATCATAGCAATCACAAGGCAACAAAATACCCTAGCAACTGCATAGCAACATCCTGAAAACCACCCAAACATCATGAACAAATGATATTTTTTTATGTACACACCTGTGATGAACATCAGATTAATTTTATATTAATGCAGCGAGTTGCAACATTACTCGACATCTGTAAACAAACTGTTTTGCTCTTCTTCCTCATCTTGATTTGTTTGGGTCACCTTCTTCATCAATCTTGTGTGTAAATCAGTCCAGATAGCTGTGCAAATATATAAATCAAATCTCTACAGTTGGTTTGTGCCATATTTCCCATCTTACCACTCCGCTGTAGTTCAGTATCTGCCATAAAGTGTGTGTTTGTACATTCTCATTGTTGAGGGGTTTGATCGCAAAAGTGCCAACATTATGAAAATATTAAAGTGGAAACCTCCTGCCAGGACAAAAGGAAATGTGAAACGTGTGTGTGTGGCGTCGTTCCCTGTGAACATGCAAACGTCATGTGTGTGAGAGAGATAGAGGCCACAATCACCATCTGCTCCTCCACTCTAGTGCTGCATGTGATGTTGAAGATGAATATTTAGAAAGACGTTTAACTCCATGACAGTCAAACACAGCGTGCGGACGAATCTCACGGAGAAAGATTTCACCAGAAATTATATTTTGCATTAAAAAAAAATCAATTTTACTGTAATGCAAAAATCAGTCTCATACAGTAATGATTACTGAAAAATGCATGAATTTAAGGGTTAGTTCACCAAAAAATGAAAATTCTGTCATTAATTACTCACCCTCATGTCGTTCCAAACAACTAAGACTTTCGTTCATCTTCGGAACACAAATGAAGATATTTTTGATGAAATCTGAAACATACTACGTAACACACGAGAATAAACCTGATTGGTTCTCACACGTCAAGCAAACATGCTTGAGCTTCCGTTTACCACAACTGATGTGTGCAATGATGAATGTTTATGTGCATAAAAGCATAAATTAAATCTGTTCATCAAATAAAGTGATCATGTCTCTTCAGAAAATTTGGACTATGATTAGTTTTACAATCTCTTTGAGAACTTTTTGAAGCATCAAAGTTTCAGTTGCATAGACTCTGTATGGAGGGACAGAAAGCTCTCAGATTTCATCAAAAAGATCATTTGTGTTCCGTAGAATCTTACGGGTTTGGAACGACATGAGGGTGAGTAAATGATGATTGAATTTTCATTAAATACTACTATGCAATTTACAAAATACCCCTATAACTCATAGCTAAATTATATGATTTATGCAAATTTGTGATGATGCAGAAATAGTTTTTTCTTTATCAAAAATGTTATATTTCTTTATTGTGATGTTGAAGTGAAATACGAACATGTTCTCATGTTTGGTAAGATCTTCTTTCAGAGATCATGAGCACATAGTTAAAACAACATTCCCATAGTGCATCTGTGTGCGGGTCAGCGGCCAATCACTCTCTGGAATGTGCAGTCTTGAGTGGAGCTCTGAAGCTTTACTCACGCAAGACAAAACCATCACAAAAGCGCCCCCCTCCACAAACCTCTTAAAGAACACATCAGCCAGAAATGAAAGTCCTGTCATTTACTCACCTTCATGTGTTTTTTCAGTGGAAGAGCTGCTTCTTAGAATGAAAATGAACAGCGCTTTATTCTGTCAAGCTCCACTGTTGTCCACACGGCTCACGCACTATAATCTGAGGTCATACGATGCTGTGTGAGGGACAGACTGAAATATTCATATATATCATGTGAAAATGCATCATGTCAGGTTTGCCATCAATGCAAATGCAAAATTTGAATTTATATGCAGAGCCAAGATCTGCGATCTGCGTATTATTCTGTATTTCTGCTTAAACATTAGATGACAGGGATGCAAGCTTTTTTTTTTTTTTTTTTTTTTTTTTTTCAAAATAACCCATGTTAAGTGCAAACTGATTTCAAATACTGTGGTTTTCTGTCCATGTCAGACCTGTTTGTCCATCCAATTCCAGCAGCTTCTGGTTTTACAGCCAACTCTTCTTGTTTCCGTATCTGTGCGGTTTACTATACATTCAGTATTAATTAACCAGGACGCCCAAATTCTTCCCGTATCTGCTGTGATGAACCGAGCTGTTGTAGACACAGCTGATGATCGTTTCAGCTGGAGGAGAACGTGATGATATTTATTATAGAGTTAATCCTCCCGGATCTCCATTGACAAGAGCCGGTAATCCTCACTTATTTATTATGATTAACTGAGGACATTTATGTAACGTCAGTTGTGTGCCGTTTAAGGCTTTATTCTGATTGATCCAAATTTAATCTTTAACCCGGGAGCAACCGCTAACTCAAACAACGTGCTCCGAGAACGAGGAAACTGTACGAGAAATACATCCAGCAGAAATCATGGGTGGATGAATGTAAAATGATATGATAAAATCAATTGACAACAAATAATGACTTAAATGTGGGTCTGATTTCAAGTCAGCTTCTGATTCAACCAGTTGCATGAGTTTCTGTTTGATGACCAATGACAGACAGGGGGAGTGTTTGTGAAAGCTGTTATTATTTTTGCAGCTCTGTTTGGTGATTCTAGGGTAGCAGAACTTGAGTTTTAACAAGCTGTTTAGTTGAAAGGGTTAATCCACTGACCTCACTATAAAGCTGTCACTAGTGCACTTCGTGGTCATAGAAAAACATAGTTTATTGGCTTTCATAGCACACATTCTGTTTGGAGTTGAAGTGTCGAGGTCATTCAAATGAAAATGGAAAGCGCTGTCGTGCTTCAGTCGCGATGGCAACAGAACAGTCCTGGCCGTAACACGACATTCCTGCTCTTTTAATGACTGGAAACTTTTCAATGCTCTTTAAATCCTTCAGGGAACTAATTTTTAATTAAATTTGCACTTTTAAGAAAATGGAAAATAATCCAAGTGTGTTCATTAAAGCATTTGGAAATCTTTTCTAAGACGTACAAACACTAGCAGACGCATAAAGAGCCGTATTAAAATGTCAGCTCGGCTGTGTGCCGTTTAATGGCGGTCTGACGCACTTCATTACACGCTTTTGGACGTGACGAGGCCTCTGTTGGGCGGTGAGGTCAGAGGTCACCATCCACCAGCCTGCCCAGAAGGGGCCCGTCTGCTTGGCCGGCTCTCTGAGGACTGTGGGAGCCCGGCTTTGCATTGTGCTTGCTAAATCAGTCGGAGACGCTCTTAAACACATCTGACATTCTCCTGCTCACAGAGGAACCTGACACACACACCACAGAGATTTTAACTTTTTCTGCTTGCAAGGATGTCATTTGATGTGTTTTTTGTGACTGATAGTCTAAAGAATTTTGACAAATTACAATCTAATCAGCATTAACATCTTAAAGCTAAAGTGTGTATTTTTTCTGCCTCACTAGCGCCACCGCATGGAATTGCAAAATGATTGTTTTCAAACATGTTTCCTGAAGACTTCCTGGTAAAATTTATTAAAACTAATGCTATTAAAAACCATTTTAATTCATTCAAATAAAGCTGAAATAAATATAAATATTAATTTAAAAAAATAACTTAAAAAAAACTTTAAATAAAATGAAGTTGGAATGAAATAAAATAAGTTCAAGTTCAAAATTTACTAAAACTAAAATAAAAATAAATAAAAGCTAAATAAAAAACTAATATAAATGACAAAAGCACAACAAAATGACTAAAATTTAAATAAATTAAAATGAAAACTGAAAATATAAATATAAAAGTTCATTAAAAATAGTATATAATTAATAATTAATACTAAAATAACATTAATAACAATGAATATTTTGAAGACTGTTTCACTATTTTTAATCAATAATAATAGATTATTTAAAAATATTATTAAATTATTATGAATTTATTATTGAAAATATCTTTTTAAGAATTTCAGCTTTTATTTGTTTCATTATTATTATTATTATTATTATTATTATTTAATCTTAGGGCAGTTGTACCACTCTGACATTTTTACTTAATACTCAACAAAAATAATTATAAATTAGTTGATCATAGAAGAGGTGTATTCAATTCTTTGTCTGTATAAATTGCATTTTTAATGTATTTTTTAATAAATAAGTCTTGACACTATAAAATGAGCATCACATCTTTGAGCCGAGTGTAGATAGACAACAGAAGCAGGTCTTTTGAGCAGGACGGCTGATTCACTTGTTCAACATTTAATGAATTAGTTTGAGAGTTAAAGAGAATATTCAATAGATGACCATTTCTGACTGTCTAACGCCCTTTCTAGTCTGTTGAGACGAGATGTAACTGAGCAAGTACATGTACTTTGACATTTTACATGAACATACAAGTAAAAGAATGTTGTGATTAAAAAATGTTTTGCTATCTTTATATATGATACTAAGAGGCATGACCCAAATGTTTTATCACTGGTTATTTCATCCTTCTTTAACCGCTTAAATGTTTCTGAATGAAGACGGCGCACCAGTTTGATGCCATAATTAAAGTCATAATAGTAAAGAACCAAGAGTCTCATCTAATTTAACCCTCTGTGGTCAAAACAGACCGAAGACAATAAGCGTAACATTTTTTTTAAATCATATTAATGTACTATCATTTGTTTCAATAATATTTATTCTTTATTATTTTGTATTTTGAAGGGATTTCATGGTACTAGACAATATTCACTTGTAAATTATGCACAATCTTTCAATATAAAAAAATATTAGAAAAATAAAATATTACACATATTATTGCCAATTATTGTGCAGGAAGGTTTCTTCAAGCGTCTTCGAGTTCTTCTGGATTTAGTTTGTCTCAGTGTCATCTATTTCTTCATGTAATCACAGAAGGATTTGATGATGGTGAGATCAGATTTCAGTGTGGAGCACCAGCTGTTGTCAGACTTATTGTGCATTCAAAAATCTCACTGGATTATTACAATTAATGGCAAAATGAATGTTTGGAAATGTGAACTGATATTTCCTACTGACACATACTGGCTTAAAACCCTTTTTGGGGGGTGAAAATACTGACATGCATAAGACTTTTGCACATACTGTATATTTAGAGATTGTCAAAGACTACTTCATCATTCATTTCCTATTGTGGTCTTTTTTTGACTGTGAACAGAACAGTTGTGACTATTTTTTAAGACCATTTAGCTTTATTTAATCATGTCCATGATTTTTTGTGTGTGTTCATATAGCAAGTGCCTCAAAAAAAAAAAAAAGTAAAATGTTTTGACGAAAACCACCCGAAGATTAAGGTTAGAAACTCTTCAGAAATACGCAGGTCAAAGCATTGCAGTTGCGGTCCTGTTGCGTTTACTTAATATGCATTCTTGTGACTTTTGGCTGGGCAATATGGTAAAAAAAATCCATATGTTGATATTTATCACTATATTAATTTCAATTAGTGCAGCAAGAAATGCAGTGCACATATTTCTTAGACTTCAAGAATGAATGTATAACTTGAAATCCCTTTTATTTATTTGATTCATGATTTAATACTTATTTAGCAACAAAAATGGTAATGAAATGAATTCATAAAACTTAAAAAGTTTCATAAAATATAAAATCTTTTAAGATGTAATCAAATGAAAATAAATACTTTGCAACAAAACATTTTTATTAACAGAACTTTTATACTGTTTAAATTAAAACA
Organism: Ancherythroculter nigrocauda; assembly: GCA_036281575.1. Lineage (NCBI taxonomy): Eukaryota > Metazoa > Chordata > Actinopteri > Cypriniformes > Xenocyprididae > Ancherythroculter > Ancherythroculter nigrocauda. The sequence continues at coordinate 39,704,128 of VTFQ01000010.1, forward strand.
TGGATGAAAAAATATCTTGGTTGTATGATATTTCTTTAATAATAATAATAATAATATTTTTTTTTCAACATGCACCTGATTGTCTACACTGAAAAATAGTCTTTGAAACCATTTTCACTCAGAAATTACAAAGAAACGGCAAGTAACTCATTGAATTAAAACATAGAAACACTGAAGTAGCATTTTCTTGTAAATGTACTCCAGTAATCTTTCTTTTACAATTATAATGAATTGCTAGATTTGACAAATAATTCCAAAGATACAGCGAGAAACACATTGAATTAAATATGAAATTTTGAAGTAGAAAGACTGAAATAGTATTTTCTTGTAAAACATACTCCAATAAACTTTGTTTTTATGTACAACTTTAAATAAAAATAAAAAATGTATTTTTAAAAAATACAGTGTAGATGTAAACTGAATATTGAACATTTCTCAAAAAGTTATTATCGATATTGTTGATAACTATTTATTTATGGCCCAACCCTCAGTGAATGTAGTTGGGTGGGTTTGAGGAGGATAGTGTGTTCCTGAGCTGGACAAGTTTAGTAAGTTTCCTCTTTCACACACACACACACACACACACACACACACACACACACACACACACACATGTGCGCTGGGCTCTTGATAAAGGCAGCGTCCTTCCATGATCTCTGATTTCTGGCACACACACTTGCAAATCCTCCAGGAATGGTTTTCCAAAGACATGGATTGAAATCAAGTGGGGGAAGGGCAACACAGAAAGGAAGAAAATTCAAAATGAGAGAATAAGAAAGGAAGAGGGAATAACAGACTGCCAGAGAGAGAGAGAGAGAGAGAGAGAGAGAGAGAGGTTGGACACACAGAGATGCATGCATTATTTATTAGCAGTATGGTCAATGGGGAAAAAAGAGGAAGATTAGCAGAGAAACAAGCGAGCCGGATCTGCCCTTCCTCACACACACTCTTTCGTCTGCATCCCATCATCCTCCTAACCAGCATTGTGAAGCTGCTTTAAAAATGTAGTTTATCGAAATACATTATTTACTCTAGTTGATGTGAGACACCAGAGGTGAAAAGGGTATAAAAAGATCTCATAGTTTCTACAATTGATTGATTATGATAAGAATTGCAAATATTTTTTATATTACAAGTTTTCTGAAATGTTTAAAGATGCAAATGAGGCATTATCTAATTAAATATGCACTCATTTGCATACATTTCCAGAACAGAAATCTTAACATTAGATAAAGCCAGTTTCAAAATTCATGTTTCATTTTGTTGAAGGTTTTTACATAGGGGATATCACATCTCTCTTTTAATCAATTCATAAATGAGAATATACTGCCAACGGCCAGAAAATAAATCCATTTCACCATTCACATTTTTAGTCAGAAAATGTTCTGTAAACCAGGTGAATAATGAATGTATGAACAAATCTTCAGAATATAGATAAAACTGTAAAGTTTGGTGTATGTAAGGCTGCTGAAGTGGAGATTTCTGACTCACTGCCTACGCTCTAAAAAGTAATTCAGGCAGTGGCGTAACTTTGTATTAAATAGTGGGTGGGACTGGAATGTGTGTGGTGTATTGTAATTGTATTTTATTGAAAAAATGTATTGACATAAACCTCAAGTTTAATTTGATAGTATCCTTACATCTACTATAATCCAATATATTGTTAGTCTCGAGAGCATTTACAATAGTACAATAGTCCACATCTATCATTAGATTGTCCTGATAGGCTAGAGGTAGAATTTTCGTTGAGCATACTAAAGGTTCTGGGTTCTAATCCAACCTCGTATCATTTATTTTATTTTATTTTCTCATTAAAACCAAAAATATGGGACTGTATTGGACAGGTGATGAGCAGTGCCTGGTTTTCTCCACACATACCACTTAGAATTAAGGCCAAAAAGTTCTATCTTGGTCTCATCAGACCAGAGAATCTTATTTCTCACCATCTTGGCAAACTCCATGCGGGCTTTCATGTGTCTTGCACTGAGGAGAGGCTTCCGTCGGGCCACTCTGCCATAAAGCCCAGACTGGTGGAGGGCTGCAGTGATGGTTGACTTTCTACAACTTTCTCCCATCTCCCGATTGCATCTCTGGAGCTCAGCCACAGCGATCTTTGGGTTCTTCTTTACCTCTCTCACCAAGGCTCTTCTCCCCCGATAGCTCAGTTTGGCCGGACGGCCAGCTCTAGGAAGGGTTCTGGTCTTCCCAAACGTCTTCCATTTAAGGATTATGGAGGCCACTGTGCTCTTAGGAACCTTAAGTGCAGCAGAATTTTTTTTGTAACCTTGGCCAGATATGTGCCTTGCCACAATTCTGTCTCTGAGCTCTTCAGGCAGTTCCTTTGACCTCATGATTCTCATTTGCTCTGACATGCACTGTGAGCTGTAAGGTCTTATATAGACAGGTGTGTGGCTTTCCTAATCAAGTCCAATCAGTATAATCAAACACAGCTGGACTCAAATGAAGGTGTAGAACCATCTCAAGGATGATCAGAAGAAATGGACAGCACCTGAGTTAAATATATGAGTGTCACAGCAAAGGGTCTGAATACTTAGGACCATGTGATATTTCAGTTTTTCTTTTTTAATAAATCTGCAAAAATGTCAACAATTCTGTGTTTTTCTGTCAATATGGGGTGCTGTGTGTACATTAATGAGGAAAAAAATGAACTTAAATGATTTTAGCAAATGGCTGCAATATAACAAAGAGTGAAAAATTTAAGGGGGTCTGAATACTTTCCGTACCCACTGTACATGCATGGTTGCAAGTTAAAATTCTATTTTTTTTTTTTTTTATTAAACCTTTTAAGTTTCAAACATTATCTCATAGAGTTTACATAATAACATTGATCATTACATCTACTTAATATTGTCTGTAATTTAAACTCAAATTTCTGCGTTATTTATTTATTATTTTTAAATAGGTTGTAGTAACTTAATTAAATTGTCTTGATAATTTCGGAAATTAGGCAGTGGATTTCTAGTTCCTAGCATGCTTTGTATAGGAGAATAAATGTTGAAATTAAGTGTTATTTTATTTGTTTTTAGTGAAGTGAAAGACATGTTAGTGTTTAATGCTGTTCTGTTTGACATTTAAAAGAGTTTAATTTTGAAGTTTTTGTGGTTACCATTGTGCTGAAGAGTAGATACATGAAGGTAAACACTACATTTGAGTCTATAAGCAATGACTGCGCTATAATGACAGTGACAAGTAATATCTTACTTGTTCACTAAATATGCATGTTAAATAAGTTATGTTAGCATGTGCTATGATAGCTGTTGATTTGAACTGAAATATATAAGATTAAGATTTGTTCCAGGGCTACAAATCTGGTAGTTGGAGCGACTTAATTTTTTTTTGATTTATCAACTTAAAAAATTGTGTTTATGCTACAAATTATTAAGTTCCTCTAGCGCAATGTAGCTTGTTGGTTGAACGTAAATTCACTCAAATTTGTCATAACTCAAAAAAATGTATGCAAATTGTTTCGTTTTTTTTGTTGTTGTTGTTGTTGTTGTTGTTGAACAAACACGTTATTTTTAGAGTGTACTAAAAGTGCACTGTCGCTGATCAGGACTGTCTGTTTTTTTTCTTTTGCAGGTTGGCGCTGTCAGCTGTCAAGATGGAAAAAGGACAAAGATGGGAATGACTCTTCATGTTTATTTAAATTATTTCATTTCCAGCTGATTTGACCGTCCATGTGGAACTGAGAGCAAACGAGGCAGCGTGAATCCAGTCAAATCTGAGGTTTACCATCAGGAATGTTGCGTAACATTCTCACATCGACAGCATGCGAACGACGTTCGGTAACATCAGACTTCAAAAGGCAATTAATACGAACTGTTTGTGTATGTAGCTACCTAGGTACGAATGTATGTATGTTTGTACATTTAAATATACATGTCTATCTAAGAGAACAAACCAAATGCCCTTCCGCGAACAATCACGCATTAACGAGACCAAGCTGGCAGTTCGCATTTCCTGCAATCTTCCACATTGTTGGCTATGGCACGATCCAGCTGCGCACCCAATAACGATGACAATAATTCCGACAGTAATAACGACATTGCGGTTGCAGCCTGATGGTGCACATTGACTCACTGCAGGGACTGCGCTAAAGCAATTAACACCATCACTGAACATCATTCGGGCAGATAACTGCGGTACTTGAGTCTCGGTTTACGTCTCTGTGTGCGTTTAAATGTGCATTGAGTGTTAAATACAGGCAATATGCTTGCACTGGTGCTACTGTGCATGAGTCAGAAAGACGGTCGCCCACGTTTGGAAATGAATCTCTTTTCGCTGTTCCTTCTGAAGGCCCATGACAATCTTATAATGATTTGCACTCACTAACTGATCATTAAAATTGCCCGAACGATTTTTTCAACATTACTTTGAACTGTTAAAGGATGTTCACACAGGATATGTTCTTGAATTCTTCTGTGCTATTTTTTGGTTTAAATCATATGTCTGTGCTAGATGGACTTCTCAGTGCATTAGCGCTGCATTTTTGCATTTTGTAGATGCTTTTATCCAGCTTGCATTGCATTCAAAGTATACATTTGATCAGTTCGGAATTGAACCCATTACCTTGCCATTGCTTGCTTTACTGTTTGAGCTACAGAATGCTTTATCTTTAAATTTAATCCATGTCAAGTTAAACCCCATAATATGTTAAAATTCTGGGTACGATCATTATGTTCTGGATCAAATTGACCTGAAAATTTTTTATTTTTGTGTGCTTTCCCAAAGCTCAAACAGTAGAGCATGCCAGCATCATGGGTTCAATTACCAGCAAAATGTGCATGCATAAACAGATAAGTTACACTTCTTCAAACAAAAGCTTCTGCCAAATGCATACATGTAAATGTAAATACCTCTTCTTCTTTTTTTTGTCTATGCACCTGACTTAAACATGAAATTGGTTTAAAATTGAAAACATCACAATCGTAATAGACATTTTGTATGCATATTCCACAAAACCTCAAAGTGTCGAAACTTTGCAGGCACGTTCAAGACCCTAAATGAGAAATAGTCACTCTATTTTAAGAAAAACAAACTGGTTAACCAGTATTTCTGACATGTGTTGTGGGTAAAATTGACCCAGAATACCATTTCCATTCCACTATATCCCGCTGTTTTTAAATGCAAGAATGTGTTGTGTGTGAACAACCACTTAAAGTTTCAGATTGAAGTGTTGTTGAAGAAGCAAATGCATTTCTCAAGTAGCTTTTCAAGACGAAAGATGACGTTCTGAAGGGCCCTTCCCAAAGTGCACTACTCTCTGATCACAGCAGCGTACAATACTGAGACTGCTCTTCCTGTTAATGTCCGTCCATTTTGGTTGATGATCAAGTGTGCAACATAATGAGATCATCATAATTTGAGTACAGTATTTTCTCTTTCTGTCAGTATATTGTAAAATATCAATGTGACTTCTATAAGTGCAAGAGCTAATTGAACAATAGCAATGTTTGGCCCTGCACTGTTAACATGGGATCAAATAAAGAAGTAAAATGAGTTCAGATTTGTACAGTAATGCCATCACCTCGTTTAGAAACAGATTATTTAATAGATCCAAAGCGAATGGAATGTGTGCAGACATGCATGTCCAGTGTCACATCATCAGTTATTATACAGTACAAATCTAGACATGATCCCTTTTTATTATGCTATTAATATTTGTACTTCTTGAGTCAGCTTTAGTCATAATAGGGTGACTAACGGTCAGAGGACTGGTTAAAGAGCAATGACGCTTAAAAGGTTGTCGCCTACTGCGAATGCACTTTTCAACATATTTGTGCAACATTCCAGCTTGTAAGGTCACGTTTTGCACCTGTAAATATGGTAAGGCCACGTACACACTGCACAACCTAATTATCGTTTGTTTTCGAGTCACTCCTGAATTTGAAATGATTGATACAGTGATAGTGTTGGAGAAAAAAGTTACTTTTAAAAAAGTAACTGAGTTACTTAGTTACTTTTTATGAAAACATTACGATGTGTAACATTACTTTTGCGTTACTTTCTCTCGCCTGGGCTGGGCTTGCTTGTTTGTTTTTTAATAACAACAACAAAAAAAGGTTCTATTTTTGGCAAATGTTAAGGCCCTTTCACACCAAAAGTGAAATGAATAATCCTCAGGCTGAAAGAAAAGCATATTTACTCCTGTACAGTAGGGGGTGCAGCTCAAACTAACCTTTCAGCTGTGCAGCCGTTCTGGAACAAAGAAGAATAGGATACAGGAGAAGTTTTAACTCTAATCAAAGCAAAGACATTGGTTAATAAAGTGAGATTACATACATAAAGTATATGTGTAATTTAATATAGTTAATTATTACAGATTTGCATAAAATCCTGAGATTGCATTTCACTGTTTTTAGTCATTTTGAGGAATACTGAATGTTTTTGTGCAAGAAAAAAAACAATGTTTTCTCATTTGTTTTAGCTGTTTCTAAAGAAATGTTAGGAACTGAACACATACTAACATATTTTTGCTCCCAATTCACTGAAGGAATTATGCAAAGAGTTTTGCACTAAAATATGACAGAGTGAATTTAATGCTTTATATGAAGTGGAGCGACACCCCTAATAATCTGCAGTGTGAACGCGGTCTTATTCAACTCACCGGTTTATACTTCGAACATCGTCTCATCCATATTCTCAGAGTGACCTGCAGAAACGAAGAGACTGTTTTTATGTTGCAACAATGAGGAGAGCTGCAATTCTGTCAGAAGCCAGCGTAACGGAGCCGCATTAAACCCGTTGCGACATTAATGGATTCCAGCCAGTATTAGCAGCCGAATAATAATTTTTCATGCAACGTGCGTGCTTTAAACATGTAAGAGCTCCTTCTACCTTTGTGGCAGTCGCAGCCTTGCATGCAAAACCACATGCTGTATTTTAGGTGCGTAGAGTTTCTCCTTTTTTGTGCTGGGCAAGAAAAACGGATGAGACTTGGGATGGAGAAAATCTAAGTAATAACAATATTATTGCACATTTAGCACTGTGACGAACACACAAATCACAAACAAAAAAAGAAGACATCATGTTTGCATAATCATTGGCGCTTGCTTCAAAGTTGGTTATTAAATTGATATATATAAATGTGTAAATCTACCATGAAAAGGGAACAGCTTTAGATTCCCGGTTTGCTCTATTGGACTTGCTATGGAATGTGCTGTCAATACCATGCTATTCTCTGAATCTTTTAATTCATCTGTGAATATTTAATCTTTTTGTAATCTTTGTTATATACTAGGCTGTATATATATGACGAGGGGTCAAGACACCAGTGTGATAGTGCCGCTTCAGCAATCCACATTCAGGGTCACGAATGCCCCCTTTGACTAATTCATATTCCATATATATACTGGTTGGGAAAAAGGCGTTGAGGTTCGACATGCATCCCGCTGTGCTGAACACTGAATCTGTGTTTTTGCTTCACTTGCCTATATATTTTTTCTTTTTCTTTTTGTAAGATGCACTGAAATAATGCAGAATTTTGACAAGCAGTTCTGGAACCTAGAAGTGTAACTGGTCACTTTATAACAAACGAAACGTAGAATATATTAGAGTAGTAAATGCATTATTTGTTAGAAGCTGTATGTAATGTTATTATGGAAGATGTAATGTCCTTCTGTAAATGTTGTTTATCGTTGTTTTACCTGAAATAAATAAAGTTTATTAACGCTTCAAACCAACCACCGTTTTCACAATCGAACCTCATACATGTAAGTGATGATTTGGAGCTCTCTGCATTAATTTCAATAGAAGATGTGACTAATCTGAACTATTTTGAACTATATTAACGAGCTGAGATTAAAAAGCAATGATATTTGCTTTTGTAGAGCCACAAATGTGTGTGCTTTCAGTTTACAATGTTTAAGTCAACAATTCAGAGGAAAAGGTTCACAAACAGACATTATCACACATGCACTCTTTACACGTCATCAAGAACCTTAAAGGTGCCGTAGAACGTCTTTTCAAAAGATGTAATATAAGTCTAAGGTGTCCCCTGAATGTGTCTGTGAAGTTTCAGCTCAAAATACCCCATAGATTTTTTTTTATTAATTTTTTTAACTGCCTATTTTGGGGCATCAAATATGAGCCGATTTAGGCTGCGGCCCCTTTAATTCTCGTGCTCACGCTTGCCTTAAACAGCATAAACAAAGTTCACACAGCTAATATAACCCTCAAAATGGATCTTTACAAAGTGTTCATCATGCAACATGTCTAATCGCGTAAGTATGGTATTTATTTGGATGTTTACATTTGATTCTGAATGAATTTGAGGCTGTGCTCCATGGCTAAAGCTAACATTACACACTGTTGGAGAGATTTATAAAGAATGAAGTTGTGTTTATGAATTATACAGACTGCAAGTGTTTAAAAATGAAAATAACCACAGTCTTGTCTCTGTGAATACAGTAATAAACGATGGTAACTTTAACCACATTTAACAGTACATTAGCAACATGCTAACGAAACATTTAGAAAGACAATTTACAAATATCACTAAAAATATCATGATATCATGGATCATGTCAGTTATTATTGCTCCATCTGCCATTTTTCGCTATTGTTCTTGCTTGCTTACCTAGTCTGATGATTCAGCTGTGCACAGATCCAGACGTTAATACTGGCTGCCCTTGTCTAATGCCTTGAACATGAGCTGGCATATGCAAATATTGGAGGCGTACATATTAATGATCCCGACTGTTACGTAACAGTATGTTGAGATTCGCCTGTTCTTCAGAGGTCTTTTAAACAAATCAAATTTACATAAGAAGGAGGAAACAATGGAGTTTGAGACTCACTGTATGTCATTTCCATGTACTGAACTCTTGTTATTCAACTATGCCAGGGTAAATTCAATTTTTAATTCTAAGGTCCTTGACTCATTTTTAAAGAGCCCTTTATGCCCAAAAGGTTCAATATAAGGAGAAATGTCTTAAATTATTGCATAATAGAACCCCTATTAAAAAATATTAATTATTAAAACATTTCTAATGATAAAGTATGTTTACAAGCTGCTTAATTAATTAAAAATCATTTAAATTAATAATGATTCCCATAAAAGGTTCTATATATGAAGCTCCTGACAGAAGCCCTTTAAGGTTCTAAATATAGAACCTTTTCTTAGAGTGACACATTTAAAATGCAATATATCGGGTTATTTGCTCTCAGAGTTGTACACAATTTAAGGTCCAACATGAGCGACAGAACTGGTTCAGCGTTTCATGTTTGTTAATCAGAATGATTATACAGTAAGGCAAAATGCAACATGAAAAATGAATATTTACTCAGGCAAAAGTTGTTTTGTATTCCAGCCAGTATCCAGACTCTTAGTGAAGGCTGTCTTTACATTCCCCTGTCATAGCAAATCATGTTCCTCTCATTTCTCTTACAGACACACACAGTAACCAATAGGGCGACAGCAGTCTGAGCTTCACATTAGGGGCCGTCTCTGTTTTTGTGTACCGCAAGCAGATTGTGTTCACTGACTTTTATATGTATGCAGATGGTCAGTATAATTATTGTTTGTGTGTGTACAGGTAAAAACATTTCACAGCTTTATATCATTTACATTTATGCATTTGGCAGACGCATTCATCCGTAGTGTTTTGCACAGCATTCAAAGTATACATTTGATCAGTTCTTTTCGATACATAGCGGCAGGTGTTTTTAAGAGTTATGTGTAAAATGTATCCGCATAAATTAGTATGATAACCCATTGATTGAATAATTTCCCAGGCAGAAATTGTAACTTGTATTATGTTAAAGAAATATTTGCATGAAAATTTTAAATACCTATGCAAGGCTGTCTAATATGATCTAAAATAATAATTTATCCTTGATATCATTATGTACCTTAATAGCCATATTCATTTGATGCAAATGAAAACAACCCTGTGTTTGGGATAGACTCACGGTCTGATCAATAGATTGCAAAACAATGTTTTCCTAGAGATTTTGTTTATGTATTTTCAATGTCAATAGAGTTCAGCTCAATTTACTTCAAGTTCTGTTCTCATTCTCCAGTTAATTCAATAATGTTACTGAATACTATGTGTCCTTTAAACCCCAGCTGAGCAAGACAAAGGCAACAGTGCAGCATATATATCATCACATCCTTGTACGCTTTCGTTTACAGTATATACAGTGTACAATGTGAAGTTGCATTTGTCTGACAAGACAAAGATAGCAGCATTCCCTTTGACTTATTGTTCTGTCTAAAGTTAGCAGATAAAACGCGTTCCGTTCAAGAAGCCAATACACTCGAACGAACGTTTAAAGAACGTAAAAAGAACGCAAAACGAACCACAAGCGAGGCCAAAGAAATCCCGACGCTCCCTAACACGAGCCATCTGTCCGTAAACCCCGCCCGCGTTTCGCTTATGAACAGCAGACAGCGGGGCGCCTGGAAACAGGTTTGAACAGCTCACAGAAACTCTGACTCTACACAGCGCGACTCTTTATTCGTGTCAGGCGTTTGTGTGGTTTTCTTCTCTTCGCTCGTTTCGTGATCCGCGGAGCCGCGTCTGGGGCGCCGCCGCACTTTCCGAAAAGTTTGACCGGAGTGAAATCCCGTTTGACAGGATAAATCAACAAAGGGAGGAAGAGCGCTGGCGCAAAAGGAGACAAACCGCAGAAGGAAAGTATGGCCGCGCGCGTTGCATCCGCGCTCTTCCTGCTAGCCTTTGGAATACTGGGAGCGAGCGCGCAGTACGGAGACCGCGGCATGTCGGTTCCCGAGCACGGCTTCTGCCAGCCCATCTCCATCCCTCTGTGCACGGACATCGCGTACAACGAGACCATCATGCCCAACCTTCTCGGCCACACGAACCAGGAGGACGCGGGGCTGGAGGTGCACCAGTTCTACCCGCTCGTCAAAGTGCAATGCTCGCCGGACCTCAAGTTCTTCCTGTGCTCCATGTACGCGCCGGTGTGCACGGTGCTGGAGCAAGCGCTGCCGCCGTGCCGCTCGCTGTGCGAGCGCGCGCGTCAGGGCTGCGAGGCGCTCATGAACAAATTCGGCTTCCAGTGGCCAGAGAGTCTCGCGTGCGAATCGTTCCCGGTGCACGGCGGAGAGCTGTGCGTGGGTCAGAACACGTCGAGCGCGCCCGTCAACCCGACGCCAGATGTGACACAAGCGACACCCGACCACGTCCCAAAGGGGCGTTTTAAATGCCCGGCGTCGCTCAAAGTGCCGCCGTACCTCAACTACCGCTTTCTGGGCGAGGAGAACTGCGGCGCGCCGTGCGAACCCAAAAAGCTCCACGGGATGATGTACTTCAGCGAGGACGAGCAGAAGTTCGCGAGGATTTGGATAGGGATTTGGTCGGTTTTGTGCTGCGCGTCCACTTTGTTCACCGTCCTGACTTATTTGGTGGACATGAAGCGCTTTAGTTACCCGGAGAGACCCATCATATTCCTTTCCGGGTGTTACACGATGGTGTCCATCGCGTACATCGCCGGATTTCTGCTGGAAGACAAAGTGGTTTGCAACGAGCAGTTCGATAATGAGTTCCGGACGGTGGTGCAGGGCACCAAAAAAGAAGGGTGCACCATTCTGTTCATGATGCTGTACTTCTTCAGCATGTCCAGCTCCATCTGGTGGGTCATTCTGGCGCTCACCTGGTTCCTCGCGGCCGGGATGAAATGGGGCCACGAGGCCATCGAGGCGAACTCGCAGTACTTCCACCTGGCGGCGTGGGCAGTGCCGGCCATCAAGACCATCACCATCCTGGCGGTGGGTCAAGTGGATGGAGACGTCCTGAGCGGCGTCTGCTTCGTGGGCATCAACAGCGTGGACGCGCTCCGCGGCTTCGTCCTCGCGCCCCTCTTCGTCTACCTGTTCATCGGCACCTCGTTCCTCCTGGCGGGGTTCGTGTCTCTGTTCCGCATCAGGACTATCATGAAGCACGACGGCACCAAGACGGAGAAGCTGGAGAAGCTGATGGTGCGCATCGGCATCTTCAGCGTCCTGTACACGGTTCCGGCCACCATCGTGATCGCGTGTTACTTCTACGAACAGGCCTTTCGCGCGCAGTGGGAACAAACCTGGAGCGCGCAGTCGTGCAAGACGTACGCGGTGCCGTGTCCCGCGCACAACCCGCAAATAAACCCGGATTTCACGGTGTTTATGATCAAGTACCTGATGACCCTGATTGTGGGAATCACGTCTGGATTCTGGATATGGTCTGGAAAGACGCTGAATTCATGGAGAAAGTTCTACACGAGACTGGCAAACAGCAAACACGGAGAAACGACAGTGTGACGAACTGCTTTTTTATCCTTCACTTTTTTTTCCTGTTTAAAGAGATGTACATAAACATTGTGATTTTTTTTTGTAAGTATATATTTGTATTTAAATCACACTTGGATGTTCTTTTTTTAATCAAAGGAACTTTTTTTTGGACAGACCGTATTGTTTTGGAGATTATTTATGCCTTTTCTCTCTTGGAATACTCTGGGTGGGGATCTGCTTTTTAAGCCTGTATGTAAAACTGTGTCTTTTTTTAATCGACATCAGTATTTCCATGGGCAAATATTCAAACTGCTTTTTACATGCAAATAATGCAGAAATAATAATAATGTGTGTGAATTGTGCACCCAGCACTTATGGCCGCATATCATGGAAAGAATTGAGCTTTAAATTAAAGCTTTGTGACTGAGATTTGTCTGGGTGCAGATGAATTATAGTACCGGAATGTTTTATGGAGGCCGAGAACAAAAACGGCAAGTGATCCGTGCTGGAAAAACTGCTTAACCCAGCATGAACTGGTTTGCTGGTCTCCCAATCTGGTCTGGCTCGGACAGCAGCAATCTCAGGCTGTTTTCAAATGTTTTTAAGATGTAAAGTTAAGTGCCTTTTTCATTTTGGAGCAGCATTGGGCTCAGGCCTGCACTTTTGTTTAACTCAAAGAAATGTATACATGTGTTTCTTCAGTCTGTAATGATATTTCGGAAGGTTTTTTGTTCTCCTATGGCTCTTTTGCACAGAAGTACCTCTAAACATACAGCTAGAACGGGATGGACGGTGTTTGCAATGCACTTCTCAAATAGTTTAATGTCTGTGTTGGTATCGTAACTAATCCATGAAAATGATGTGAAAAATGGCATGCCGACTTTCTGGTGCATATGTGTTGGGATAAACCGATAAATCGGCCGATATTTGGCTCTTTTTGAGACGGCCAGCAGCGATAATCGTGTCCGCTCGTCCTGTTTGTCATTTCCAAAATCTAACGCCAGGCCTGCTGATGGATAATGCGATTTGCTTTTCATATTTTTGAGTAATGCTGCATTCGATTTCTGGTTATCGGTATTGGCATCAGCCATTAAAAACCCCACGTCGATCAAGCACTACATAGTAATTCACATCAACTTTTCATAATTCTTCTGGGTTTGTCGTGTCATCATGTGCTTTTTTTTTTTTTTTAAATGCCTTTTACTGACCATCAGAAAATGTTGATTCTTGATTGTTTATGGCAAATATCTCAAATGCAAATGAATGTTTTTTTGTTTTTCCAAAGGAAAATGCACATGGTGATTGCGGAAAGCACTGGCAGATAGAGGCCTGCTCTGTTGAGATGCATCATGCATGAATCTGACATGTATTTAAACACGCTAGCATTACAGTTTTCTACACCGGTGACGTCTGTTATTTTCTTCTTTCTCATACTTCTGCTTGTGATACTATCAAAAACCCTTTATATTTATAGACAATAGTTTATATTATTCCGTTCTTTAAAGAATAAACTTCTCATTTGTACAAAACGTTCATTTTTTATGGCAAGTGAGTTTGTTTCGATGGCTGATTGTTGTTGTTTTTTTTTTGTCTTTAGTTTGACTTAATCTCTCTTTCCTAATGCTGTCACCTGGTTTTACTATGAGGAATGATTTTTGTCAGATTGAGGCAGACTTTTAAAAAAAGTGTTTTTCAGTAACACTTTACATGTATAGGTATCATGAACTAACAATGTTTTTAAAGCCCACCAATGCACCATCGTTCATTGTTATCTCATGTTAGTTCATAATGCATAAATTAAAGGAATAGTTCACCCAAAAATGAAAATTATCCCATAATTTACTCACCCTCGAGTTATCCTTGGTGTACATGACTTTCTTCTTTCAGCTGAACACAATGGGAGTTATATTAAATAATATCCAGAGTTTTTGAAGCTCCAAAAAGTGCATCCATCCATCATAAAAGTAATCCATATGACTCCAATGGGTTAATGAAGGCCTCCTGAAGCAAAGCAATGGGTTTTTGTAAGAAAATTATACATATTTTAAAACTTTATTAACTAATCACTGGCTTCCGGCAACAACAAGCCAGGTTTTCTTACAAAAACCCATTGCTTCACTTCAGAAGGCATTTATTTGTTTATTTATTAACCCACTGGAGTTGTATGGATTATTTTTATGATGGATGGATGTGCTTTTTGGAGCTTCAAAAACTTGGCCACTATTCAATGCCATTACAAAGCTGGGAAGAGCCAGGATATTTATTCTATGTTCGATTGAAGTTATATGCACCTAGTATGGCTTGAGGGTGAGTAAATTATGGGATAATTTTCATTTTTGGTTGAACTATCCCTTTAAAGGGTTACTTCACCCAAAAATGTAAATTCTGTGATTAATTACTCACACTCATGTCATTCCACACCTGCAAGACATTCGTTCATCTTCAGAACACAAATATTTTTGATAAAATCCGATGGCTCAGTGAGGCCTGCAGTGGTTCAACCTTAATATTATAAAGCGACGAAAATACTTTTTGTGCACCAAAAACAACAACAATATCTAGTGATGGACAATTTCAAAACACTGCTTCATGAAGCTTTGAAGCTTTACGAATCTTTTGTTTCAAATCAGTGGTTCGGAGCACCAAAATCCCGTGATTTCAGTAAAGGAGGCTTTGTTACGTCATAAGTGTTTCAAAATTTCAATGGTTCGCCACTGGGGGGCGTGACTTTGGCAGTTTGATATGCGCTCTGAACCACTGATTCGAAACAAAAGATTCGCAAAGCTTCGAAGCTTCATGAAGCAGTGTTTTGAAATCGGCCATCACTAGATATTGTTGAACAAAATCGTTATTTTGTTTTTTTGGCGCACAAAAAGTATTTTGATCGCTTCATAACATTAAGGTTGAACCACTGTAGTCACATGATCTGTTTTAAATATGTCTTTAATAGCTTTCTCGTCAATGAAAAGGGAAATTTTCTTGCTGGTATTACAGGCCTCACTGAGCCATGGGATTTTATCAAAAATATCTTAATTTGAGTTCTGAAGATGAACGAAGGTCTTATGGGTTTGGAATGACATGAGGGTGAGTAATTAATGACAATTTACATTTTTGGGTGAGCTAACACTTTAACATTAACAAAGAGTAGTTAATGCAGCTAAAAAAATATTGCTCGTTGATGAAAGTGTTACTGGGAATTGTGAGATGGTTTAGTTATGTAATACAGGGCAGACTGTTTATGGCTGCAGGTTGTTTGTGTTATTCAAACAGACCTCAAATGATCATTGTCCTCTGAAGTGTTCAGCTCCTCTCATGTGTAGTCAGAACAAAAACTAATGAGTTGAACAGGTCCAGTCCTGCACTTAAACTGTTGAGAAACTCTCAGTAGTACATACTGTCACTTCTGACATAATTTTAACAGACAGTTAGACTGGTTCATTGAGTAGGCTGATACGGCTGTCACCATCATGTTGTATCAAAGCCACCATATGCTGAAATTATTTGTTATTCACTGAAAATCTTCCCCTTCACTGAAACTTGAGAATCTCATTCACTGATTCAAAAATGTCACGCAAGGTTTGAGATTGTTGATTCTTGTGTGGTGAATTCAAATATGCAGCATTATGAATGAGATTTGAGGGGAAGATTACAGTCATACAGGTTTGGAATGATATAATGTTGAGTAAATTTGAATTTGAATTTGTTTTTTGGTGGGTCAAAGTTTAAAAATAAGAACACTAAACAAAAAAGTCGCTTTGATGAGAATCTGTGTTAAAAAAACAAATGTTAATACAAAATCCGTTAGTAAAATTTTAACGAAGATCTAAATGGCCCTAATAATTTGAGTTTGATATGTTTCGTGCAAATATACCCTACAGTATTAGGAGCCGTTCACACAGAAGCCGTTTTTCTATTCCACTGTGCTACTTTTCCATTGTTTTTCAATGTATTCACACGCTAGACGGACGTAACCGTTGTGCTCTCGTCTTTTGACGCTGCATTCTAAAAATGCGAGGCTCAAGATAAAAGTTCACCTTTTTTGTTTCTCTGACCTGCTTCTCACATTTTTAAATGGAACTTATAATACCATTTCACAAGATGTAATATAAGTCTCTGGTGTCCCCAGAATGTGTCTGTGAAGTTTCAGCTCAAAATACCCCACAGATCATTTATTATAGCTTGTCAAATTTGCCTCTATTTGTTTATGCTGTTTATGTCTGTGTCCCTTTAAATGCAAATGAGCTGCTGCTCCCTGCCACTTTCCAAAAGAGGGCGGAGCCAAAGAACTTATACTGACAAGAAGTGAAACTCAATAGAACGTTCCATTGAAACACCAGCAGCGGCCCTGCGTTTCCGCCATTTTGGGGTGAAAGCGACTCGGCAGTCTACTAGTTTCTATAATATCAGCTGCTTTGTTAAAAAAAACATACATTAAAGCTAAAATCCAACCTGAATGATGACAACACAGAATAAGATACCATCACTAGTGATCATCAAAACCTTTTTACAGTTTATTTTATGGACTGTTTGTTTAAGTCTTCCACTTTTTTCACAAACCTTTGCTTTCTAGAAACCCAGTCAGTTTGGGTTAAAATTCTTTGAAGTTCAAGTATTAGCATTATAAACGCTGAATTAATACCAACATATGAAATTAAATTAAGGACATGAATCAGAAAAATTGAAAATGTTGCACAATAAATATATAACAGAATATAACAGCTTGACAGTAAACTGTTTTATATTTATATTAATGTCCATTAAAGCAAGATTATGTAAACAAAAAAACACAGCCACTGTGTCCAAAAGTGGGAATTATGGGATAACAGACACAGCAATGCATCATGTTCTATAAGATCATGTTTGTAGCGTGATCCAGAGGACAAACATGATGATCTTAACTTTATTAATTGTTAATTTATTCATTTACTATTAATTGTAAATATGTAAAGTTGCATAAAATGGAAATACTCTATAAAGTAGGCTAACTACGTTACCTCAGAAGTGTAATAGTTGGATTCCACAACTGATAACATAAAACATAATATAAGACAATACAACATTTACTGTAGGTGTCATAAAATTTACTGAATTTGAGAAATTTTCTATTGTGTTCCTGATTTGGCTGTGAGATTCGCTGATTTTGGGTGCGTAAGTTGTGATGGATTCTATTGTCCAGTTGGCATTTTCACCAAGTGGCTGTTACCCAAAAAGCATCAGAGTTTCACCTCTTGGGTTCTATGCTCTTTGGCGGAGATTTCGCTTCGGTTGCTCAACAACAACAAAGCTGGAGAATCTCACGCAGCCAAAATGAGGATTGTCAGTAACGGTGTTCAGCCTTACATTGTTCAAACCGGAGTCGACACTGATGGAGAGAATCAGGAAGAAGTTACAACTTTTAGAATGAAACTGGACGTTTCTGAATGGTTAGTGGATAAATTTATGTAGTTGCTGTGGAGTTGATTCAACTCATCCACTAGCATGTGCCGTCATGTTAATCTTTTGTGCAAATCCAGCATTGAATTGACCCTCGTTTGTGAAGCAGTCCGGCGTAAAACAACAACTCTTCCTCTTCTCTAAAGCAGCCCAACATGGCCTCACCCCCTTTGTTGCGTGTTCTCGGGGGCGGGGTTTATGTAAATTTTAGGGTTTGTGATGTCACCAACCCAGGAAGAAGCTTGTTGTAGTCCCTACCAGCCATTTGTTGTAGTCCTTAAAAAGCGATTTCTGTAAAAGAAAATATCTCCCTTTGCATTGAACTTTGAGCGTCGTAACTTTGCAGATGTTGTTTATGTTCAAACAGCAACATTACACACTAACTAAAGTTAAAAAAGTGAGATCATAATCAAGGATGTTTTTTAAGAGCCAAAACGCATTCTGTGTGAATCAACCCTTATGGTGCTTTCACACTGTTGGCAGGGAAACTTTTCCATTTGACTCATAGTTGCGTGTAATTGAACGTATTGAGTCTCACTGACGTGTGCCAATCTGATCTGTTTGTGAAATGCTGCATTCCTGCATTTATGCTTCCTTTGTGCAGTGGAATGTCCTGCGTTGGAGTATCAGATGGCAGCGCTCACAAGAACACAGCTCAAATGAACTTGTAAGTATATGTCACATGCCTTCAGACTGGACGACACCCTTTAACCTGGCCCAGATCAGCACAATCATGTTTCCAGTGTTAATGCCACCGCTTAAGTGTTTTGCAGCGGGTGCTGACTTGTTGAACGAGAGTGTGGGCAGGAAAATGTGATATATGTGTAGCGCTGCATGTGAAGTTAATCTTTGTAATAAAGCTCTTTCACATGATTCATCTCTGGGCTTCAGTGCAGCTCTCAACACTAGTGTCTCGTGCCTCTTTGACTGAGTCTGTGTTCAGAATAGCACACTAGCGTTTAACTATTTCTTCTAGTCTGAATACTGTGCATAGTATGCAAAATTGTCTATTTACATGAAATACAATGATCACCTAATATTTGTTACTGTATCGACCGATACAATGCTCTCAACTTGAGTACATTACATTTTAATTTGCATAAAAAAATTTAGATTTATGTATTTCTGTTGCATATAAATTAAAACGGATGGTCCCACTTTATATTAGGTGGCCTTAACTACTACATACTTGCATCAAAAAATAAATACAATGTATTTATTGTGTTCATATTGTATTGCAAAACACTTTTGCTGCTATTGAGGTGGATACAGGTAAGGTTAGGGACAGGTTTGGTGGTATGGCTAGGTTTAAGTGTGGGTTAAGGTGTAAGGGAAGGTCAACAGTGTAATTATAAGTGTAATTACAGAAATTAATTACAGATGTAATTACGTGCAGGTATTTTTTAAAATTTATGTACAATGTAAAACATGTTTGTACACAATAAGTGCATTGAATCAAGTGATTAATTTAAATGTAAGTTCATAGTAGTTAAGGCCACTTAATATAAAGTGTGACCAAACAGGTTACACTGTTTTAACATAAACAAATAAACTTAATGTGAAGTATATTTGTCAAACACAATGACAGCCATACACTAATGAAACATTAAGAAATGGGTTTTTGCACTCCAAAAAATCATGGCATATTTTATTATTAACTATTTGCATCTACATGGTTTTATTTAAATAATTATATTTTCAAAATGCATGTATTCAAATTTCTTATAATCAGCTTAAATGTGTTCAATGTGAAAACAATTGCTTTTATTCCATTAAAAAGTATGAACATAGCTGTGGAACAAGCAATATTTAGTTAGTTAAAATGTATGATACTGAAACAAATTGAATTTATTTATGATGCATATATAAACCAGGTTATTTAAAACATTAAGTTTATTAGTACTATTAAATAAATCTTGCCTGTTTCATTTATGTTTGACTGACAAATATGCATCACATTCAACTTATTAGTTTGTTTATGGAAAAACTGGGTAACAATTTATTTTGATGGCCCATGCACTTTAGACATTCTACTAACTATAAGTAACTTTGCAACTCCATGTCAACTAGAGTATTAGTGAACTGTCTGCTTAATATCTGTTAAACATGCTCCTCAACAGACAATCTACTGACTATAAGTAACTTTGCAAGTACTTGTCTACTTATTCCACTAACCTGAACCCTAACCTAACAGTCTACTAGTATTCTAATGTGAGTTAGTTGACACGTAGTTGCAAAGTTACTTATAGTTAGTAGAATGTCTAAAGTAGACCATTGAGTAACAATTGGGCACAGTATTCATAAATGAACCAAACATAATATATATATATATATATATATATATATATATATATATATATATATATATATATTTTACAATTTTTTCACCTTCTTGACTTATATGTTCAAACAATAAGACTTCCAGTGCTTGTACAAACTGACTACTTAAACCCATTTCTTTTTACCCATGGGAAATAATGTTAGAAGCATGTACTTGTCGATGCTTCACGGTGTCCACTATGATGACGCCAGGCAAACAAAAGCAGAATGACAATGACTCTCGTCGCACTAAACGTCTGTTTAAAACAGAAGACTTTCAACTGTAGAAACATGCATTTGACATGAAGGGCCGTTTATGCTTCATATGCAGACTAAGTGCTCTCATGTAAACAGCAGGACTTGTGTGTGTTATAAATGGACGTGCCATTTTCCCAGCCTGGAAACCCCTTTCCGGTTGTCTGTAGAAAACTCGCCACCTCATGGAAAATGAAAACCACAAAGATATTAAATTACAGCCTGTTAACTCGAGGAATTTCTCTTCTGACTGTTCCCCTGTAGAGTTTAGCTTCTGAAGCAAACACAAAAGAATAAGTCCTTTAAGGATATAATGAATAAGTATGCACAGTTCCTGTCTGATTCAGATTCTAAATATTTTTGGGGTATAATTATCTGATTAGATATTTTAGGAGACACTTTTGAAGAGTCTGAAAGACTTTGCCAAAACACTTCATCAAGTGGATGTTTTCTGTGGTATATTTGGCCTCAGAATACTTCAAAATTGCATCCCATAAATGCAAATGGATTTAAAAACTTTCCTGGATTTTTTGAAGGATGGAGTGGTTGAAGCTGTTGATGGCTGCTTCATCACAGACTCTATTTAGCTTCCTGAATCTTAAGCCCAAAGTATACTTCACTTTTTACGTGGACGTGAGAGTCAGCGTACAGTGAGCGTGATGCGAATTTCGTTATCAGAAGAGCATGCGTGTACTGTTCACGCACCATACTTTGTACGCACAGGTCGCACATGCACATTTAAAATATTTTTTAAGGTGGCAACGGCATCCTGGGGGCTTCGATTCATGAGAAAAACTGCATAAACAGAACAGACCGGAACTCATGCAAGCTACAGCAACGATGGAGGCCTACATAGACGAGAGATTGTGCGAAGAGGTTAGAAAGTACCCTCATTTGTACAACTCTAGCATTGAAGAATACAAAATATTTTATAACTCATGGCGAGAGATTGCTCAAAACTGCGCATGCGTCAAACGCCTGTGTATGTGTACGAGTCGAATGAAGTATACTTTGCAAGGCTGTGCGTTCAACTGTGCGCGTACACGTAAAAAAACGGCATATACCCTCTGCTTTAGGGGCTGATTACACAATGCCGTTTTCAAATAAAAACGGAAAACTTTTTATTTACATGACAACAGCATTTTGGGGGCCTGAAAACTTTTGAAAACGGGTTTCAAAGTGCACGTTTTTGAAAACGATACCGTTATTGTCTCCATGTAGATGACAAAAACACAAATTTGTGAAAGTGGTGACATCATGCGCATATGTATTACAAGTTCAGTCTATAGGTGCGTAGTGTTTCCAGAGGTGTAAAGAGTACCTGAAAACTATACTTGAGTAAAAGTGCAGATGCCTACAGCGAAAATGACTTCAAGTTACAAGTCAAAGGTTTAAGCTAGTCCTAGACTAAAATGCATGTTTGAGCTGTTTTAAAGGTGCCGTAGAACGTCTTTTTAAAAGATGTAATATAAGTCTAAGGTGTCCCCTGAATGTGTCTGTGAAGTTTCAGCTCAAAATTCATTTTTTTAACTGCCTATTTTGGGGCATCATTAAATATGCGCCGATTCAGGCTGCGGCCCCTTTAAATTCTCGTGCTCCCCCGCCCACGGAGCTCGAGCTTGCCATAACCAGCATAAACAAAGTTCACACAGCTAATATAACCCTCAAAATGGATCTTTACAAAGTGTTCGTCATGCAGCATGTCTAATCGCGTAAGTACAGTGTTTATTTGGATGTTTACATTTGATTCTGAATGAGTTTGATAGTGCTCTGTGGCTAAAGCTAACCTTACACACTGTTGGAGAGATTTATAAAGAATGAAGTTGTGTTTATGAATTATACAGACTGCAAGTGTTTAAAAAATGAAAATAACGACAGTCTTGTCTCCATGAATACAGTAAGAAACGATGGTAACTTTAACCACATTTAACAGTACATTAGCAACATGCTAACGAAACATTTAGAAAGACAATTTACAAATATCACTAAAAATATCATGATATCATGGATCATGTCAGTTATTATTGCTCCATCTGCCATTTTTCGCTATTGTCCTTGCTTGCTTACCTAGTCTGATGATTCAGCTGTGCACAGATCCAGACGTTAATACTGGCTGCCCTTGTCTAATGCCTTGAACATGGGCTGGCATATGCAAATATTGGGGTCATACATATTAATGATCTCGACTGTTACGTAACAGTCGGTGTTATGTTGAGATTTGCCTGTTCTTCGGAGGTATTTAAACAAATGAGATTTATATAAGAAGGAGGAAACAATGGAGTTTGAGACTCACTGTATGTCATTTCCATGTACTGAACTCTTGTTATTCAACTATGCCAAGATAAATTCAATTTTTAATTCTAGGGCACCTTTAAGACCTTGAAATCTTAAAACCTTTAAGTATTTTAAAACCTTAAAATCTGTCAGTGCCACTGTTTTGTATCAGGATGCACACCAGCAATGTTTTTTTTTTTTTTTCTAGTGAATTTTTATAAAAGCTACTTAAATGCCCTAATTGAACTGGGTGTGTAGTAATTGTACAGGAAGATGTTGTGCTCAAAAAGGGCACAAATAAACCAATACCCTTCAAAAAGGTCTCTTCAATATAATCGATGAATAAAATAAAGTTAAGTAAATTAAATAGTCAAAGCCCATTTGCACTGGACGTGGTGGTTTCAGCCTCATGTCATTATTTCATATCTTCATCGATTCAGCAACTACCTGCTAATGCATTCACATAAAGTAGCCTTGTTGAAAATTTTGGATGAGTAACGGCAAAACAAACAAGATACAGTACCTTCAGTGCCCTGTAGATGGCAGAAATTTGTAGCAGAAATAAACTGCTGCAGAAAAAGTTAGGTGACATGCAAAATGTAACAAGTAATTGCATTACAAATGTATTGGTGTAAAGGGTACATATACTTATTAAAAAATGTAGTCAAGTAGAGAATAAAAGCTGCTAATATCTTTGATACTCAGTAAAACTACAAAGTAGCCAAAAAGTTTCTTAAATGACATTTACTCAAATACTTTACAACACTGAGTGTTTCTTTACAAAGTGACATCACCAACTACTGGCCTGGCATTCACAATACAGTAGTTTTCACGGATCCGTGTGAACAGGGATCATTTTGACAATGTTGTCGACAAAGGAAAAACTTTTAGATTTTTAGTACATTGTTGTCACATAAACGTACCCTTAAATTCAAGTGAAAAGCGCTTTTGCAAATATGGATTTCTTCATGTAAAGCATACAATGTTCAGCATACTGGTGTACTGCTATACTCATTCTGCAGGATGTAGTATGCAGTGCTGAAGAGCGACTGAAGACTGTGCTGTGTTGATATTTGTGCAGAGATTCTCAGCGAGGATCATTAGGCCGCTCCGTAATTAAAGTTTCCTTTAGCCTGCGGAAAAAATGACAAGTAATACAAACCCTCCCCCTCCCTCCATACAGAAGCTGCCCGCTCTTCTGTTTTATGAATAAAAAATCTATAATGAATATTAATATTTTGCAGCCTGTGTTCCCATGTGAACAAAGCTACCTGGAATTAATTTGTACAACTGTGCCACAGGCAGATCCACTGCTTATGCCAAGTTCAATGTTTCTTCAGTTTTGCCATTAAAAATTCTTCTTTTATGTTGTACGGAGGACCTGCTCTGCTGTGCACATCTACACCTAGTTCTCTGTCTGAACATGATGTTAGAAACATCATCTTTAATGTCATGAGATCTTCCCAAAAACAAGCACTATGTGCTGAATGGAATAATAGCTTATTTCTTACTAAATTTTGCTCAGAACATACTGTATGCCTTCAATTATTGTTTATATTGAGTCTTTTTATCATCTTGGAAGGAGATTATGCAAAAGTCATTATGCTTTTTTAAAGGAGACCTATTATGTCCCTTTTTAACAGCTCACGCTTCAGTTGCTCAACAACAACAAAGCTGGAGAATCTCACGCAGCCAAAATGAGGATTGTCAGTAACGGTGTTCAGCCTTACATTGTTCAAACCGGAGTCGACACTGATGGAGAGACTCAGGAAGAAGTTACAACTTTTAGAATGAAACTGGACGTTTCTGAATGGTTAGTGGATAAATTTATGTAGTTGCTGTGGAGTTGATTCAACTCATCCACTAGCATGTGCCGTCATGTTAATCTTTTGTGCAAATCCAGCGTTGAATTGAGCCTCGTTTGTGAAGCAGTCCGGACTAAAATGATGGCATGACAAAAACACTCTACTACAACAACTCTTCCTCTTCTCTAAAGCAGCCCAACATGGCCTCACCCCCTTTGTTGTGTGTTCTCAGGGGCGGGGTTTATGTAAATTTAGGGTTAGTGATGTCACCAACCCAGGAAGAAGCTTGTTGTAGTTCCTTACCAGTCATTTGTTGTAGTCCTTAAAAAGCAATTGCTGTAAAAGAAAATATCTCTCTTTGCATTGAACTTTGAGCGTCATAACTTTGCAGATGTTGTTTATGCTCAAACAGCAACATTAAACACTAACTAAAGTTAAAAACTGAAATCATAATCAAGGACCCTTTAATAGATTTTTGTGTAATATGTCTGATCTTTTTGTCAGTTAACTAATGATTCAAGAAGGAGATGTTAAAAATCACAGCAATAATAATTTCAGTTCATTCTATCATACTGGTAATTGAAAGTCAAGTGCAGATTATATAAAACCATAATTAATAATTGAGCGCCAATAATAACTGAGTAGCAAATCATCATATTAGAATGATTTCTGAAGGATCATGTGACACTGAAGACTGGAGTAATGATGCTGAAAATTCAGCTTTGATCACAGGAATAAATTACATTTTAAAATATTTTCACATTTATTTTAAATTATAATATTATTTTACAATATTACTGTTTTTACTGTATTTTTGATCAAATAAATGCAGCCTTGGTGAGCAGAAGAGACTTCTTTCAAAAACGCATTTTTTTTTTTTTTACCAAACCTAAACTTTTGAACGCTAGTGTACATACTGTGCACAGAAGGCATAATATACACTGCAGAAATAGTCCAAGTAGTGTGCTATTTTGAACACAGCCTGCATTTTTAGGAACTAAGTGGATTGAATAACTGTCTGATCAGTGTAATGGCTTCATTCTAGTCTGCTGTTTGCAATATCTGGAAAACCTATAGCACTCTGGAGAATTCAGAGAAATCAACGCATGGCCATTGTTCCCTAGAGTGCTGTTGTTGATTCCCCTGCACAAATCGCAATTAAGGGCTGTGATTCAGTG
Source organism: Ancherythroculter nigrocauda (assembly GCA_036281575.1). Taxonomy (NCBI): domain Eukaryota; kingdom Metazoa; phylum Chordata; class Actinopteri; order Cypriniformes; family Xenocyprididae; genus Ancherythroculter; species Ancherythroculter nigrocauda. The sequence continues at coordinate 39,729,645 of VTFQ01000010.1, forward strand.
TGACGGCGTTATCAAAGATTGCATGCTGCAAAGCCCCTTCCTGCAGGAGCCGAGCGCAGCCCCTAATGAGGTGTCAATCATGCGCACTAAACCCCAGGGCTGAGGGAGCCAGAGGTTTTTATCTTCGGCTCATCTGCTCACGCATTTCTGTGTTTTTTTGTCCTTCATGCTGTTCCTTCCATCCCCCCGATGAGGGATATTTTCTGCTTTCCTCATAAATATCCATATTACCACGATTCTCAGTGGATTAGTTGAAGTTTTACTGTGTGAATCACTGCATATAATATGACATCATGGGGCACTAGTTTCTAAGGTGGAAACAAGGTCAGATTCACAATACAGTACTTTTGATTCAGAATATTGTATGCATAGGCTATATATTCATATGTTTTCTGAACATAGATAATATGGGTAACACTTTACAATAAGATTTCATTTGTTAATATTATTTAATGCATTAACTAACAATAGTAAATATATTTTTATTGACCTTTTATGTTCATGTTAATTTACAGTGCATTAAAGGCACAATATGTAATTTTTCGCCACTAGAGGTCGCTTATTCAAAACAAAGGCGTAGCTTGATGACGCCTTGATTTCGCGAATCATGGGAGGTGTTGTCTTCACGTCTACAGCTGGTGGAAAAGAATCCAATGGGACTTGAGCAGAAATCATGTTCTTGGATGAGATTATTAATGTTACTGTAGTATGAAGCAGAGCAGGGCTGAGTGCTGTGAAAGCAGAAACGAGGTCACTGGAGCGATTGATAATGAGAGACGAGTGCAACACACGTCTCGAAAGCAGTGGAGCATTGATTATGTCACAGACGAGCGCATCCGTTTCTTCTGGTCATGAGTATGTGGGGTAAAGCAGCACTGTTTATCATATTAGATACATTTATGTGTTAAAAGTTGTGCTACTCTGCATTCGCTCGGTGGCTGCTATGAGACACTTGTTGCACACTGCAGTAAGCTAGATCGATATTAGCAAAGTCCCTTTAAGACAAGTCATTTCACTCGGCGGCCATCTTTGAAACGCCTCTCAGGCATCCTGGGCATCATGCCCTATCTCTTTGAATGGGGAAACATTAAATTCTCCAAAGCTGTTTGTCAAGCTTTCGATTAAATTTCATATTTGAAATCACCAATGAAATCTGACAACAACTGTCTCATAATTTTTCTCCCAAACGCTGGAATCATGACAAAAAAACTGTATTTTTTAGGCTGTATTAAGCTAATGTGCATGCGCAGACTAAATGCGCGTCTCGCGCATCTGACTGTTTCTATAGAAACCGGTGCTTCTAATGGCCGCTGCAGTGACGCGATGACTTTACCAGTCAGCGATTGGCTCTTATTTAGAAGGCGGGACTTATTCCGCCATATTGCGCGTTTCACTTTCTCCCATTCAAAACAATACGAGTGACACGTCTTGTGCTATTCTATAGTCTTTGATATTAGTCATGGTAAAGCATGGTACTCACTGTAAATCAAGAAAAAGAGATTTAAACAATAAGACTTACTGTGTTGAGCTATATAACATGATTAGTTTTCTGTCGATGAATGTATCCAAACAGTTGCTCACCGGTCTAATAAAACACACAATATATTAAAGCGTCTTTGGTGTTTCCATGGTTTCTAAAAAATAAATCGAGGGTAAAGCGGGTATGATGTCATTGACAGGCGATGCACGGACACGGTTCGTGTCCTAACTGCTTATTTCTCTGGATTTAAACATTCTTAGAAACATTTGGGATAATGTAAATACACAAGTCAACAAAACATTGTTCTAGTGGCTTTTGGATATTTTAATCCTAAAATCTTACATATTGTGCCTTTAACTAATGCCAAAAGATACAGCTATTGATTTTAAAAATCTAGTAGAAAATGTTGTGATTAACATTAACATTAACGAATGCTATAGAAGTGTTGATCATTCATGTTTACTAATGTTAACATATAAAACCTTATTGTAAATTGTTACACTCTAAAATGCTGTGTTAAAAACAACCCAAGTTGGGTTTAATTCAATCCAATTCAATTCAATTCAATTCACATTTATTTGTATAGCACTTTTCACGATACATATCATTTCAAAGCAGCTTTACAGAGAATGCATGTCAACATTACAATTTAAAGAATGCAGTTAGCAAATAATGTAATAATTTAGGCAACTAATTTACAATCACTGTTAGCAGTTTAACTGAAGATAGAAGCAATGAGCTCCTGGAAAAATGAATTACATTAACAATAATTAGGATATAGAAATTGGGCAATGTGCATGTAGATCCAGATGATTGCGTCTTCTGAAGTCCTCATAGGAGTTGGCGCCGTCTCTTCATAGGTGTTGGTCATCTGAGGTCTTCTTAAGAGGCTGAAGCTGAAGTCCTCTCTAGTCACCTCGGGACGGGTGTCCTGAGGTAAAACAGAAAAGCAAATGGAGAATAATTAGCGTAGCTGCTGTTCATAACATTAAGCAAAGATAGTCATGTGCAATTGATCTGATATGAGAAGCATTATGTGAATGCTTGGCTAAAGAGATGCGTCTTTAATCTAGATTTAAACTGGGTGAGTGAGTCTGAGCCCCGAACATTATCAGGAAGGCTATTCCAGAGTTTCAGAGCCAAATGTGAAAACGCTCTCCCTCCTTTAGTGGACTTAGCTATCCTAGGTACAACCAGAAGTCCAGAGTTTTGTGATCTTAAAGAGCGTGAAGGATTGTAGGGCGATAGAAGATCGGTTAAGTACACACTTTATAATCGATACGGAACTTAATGGGTAACCAGTGTAGAGGTGATAAAATTGGTGATATATGATCATATTTTCTTGACCTGGTAAGAACTCTAGCAGCTGCATTTTGTACTAATTGTAGCTTATTTATTGAGGAAGCAGGACAACCAGCTAATAATGCATTACAGTAATCTAGTCGAGACGTCATGAAAGCATGAACTAACTTTTCTGCATCAGAAATAGATAACATATTCCGTATCTTAAAATGGACAAACCCAGTGATTTGGGTTGTTTTAACCCAGCAGTTGGATTAAATGTTTGCAACCTATTTTGGGTTCATTTTAAGCCAGCCATATAGTAATTTTTAAACAATAGTTGGGTTAAATAAAACTGCCCAGCATGTTGGCCAAACATTTAACAAAACCGCTGGGTTTGGCCATTTTCAACACTACTTGGGTTGTTTTAACCTGACATTTTTTGTAAATGATAAAAATTAATTTATTGTGAAGTATTTTTTTATTATGAAATAAAAGCAAAAAGGCTTTCATGGCTGTAATATAATGTGAATTATGTATATTGCTGTGCTTGTGACTAAACAGATGATGCAAAAAATTACTGCTATACAGTGGGTAAGTATTATAAAAACACTTTCTAATTTTATTATGTTTTGTGTTTAAAACGTAATTATTCACTTAAAGTCTAATTTGATTATATAAAGTATATGCATGCTGCAAGATGTTTTTCCTTCTCTAATGTCACTTTTCTTGGTGATGTTTGAGTCTCAATGTGTTTGATTTAGCTGGTGATTTGTTGATTTTTAGCAGGATGTATAAAGTCATTTCTCCTCAAGTTCACCCAACAACATCAACAACTAAGTTTTGCATAATATTTTGATTGTAAAGTGTTTCTGCACTTTATTTTACAGTAAATGTCACCGAGACCAGTATTTCTCATAATGCCTGAAAACAGAACTGGATTCAGTTTGTAACTCGTCTTCCTTCACACATCCTCTGACAGTGTTTTGAAGATATTTTTCTCTCACTCCTGCGCATTACATGAGTGTGTCGTTCATGAGGACGCTCTGCAGTGAAATAAATGAGCTCTTGCTTCACACTGCCTCTCACCATCTCCATCCAAATCCAAATTCTGTTCCCCCGGCATTCACACTGGTTATCAGTTACACTCGACCACTCCAGAGCGTCTCCTTTGCACAATTATTCCAGCACACGCCGCCACTCTCTCCTGAGGAAAAACGACATGTCGAGAGGAAAAAGAAAAAACAAGCAAATTCAATTATTCCAGAGTCCATTGTCGAATCTGTGAGAGTGTGAGGTTGGGCCGAATGAATCTACTCAAGCGTGAGATGTTTTTAATAGAAGTTGCATGTGAACCTGTGAACAAAAGGCTAATATATATATATATATATATATATATATATATATATAGTTTAATGAGTTACTGGACAGTAGGAGGATTCGGGGATGTCAGGGCAGAATAGGTTGGGTCATGTTGTTGATATGATTTTCACGATGATTTTACAGGCAATATGGAATTAAGCAACATCCTTAATATTGAAATTAATGACACGATCTGTGTATTTATTTTTGATTCTTTTATTAAAATTACATTTTTATTGTGAAGTAAATAATAAAAATAAAAACGATAAAGTATTTATTTAATTATTCATAAAAAAGAAAAAGAAAAAATATATACAAATTATTTATGTATAATAAATTATGTGTAATAAACATGGAATAAAGCAAAATCATAAATACTGAAATGAATGACAAAATCTGTGCACATTATTCCATTTATTTATATGAATTATTATTTATTTATAATTCATATAATCAAATTAATTATTGTGAAATAATAATTTTTTATATTTATTTATTATTTAAATTAAAATGTATTTATTAATTTTGCAGTATGAATGATTTTGCAGTATTTATTAATGCAGTATGAATGAATTTATAAAATGTTTTTTTATTTAAACTATGATGCTGGTGTATCAGTGTCAGATCTTGAAAAGACCTTTGACCCCATATGAATAGACATATATGTCCAGTATTGTTATTAATAACTAGAACTATTAAATATTGTTTTCATTAATGGAAATAAAGCTATATATATGTGTATATAATATATACACATATACACATATTTGCATACTGCAAAGTCAATTATTTGCTTGTTTGTTTGTTTGTTTGTTTGTTTGTTTGTTTATAAAAGACTTTTTTATGTTTTTTTTTTGCTCTCCATTCTGGACACTTTTCACAGTCCAAACATTTCCTGATGAATGGCCTTCATTTTCTCATGGAATATCATTTATCACTCAGAAATAAGGTCGTGTTATGGAAGTAAATCAGTGGCGAATGCCGTTCTGCTTTGGCTTTGGTTCGGTTATGGACCGACACACATTCTACTCGTGCTCATGTCATCTTCGAGAATGAATGCTTTTTTGTGTGTGCAGAATGAATGCTGCCGTCCTGCTGAAGTCTGCCATGTTGAGGAGCACGGGGCCTTTGTGCATTAGAGACTCGACTTCAAGAGCTGCTCTAATGCGAAACACAGAGGCTGAGTATAAATATATAGCCCGGCACCGCATTTTGCAACATGCTTCTCCTGCCAAGACATTGAAGGCGGCAGCTAATGAGAACCATGCTGGAGGATGCTGGGAAGGGCCGAGGGAAAGACAACTTTATACGACTTATTCCCAAACAGCCTTATTAGCCAAAGCAGAGGTTGATGTTGTTCATATGTATCCGACATGGGAAAAGCAGCTGCCGTCGTGTGGGAGAACGTCTACCGACAGTCTGGGCGAGTATTTGGATCGAACTTTTACGATGTGCCGAACTCCGTCCACCATTTTCTGACGTATTGCTGGTGTTCAGAGTTCAGGAGGGTTTATTTTGTCAGAGCTGATGCAGGGCTTTACTATAGTTCAGCCACAACTACTATATCAGTCAACGGCCCGTCAAACATGCTGAATTAACACCAGCCAGCCTTTACCAATAGTAACACATCCAGGTCATGATTCATCCTAATATATATATACACTGTAAAACAGAACAGTGAAATTAATTAAATTAAATGAGTTTGTTTCACTCAAATAATAATGAAAGTTCACTGTACTTAATAGAAAAAAGTTGCATGAACTCAAAATTTCATTGTAGTAAGCTGAACTTAATATGATTGAGTTGAGCTGCAGCAGATTTCTAATTCCCAGCATGCTTTGCATCAGACCATATAAATAACTGTTTAAATTAAGTGTTATTTTGTGTGTTTTTGCACAAGATTAACATATGGAGATATAAGTTAATGTTTAATGATGTGTTATGTTGGGATTCAGGGGGGTTCTGAGAGAGAGAGAGAGAGAGAGAGAGAGAGAGAGACCACGATACCAAGTCGGTACTGAAATTTTAAAAATATGACACTTTGAGCGCTGTTGAGCAGATTCGTAAACACCTCTGATTGGCCATTGTGTTCATGCACTCAACAGATATGTCTGTGATTGGAAATCACAATAATCAGCGCTTCAAAAACATGTTATAAATAGACATCAATGACGCTCTTTACCGAGTATTTACACAGATACAGACGGGAGTGTTTAAAAGCAGGCGCCTATCAGCAGACCGGTCCGCTCCCGCTTTCAAATTCAAACACTTCTCTGTGCTTTTAAACACTCCCGTGCATTGATCATTGTAGCCAATCACAGACATATCTGTTGAGTGCATGAACACAGTGGCGAATCAGAGGTGTTTACCAATCCGCTCAAAGCGTCACATTTTTAAAATTTCAGTACCGACTTGGTATCGCGGTCGGTACTTTTGACTTATTGCTTGAACTAATGAAAAAGAAGACATGTTCAATCATTCATGGTGTGACATTTGACCCTATATATATATATATATATATATGTGTGTGTGTATATATATATATATATATATATATATATATATATATATATATATTCAGTGTTGACTATGAAAATAAAAAACTGACATAAAATAAAAATATTAGATGAAAAGCTTAAATGAAAACTAAAAATGAAATAAAAATAACTAGAAATAAAAGCTAAAAAGCAAAATGGAAATATTAAATAAACAGTAAAAATAACAAAAGTCGGTCGGTACTTTTGACTTATTGCTTGAACTAATGAAAAAGAAGACATGTCAGTTCTTGTCACTTCATGTCAATTCAATGTCTTCAAAAAGAAGACAATCATTCATGGTGTGACATTTGACCCTATATATATATATATATATATATATATATATATATATATATATATATATATATATATATATATATATATATATATATTCAGTGTTGACTATGAAAATAAAAAACTGACATAAAATAAAAATATTAGATGAAAAGCTTAAATGAAAACTAAAAATGAAATAAAAATAACTAGAAATAAAACTAAAAAGCAAATTGGAAATATTAAATAAACAGTAAAAATAACAAAAGTACACAACAAAATTGTTAAGTTAAACAACAATTAAAATGGAAGCTGAAAATATAAAAAATAAAAGCTAATTCAAAATATTAATTAATAATACAGTAATAGTATATTATTAATACTGAATCTGGAATATTTGCATGATTGTCTAACGCTCTGGACAGATGCTAATCTTAATACTCCTAAACAGGCTCCATTTTCTTTAAATGCAACATAATTCCTTGTTTCTTTCAGTTGAATCTGGGTTGAAATATGACCTGGACGTTTTCTTGACAGGTTTGGTGAGACTCGCCCAGACGCATATTCTCTCTGCCGAGTTTCAGTACTTTTCTGGCAGGGTCGGGCTGAAACGTTTGGCCACGGTGGAGGGAGATTAAGTGGCTTCAGGGCGTCTTAACATTTTGAGAGACTAAAGACAGAGCCAAGGACCGTGTTTAGCATGCAAAACACTATAGTCTCGAATGTGATTCTGGTCACTAAAGTTCTGACCTGAGGAAATTCACAGAGAGTGAGAACTTTATCCTGTACATACAGCACATCAGTGGCTCATTTATAGCAAAGTATGATTGTACATTTCCATGTACATTTTGTCTTCAGTGACATTAGAATTTTTAATGTCCTCGGTTTTATTTTTCAGATGAGCACATCCTCTGTGAACATGCAATAATTACATTCACTGCCAGAATGCTGTGTGTTTTCCTCCAGCAAAGAGAAGAAGGGAAAAACAAAGCAATGTCCACCATAGTGGCATCCCAGTAATGAAACCGCAGCTCTGAGTCAAACTCTTCACGATTTCCTTTCCTCCAGAATCTTGGCCAAAAACGAGGCCAGCATTACCTCATGTGGCGAAGCCAACCTGTGAATAGAAGAAGAGAGTAAACAAAACAAAACCTGAGATAAAGAGGGTCAGAGCTGCACGACTGACTTTAACATGTGATGGGAAGTGTTTGTTTATGTGTGTGGATCCTGTATGAGCTGTGCTGGTGTTTGTGTTGACACAAGTGTGTGTGTTAATGAGGTCCGACCAACAGAAAGACAGGAAAGGATTCATGAGCCACAGGAAGTCCGACAATGTGTCAGCACTAGGGTTGTGTGGTGCATTATTGCTTCTAACAAAGTGCCGCAAGTGTCAGTTCCTGTCCTGGACATCAATGTGCTGCTACTTACACACAAAAAAAGCATTAAAAAAATTCAAAAGATTGCAGAAAAATCAGTGGAGTTGCAAATACACTTTCATCTTGCCACAAACACTGTGTTTTTACTGGTAGATTATATCATAATACTTTTATGCTCACCAAGGCTCTATTTATTTGATCAAAAATACAGTAAAAACAGTAATAATGTGAAATATTATTATAATTTAAAATAATTGTTTTCTATTTGAATATATTTTAAAATGTAATTTATTCTTGTGATTCAAAGCTGAATTTTCAGCATCATTACTCCAGTCTTCAGTGTCACGTGATCCATCAGAAATCATTCTAATTCAGTTTTGCATCACAGGAATAAATTATATTTTAAAGGGGTCATATAATGCCACTTTTACAAGATGTAAAATAAGTCTCTGATGTCCCCAGTTTCAGCTCAAAATACCCCACAGATATATTATAGCAAGTTAAATTTGTCACTTTTTGAGGGTGAGCAAAGACACTCCGTTGATGTGTGTGTCCCTTTAAATGCAAATGAGCTGCTGCTCCTAAGAAGAGGGCGGAGTTTCAAGAGATTGTGTTAGCAGCTCCGATAACCTCACGCAGACTCACTGATATGGTCAGAAACTGTTCAGCTTTTTATGTTCAAACCAGAGTGACAACATGTAGAATGCAACAGGACGTTTCTGAACGGTTAGTTGATGAATTTATGTAGCTGATGTGGAGTTAACTATCTTAAAGTCATTGATTAGCATATTCTGTCATGATGATCTATAAATCGCTTGTGTGGGAACTGTTGTAAGATGCCTACAGAGTCAAAGAATGAATATATGCAGCATGAAGATAGAACAGGTATAGTTATTTTAATTACGCTTATAACTTATGTTGTCATCTTGCTTTTATGACATGCTATTGCATTCGTGTTACGTACTGTATTGCAATAACATGGCCTCACCCTTTTGTTGCGTGTTCTCAGGGGCGGGGTTTATGTAAATTTTAAGAAGAAGCTCGTTGTAGTCCCTACCAGACGTTTGTTGTAGTCCTTTTCTTAAAAGAAAATATCTCCCTTTGCTTTGAACTATGAGCGTTGTAACTTTGCAGATGTTGCTTATGCTCAAACAGCAACATTACACACTAACTAACGTTAAAAAAGTAAAATCATAATCAACCACCACTTTAAAATTCATTATAGAAAAGTTATTTTAAATTGTAATAATATTTCACAGTCTTACGATTTTACTAAAATCTTAATGATTGCAAACTTGAACGATAGTGTATGTTTGGGCGTTTCAGTTGTTCAGATCAGACTTTAGCTTCTTTTAAAGCCGCATGCAAAGTGCAAAAACCCCTTGTTTTAAAAGATGATTGACAGATGCGTAGGCGGTCCTTCACTGATGTCTGTGAGAGAACACAGGCTGATGTGTCTATTTAATTAAGTTCTTATCAGTCTTGTTAATAATATTCTGCTCTAAACGATGTGTCACAGAACGTATAATTACAGTCCACTGCTGTTAACAGAACAGTGAAAAACAATCTGTCTGCTGACTGATAAGGTCACAGATGTGGGGTGTTTTGCAGAGTTGTTAATAAACTAATGACTCCAAACACATTTGAGCATAAAGGGTTTTTTTTTTTTTGCACTGATTTCAGACTGAATGAAAATCTTCAGAATGGAATTAAAAAATGGGTTCTATTGCTTTTTTACATGTTCAATTCTCTTTAGTGTGTAATATTGCTGTTTGAGCATGAAAAAGGTCTGCAAAGTTCCAAAGCACAAAATCCCTCCAGCAGGAGTTATTCTCTATATCAGTGTCACTGTTTCTGAACTCCCTGAAATGCCTCTATTATAGTCTTGAGTTTTCTTCCAGGAATGAACACGTCACAATATTCCTCATTTAAATAATTCCTACCCAAGGCATATGCAAAATAAAGGGGCGTGGTTATGATAAGAGCCGTTGCATTTCTGAAACATGCTCAAAGCGGTTGACAAATCACAACACAGAGGTCCAGCCGACCAATCAGAGCACATTGCACTTTTCAGAAGGAGGGGCTTCATAGAGACAGGAACTAAACAGAGTGTTACTGACAGACTGGGAAGAGAGGAGCTGCACCAATGGAGAATATGTGGAAAAATAAGGTGTTTTACAAATAAATTTCATATTTGAAATCACCAATGAAGTCTGACAACAACAATCTCATAAATTTTGTTTCTAAATACTCAATTCATGACAAAAAAACTGCATTTTTCAGGCTGGACCAGCCAATGCGCATGTACAGTCATAAGCGCGCATCTCAGAACACATGACCAATAGCAGCTGCAGTGATGCAATGACTTTACCAATTGGCTATTGGCTCTTTTATTTAGAAGGCAGGACTTATTCCGCCATATTGCACTTTGCACACTCTAAAAAATGCTGGGTTAAAAACAACCCAAGTTGGGTTAAAAATGGACAAACCCAGCGATTGGGTTGTTTTGACCCAGCTGTTGGGTTGAATCTTTAACCCAACCTGCTGGGTAGTTTTATTTAACTCAACTGATGTTTAAAAATCACTTTATTGATCACTTAAAATGAACCCAAAATAGGTTGGAAAATAACATTTATTAATATGTTTAATTAATAATAATTAAATAATAAACATGTATTAAATTGCTTATTAATAAATGTTCATCTTTTGATTATTATTGTTGCCTCTAGTAATTATGTGTCTGATTTTTAATTTCCAACATATTTTGTGCTCATTTTAAGCCAGACATATAGTCATTTTTAAACAATAGTTGAGTTAAATAAAACTACCCAGCACATTGGGCAAACATTTAACCCAACCGCTGGGTCAAAACAACCAAATCACTGGGTTTGTCCATATTTAACCCAACTTGGGTTGTTTTTAACCCAGCATTTTTTAGAGTGCATGTTCTCTCATTCATAGTAATATGAGTGTACCATAAGTCTATGACAGCAGTATTTCTTCGGTGTCTAGCGTGATTTATTTATAATGTGTTGTGTGAACACAAAGTGCTCCAGTTATTTGAACAATTCCAAATACATTTGGCCGTTACCATACAAAACAAACAATAGAATGTATTTTGTGAACAAAGGAAGTTTCCTTCTGTTGTTGTCAGCACAAGCACAAGTGAAGTCATGTGATCAGCAACTAGTCAACACAGGCCTAAAGCATCAAGTAGTAGAACTAATCAACTAGCAGTACAACCCCCTACACTTGTAAAGATACTGCACCAGAGGGGATTATGGGTCATGAATGCATCCAGTTGTTAGATTAATGAATTTTCATTTAAAGTTCAAAGTGAACCTTGAAGGGCCCCGAAGTGCATTCTGAGGGTTCACAGTGGAGTCACAGGAATATATTACATAATGAAATGTATCAAACGACCTCTAGATCAATAGAGTTCTGCTCTCAGCGACCGCAGGCTCATTTTATATAAACCAACACTCCCAGTGTATGCGTTATTTTCTCTTTTAAGAAGATATGAATAATAATTACAAGATTTTATGTCAGTATAGTTAAAGATTTTGTAATTTTGTTGTGTATTTTTGTCATTTATATATATATATATATATATATATATATATATATTTTTTTTTTTTTTATTTATTTTTTTTTTATATATATCTGTAACACTTTATAATAAAGTTCCATTTGTTAACATTAGTTAACATGAACAATGAAAAATTGTTCTAAATCATTTATTAATCTTAGTTAATGTTAATTTCAGCAATTACTAATACAAAATCAAATCAAATGTTGTATCTGTTAACATTATTTAATGGACCTAAACTAACATGAACAATGAACAGTTGTGTTTTTATAAGTTTTTATTTTATTTCAGTTAACATTTATTTTATTTCAATTATCAAAAATGTTTTTTTATGGTTTTAGTGTTAATTAACAATAATAACCCTGGGTGTAAATATGGTAATGTAGTCAACATATTGTTTGATTGTCTGTATTTTGTCTGTTTACCTGCAGAATGCTTATATCATGTATATTTACAGTAAACACAAAGCAAGGAATTGACGCTGGTTGTGATGAACTGCTGATTTCATACTTTCTCCCCACAACAGCTTGTAAGTTTTTATTCTGAGAGGAAAAGTATGCCGTTATTTCTCAATCCTGTTATGTATTGCATCAATCATACAGGGAGATGCTAACATCAAGAAAACATAATAACAACATAACATAACAAAAGACATCTAAAAACACTTCTGTTTCAAAACCATTGTAAAATTATTGTATAAATATTTATAGTCCCAGCTAACAGGGAACATTCTCAGAACTTTGGCTGTCATTCTGGCAAGGTTCTCTCAAAGTTATGAAACATTTTTCCAGTAACGTTAATAGAACATTTGTTCAAAGTTATCTGGTCTTTAATAATGCTCTTAAAACATTAGCACAAAAACTTTATTTATACCTTGTTCATGGAACTTTTTTTTTGTAAATGTTACTACTTGTTTCAGAACGTCCAGAGAACATTCTAAAATAACAATTCCATAATGTTTGCAAAATGGAATGTTTCCGTAATGTTCACATAACCACCAAGAAAACATTTTAAAAACTGGATACTTTGAATGTTCCGAGAACATTCAGAAATTACCAGGTGATCCCTCCCTGAAGGACATCAAAACAAGATGTTTGGGGGTCAAAGATAGTAGTCTACCTATGAAGCTTTACCTGTAAATATGCAGATACATTTCTTGCTCTGACTGATTTTAAATCATAATTTTTGGCCATCCCCATGGGCCATTTAACATTACTTGAGCACTGGAATAAAATACAATATAAAACTGTGCTCATTCAGGGACGTGTATTTATTGCATGGATGAAGAACATAATATGTTTAAAATGAATATGCACAGTTCAGTTGAATGATAAAATTTACCCTCTTCGATGCTGTTAAACAGTACAGAAGAGGATTAGGGCCAAGCAATAATAAAAAAATAAAACCATCTCGAGATTAAAGTTGTTAAATTTCGAGAAAAAACTCGTTAAATTTCGAGAAAAAAGTCAAGATAAAATGTTGAGAATAAACTCATTAAATTACGAGAAAAAACGCGTTCAATTTTGAGAAAAAAGTCGAGATAAAATGTTGAGAATAAACTCATTAAATTACGAGAAAAAACTTGTTAAATTTCTAGAAAAATGTCAAGATAAAATGTTGAGAATAAAGTCATTAAATTACGAGAAAAAAACTTGTTAAATTATGAGAAAAAAGTCATTAAATTATGAGAAAAAAGTCGTTAAATTACGAGAAAAAAGTCGTTAAGTTACGAGAACAAATTCATTAAATTATGAGAAAAATGTCGTTAAATTTAGAGAAAAAAGTCGAGATAAAATGTTGAAAATAAAGTCATTAAATTATGAGAAAAAAGTCGTTAAATTACGAGAACAAATTCATTAAATTATGAGAAAAATGTCGTTAAATTTAGAGAAAAAAGTCGAGATAAAATGTTGAAAATAAAGTCATTAAATTTTGAGAAAAAAGTCATTAAATTACGAGAACAAATTCGTTAAATTACGAATTTGTTCTCATAATTTAACGACTTTTTTCTCATAATTTAATGACTTTATTCTCATAAATTAATGAGTTTATTCTCAACATTTTATCTCAACTTTTTTCTTGAAATTTAACATTTTTCTCATAATTTAACGAATTTGTTCTTGTAATTTAACGACTTTTTTCTCGTAATTTAATGACTTTATTCTCAACATTTTATCTCGACTTTTTTCTCAAAATTTAATGACTTTATTCTCATAATTTAACGAGTTTATTCTCCACATTTTATCTCGACTTTTTTCTCGAAATTTAACAAGTTTTTTCTCGTAATTTAATGAGTTTATTCTCAACATTTTATTTAGACTTTTTTCTCGAAATTTAACGATTTTTTTCTCGAAATTTAACAACTTTAATCCCGAGATGGTTTTATTTTTTTATTATTGCTTGGCCCTAATCCTCTTCCGTAAAACTTAATGTACGAAGAAAACTGAAAATATACACAACTTAACAACAACACTGAAATCGGAGTGTGCAATTTATCTGTCAATCAATTGCGCATGATAAATTATATTAGCTGGGGTATAATATGAGCGGAATAAAACTCACGTTATGTTAAACATGCATCCTCCAGTACTGTAGGGGCAGCAAATCCTCTTCAGTGAGAACTAGGGTTTAAGCATGAAGTGAAAATCTGTTTTATAAATGCATGTCAATAATCTTGTTGTGAATGTTTCATCTATGTATATGTTTTTCTTTAAATAGTTTTTAACTTTTTAATCAAAATGTCAAAACTGCACCATTATGCTGAACTCTGTTGACTGCCATTCAAATGCAGATGTGTATTCTGAAGCAAATTTTTATGCTGCTTGCAAAAATGTTTATTTCATCTGAATACACGGATACTTTTCAAAGGCTGTCAATGGAGAAAGATGCCATTTTCAATCCTCCATTATCAACCATCCTCACTGTAATTATTCACAATGGGATGTTTATGTGCTACTAATTTGATGTCAGAAATACGCAAGACATCTACGCCACATCAAAGACTATAGAATAACACAAGACGCGTCTCTCATTTTGTTCTGAATGCATTTTTTGTCGGAATTTGAGCGTTTAGAAACAAAGTTTATGAGACAGTTGTTGTCAGATTTCATTGGTGATTTCAGATATGAAATTTAATCGAAAGTCTGGTGAACAGCTTTGGAGAATTTGATGTTTCCCCATTCAAAATGATAGGAGCTGCACTTGCATGGCCAAGAGGCGTTTCAAAGATGGCCGCTGAGTGAAATGACTTGTCTTAAAGGGACTTTGGCCACATGCAGACCCTGGAGAACGGTGTACAAGTAGTCTTCCTCATCATTTATGAGATATTTTTCTTAATCATAAAGCTTGTTTTTGACCTGCCAATGATGTAAACACAACTTTTAGTGTTCACATTTGTTTATTCCTTCGAGTGGAGAAGAGACTGTTTAAGCACTAATTAGTGTTTAAGCACTAACTAGGCAAGAATAGCGCTGGCGGTAGCAGCTGAAGTTCTTCACTGCTCTTATTTATTTAGTTATTTATTTGGTCAGCCGCAACCACACGCTCTCCAATAAATATGCTTGTGTTGTGAAAGCAGCAGTGGGTTTGGCTCTGGATCTCCCGCTAAACTCCTTATTTGCGTATTTCCGCTGTCCATTTGGTGCTCCGCAGCAGTGTTTTTCAGGCTAGTTACAAAATGAGCCAGATCTGTGCTAAAACTCAGCTGCTTCACATTTACAGCAAACACACCGGCCTTAAGCTCTGAATTTAATGATGTGAAATGCATCAAAATCCACCACAACCATGTTGTTCTCATGCTACGTTTTATGTTGATTCTTACAACTAAACCATTAACTTGGCTATTGAGTATTATATTGTTTTTATATATTGCAAAATATTTTTGCTGCGATTGAGGTGGGATACGGGTAAGGTTAGGGACAGGTTTGGTGGTATGGGGAGGTTTAAGGGTGGGTTAAGGTGTAAGGGAAGTTCAACAGTGTAATTATAGAAATGAATTACACCTGTAATTATATGCAGGTATTTTTAAACATATAAGTACAATGTAAAAACATGTTTTTAAGTTCATTGTATCAAATGATTAATTTAAATGTTAGTAGGTAAAGATCTACTATCAGATGTCCCAGCACTATTTGAGAGAGACTCTCTAGGAGAGTGTGTTCACAGCTAAAGTTACTGGAAACCTGCACTATTTTGAAAACTCGTAGTGTTGCTACTTTTAGTTACTCTGGTCGCTATACTTTTTTTTCCATAAATGACGGTTGACCGTAGTTGAACTGCTTCAAATTATGATTAGCTTGTAGCTTGCAAAGCTCCAGGTTAAAAATAGCTTCCTCAACACTGCATGCACACAAACACATATAAGCGTATGAAAATTTGCCAAAACCTAAAATAATCCAGTGGAAAGTCTGTTTCTACAATCAGGGAACGTTTCGTGAGAACAAAATAGCGTTTGGATTTGGAAAACGCAACCGAGATCTGATCCAAGACAGGATGCTGAGGGGAATTAAAATAAAAATCCTTTAATTAAAAACACTGAGCGCAGCTTGGAGGGAAGAGACTCGGGTTCCTGCGAGATGGCTTGTGTGTGCTTGCCAGAATGAACAGACAAAAGAAGCCTTCTGTGTGTCCTATTTCGCAAACAGAGATCCAGGAGGAAGGTCGAGGGCTGGGAGCGGCGGAAACATGCTCACCGTCGACAGGAACAGGTCGACCCTGGGGCGTCTTGACCCTGAGATAGTGTCTTGTTTCCTGTCGGTTGTGTGAGAGAGGTCAGAGGTCACCGGAATCTCACATGCACTGAGATCTCTCAAAGGAGCGGTTCATCCATATGTGAATATGGTTATTATTTACTCACCCTCATGTTGTTGCAAAGCTTTAAATATCACACAAAGCTATATGACTTGCAATATAGTCACAGGAACCAGGGGTTTTCAATCTTTTTGATGCCACAGACTCCCATCCTACACTCTAAACATGCTGGGTTAAAAACAACCCAAGTTGGGTTGAAAATGGACAAACTCAGCAAGTGGGTTGTTTTAATCCAGTGGTTGGGTTAAATGTTTGCTCAACATGCTGGGCGATTTTATTCAACCCAACTATTGTTTCAAAATGACTATATGTCTGGCTTAAAATGAACCCAAAATAGATTGGAAATGAAAAATCAGACACATAATTATTAGAGGCAACAATAATAATCAAATGGTAAACATTTATTAATAAGCAAGTGAATAAATGTTTATTGTTTAATTACACTCTAAAAAATGCTGGGTTAAAAACAACCCAAGTTGGGTTGAAAATGGACAAACCCAGCGATTGGGTTGTTTTAACTCAGCGATTGGGTTAAATGTTTGCCCAACCTGCTGGGTAGTTTTATTTTAAACCAACTATTATTTAAAAATTGCTATATGGCTAGCTTAAAATGAACCCAAAATAGTTGGGAAATTAAAAACCAGATGCAATTAGAGACAACAATAATAGACAAAAGGTGAATGTTTATTAATAAGCTTTAATATTTTATTAATATAAATTTAATAGTTTAATAGTTTATTAATATAAATTGATTAATAAGCAATTTAATAAATGTTTATTGTTTAATAATTATTCATTGAACATTAATAAATGTTCATTTCCAACATACTTTGGGTTAATTTTAATTAAGCAATACAGTAATTTTTAAACAATAGTTGAGTTAAATAAAACTACCCAGCAGGTTGGGCAAACATTTAATCCTACCGCTGGGTTAGAACAAACCAATTGCTGGGTTTGTCCATTTTCAACCCAACTTGGGTTGTTTTTAACCCAGCATTTTTTAGAGTGTATTATTCATTAAATGTATTAATAAATGCTCATTTATTAAACATATTGATAAATGTTAATTTAGGTTCATTTTAAGCAAGCAGTACAGTAAGTTTCAAACAATAGTTGAGTTAAGCAGGTTGGGCAAGTATTTACCCAACCACTGGGTTAAAACAACCCATTCACTGGGTTTGTCCATTTTTTTTTAACCAAACTTGGGTTGTTTTTAACACAGCATTTTTTAGAGTGTAAAACTTAAAAACTTAAAAGGCATCTATACCTGTATATTTTCATATAAAGACACAATTTATACTGTGAAAAATTACTAAAATATTATTTGAAAACATTTAAATTCTATTACTACTATTAGGAAAAAATCCATAGAAATACGGTACTGGTCATTTTCTGTCAGTACAATGTTTATTAAGTTTATGGACATTTCCTTTAATCGTAAAACACAACGCAATGCAATGCATAATTCAAAATACTGGTAAAACACCTGTGAAAAAAAAAATAATACAGAAAATTCCTTCACGTTAACAGCAAATTGAAGAAATTTTATTTTTGTATGTGTATGTGAACAGGGGTTGGACAATGAAACTGAACACCTGGTTTTAGATCACAATAATTTATTAGTAGGCTATGGTGTAGAGCCTCCTTTTGCAGCCAATTCAGCATAAATTCATCTTGGGAATGACAGATACAAGTCCTTCACAGTTGCCAGATGGATTTTGAGTCATTCCTCTTCCAGAACACTATGTCACTATGTAATGCTGGTGGAGGAAAACGTTTTCTGAATCACTCTTCCAAAATACCTAAAAAGTATTCAGATCTGGTGACTGTGCAGGCCATGGGAGATGTTCACTTTCATGTTCATCAGACCATTCTGTCACAAGTCTTGCTGTGTGTTTTGGCGTTGTGGTAGATTTTCCCTACGCACCTGACTTAGGTTAAACCAGGTGTCTATGAAACTATAAATGTATACTCTACTAAGCGTACTTCAATACCTGTTCGAGTCGGCCGACGTCTTGGCCTGTTTTGGGGCACTATCACCTGGTACTAAACTCTTTAGTGCTCCCCCACTAAACACTATCACTTGAGTATAGAAGTAAGATCTATAGTGCCTAGTCTGCTGCGCAACCTAAAAACCAAACAGATTTCAAACTATGCCTTAGAATATGCCTTAATCACGGCCGGAGGACCTCGTATCAATCAAAGAGAATCCCACCAGCAAGAAGAATACAACAGTTTATATAGGATAGGAGCATGGTAAAGCATTCTACAATATGATTGGTTCTTCATATGTCAAACCCTCATGTTACTAGGTAAAGCAAGATCTGCCCAAATCATGTGTTTATTAGTTCGTTGGTTACTCAATATCATGGGGCTATTATATTTAGATGGTTGTCTAGCTGTCCTTAAAGGGATAGTTCACCCAAAAATGAAAATGTGATGTTTATCTGCTTATCCCCAGCGCATCCAAGATGTAGGTGTCTTTGTTTCTTCAGTAGAACACAATTGATGATTTTTAACTCCAACCATTGCCGTCTGTCAGTGGTATAACGCAAGTCAGCAGGAACTTGGACTATAAGAGTAAATAAAACACGACAGACAAATCCAAATTAAACCCTGCGGCTCGTGACGACACATTGATGTCCTTAGACACGAAACGATCGGTTTGTGCGAGAAACCGAACAGTATTTATATAATTTTTTACCTCTAATACACCACTATGTCCAACTGCATTCATCACTCGCTTAGTGAGGTCTGATTGCGCTCTGACAATGGCAGTGATGTCTAGCACTCATTGAAGTATAAGCGCGAGACATCACTGCCATTGTCAGAGCGCGATCAGACCTCACGAATTGAGTGATGAATGCAGTTGGACATAGTGGTGTATTAGAGGTAAAAAAATTATATAAATACTGTTCGGTTTCTCGCACAAACTGATTGTTTCGTGTCTTAAGACATCAACGTCTCGTCACGAGCCGCAGGGTTTAATTTGGATTTGTCTGTTGTGTTTTATTTACTCTTATAGTCCAAGTTCCCGCTGACTTGCATTATACCACTGACAGACGGCAACGGTTGCAGTTAAAAATCATCATTTGTGTTCTACTGAAGAAACAAAGACACCTACATCTTGGATGCTCTGGGGGTAAGCAGATAAACATCAAATTTTCATTTTTGGGTGAACTATCCCTTTAAGTTTCATTGCCACTTTTCTTATATTTGGACATGATTCAGACACACTTGGGCCCATGCAAGGTTTGAGGACATTCAAAAGCATATAAATGTTATTCCTACAAAGAAAAAGAAATGTTAGTTATGATTAATTAAAAAATGCCATCACAGTGTATTATCATGCTGATACACGACACACCCTTCAGGGTACAATGTTTGAATAATTAGGTGCACATGATCCTCCAGAATGGTTCGGTAGTCCATCAATCGCAGTAGGGAATGCCATGATATTGCAGCCCAAACCATCACTGATCCACCGCTGTGCTTCACTCTGGGCAGCAACAGTCAGGTGTTAAGCTTCTTTGGTTTTTCTCCACACTGTAACTCCCATGGATGTGGGAAAGACAGTGAAGGTGCACTTATCAGAGAACAATACATGTTTCACATTGCCCACAGCCCAAGATTGCACTGTTTGCACCAATGAAACTGACATTTGGCATTGGCACAAGTGACCAAGGGTTTGGCTATAGCAGCCCGGCCATGAATATTGACTCTGTGGAGCTCCTGACCAACAGTTTTGGTGGAAACAGAAGAGTCGAGGTGCGCATTTAATTCTGCAGTGAGTTGGACAGCTGTGGTTTTACGTGGGTTAGTACCTGGACATCTCTTTCAGACAGCTTCCTCTTGCGTCCACAGTTACTGCTGTTGGATGGTGTATGCTGACATTACCCTGGACACCATAGCTCTTGTTACACCACGAATTCTTGCTGTCCTGAGCCAGACAGATGCACACCAACAATTTGTCCTCTTTTGAACTCTAATATGTCTCCCATTATGTTGTGTGAATTGTAATAATTTATGTACAGCTGTGCTATTGCTCTGCTAATTCAACCTTCACATGCCTTCAACCTTCAATTTTCCAACTCCTCTGTTACAGTATTACACTTTAAACTTAAAAAAGTAAATGTTTGTGCTGCTTTAAAATTTTAAGTTTAGTCAGCTTGAAATGTGAAATTGTGACAATTTGGATATTTGAGTTATACCAACAAGTTAATATCTATCTATCTATCTATCTATCTATCTATCTATCTATCTATCTATCTATCTATCTATCTATCTATCTATCTATCTATCTATCTATCTATCTATCTATCTATCTATCTATCTATCTATCTATCTATCTATCTATCCATCCATCCATCCATCCATCCATCCATCCATCCATCCATCCATCCATCCATCCAAACGGTTTTTCTCTTCTCCCAGTATGAAACCTCCTGATATGGACTGCTGTTATGGTGCATTTATGCTGTTTTGTTTTGTTTTTTTTCTTTTTGGAGCTTGAAAGTCATGTAGTGTATTGTCATGTAGTGTTGTGTTGAAAAGAGTTGCATAAAGATTCTTAAAACATTCTTGTGGAAACAACATGAGGGTGAGTAAATAATGACACACTGTTCCTTTACGGTTCTAATAGGAACTAAAAAGGGTTCTTTTCATAACTATTCAAGAACCTACAGATTAGGTTATCATGAGCATCTCAAAGTGAAGAGACACAAGCTGCCCTGAAGATCTGATCCAGCGTTCACATCCAGTGTAAATATGTCATGATATAAAAACCAAACCACCAACGCAGGAAAGCAGTTTTGCATAATCCTGTTAATCTAATTGCTATGGCTTGTGGGTGAAGCCCACAGATACTGTACGAGACCCCGACTGTGCGTGATGTCATCTGCTTCTGCTTCTCGGCTTGCAGATCGTTCACCTTTAAGTGCTTTCCAATATGTTAGCAGATCAAAAGGCGGTTTCACTAGAGCGGCAATAATCAGCCCTCGCTGCTGGGGGCAGGTGTGTGTGTGTGTGTGTGTGTGTGTGTGTGTGTGTGTGTGTGTGTGTGTTGATGTGGAGGGGATATGCAAAGGGCTTCTGGCATTTCCAAAGATAGCCAGGCTGACATTTCTATTGACTTTGATGTTAATAATCCCTCACAAGTTCCCGAAAGCCAACTGATTGTGTATGTGTGTGTGTGTGTGTGTGTGTGTGTGTGTGTGTGCATGTGTTTGTAAGAATAGAGTTTGAGGGGATGCCGAGGGGCCAACATTTATTCATCATTATTTGAGCGTGTGAATAAAATGCATGTTTATTTTGTTGGTTTAATCTAAACACAGGCTGTTTGAATTGTTTTTGCTGTTGCATCTTTAATCTATAAGTGTACAGCATCTGTGAAATAAAAAGTCTGTGAAAACAATTGTTATTTCCATTTGTTAAAGTTGTCACATGACTAGTGTTATTTTAGTATTACAAGTCTTACAAGTCTTACAAGTATTACAAGTATTACAAGTTTGTTTTCATTTTCATTTTTGTTATATTTTTAGTAATTTTGCTTTATTTCTGTCATTTTTATTAGTCCATTTTAAAGTCTATAGTTTTATAATTTTTTATATATTTTATTTAATTTCAGTTAATGTTTATTTTGAGGTTACAAACTTTTTTATATAGTTTTAGTTTTAGTTACCTGAAAAAATTAAGCTAACAAAAATATGTTCTAAAAATGTTTTGCTAATGTTCGCATTAAGTTATGAAAACGGTATCTCTGAATGTTCAAGTTCAAGTCCAGTTTTTTAAATGTTTTTTTCTTGGTTATGTGAATCTGCAAACATTTAGTTATCATTCTGCAAACATTATGGGAATGTTATGTCCTCTAAATATATTCTGAAACAATTAGTAACACTTAAAAATGTTAGATGAAGGTCCAAAAACACTTCAGAAAAAAAATGTTCCATTAATGATGTAATGATTTGAAAACATTATTAAATTTTGAACGAATGTTCTATTAATGTCACTAAGAACGTTTGTTCATAACTTTGAGAGAACCTTGCCAGAACATTAGCCAAAGTTCTGAGAAGGTTCCCTGTTGGACCACAAGACAAAATGATGAACCGATTTCAAACATATCTTGAGGTGGCATGTATAAAAAAGCATATGCTCGAATGAGATTCGAGAGAGATGTCAGAGAGAAGATTCAGCATCTAGTGCCTTAAATTCAGGTGTTCCTCATACAAAGCGTCATATGACTTATATGACAATAAAGCATAAAAGTTGAATACTGTAATGGTGCATTAAATAAATTCACTTTAACTGTATGGAAAAGAGCACTCTGGACATTCTGCTGAATATCTTCTGTGTTCCACTGAAGAAATAAAGTCATACAGGTTTAGGTGATGACAGATGTTTCATTTTGGGGTGAACTAGTGCTTTTAATTAGTCAATAAGTCAATAACATTATACCTTCATGTTCTGGTATTGCATGTCTTTCCTGAACAGTAATGCAGTTATTATTTTGGTGTGAGGAATATTTACCCCCAAGTGATGCAGCTCGTAACAGGTCAGTTGGAACAGGAAATGGTATTGGAATGACATGCTCTGTATTCTCTTTCAGTGAGGGGTGAGAGGAAGGGCACAGGGGTGTATGACGGGAATGAGGAGAGAGAGATTAGCAGAACAGCTGGAATTGTGCAGGTGGGTGCTCACACACACTCACACACACACACAAATGTTCTTCACTTACAGGTCACAGATCAGAACTGCATTGATGCTATAAGATGCTATAAGATGCTATAAGATTAACTATAAGATTTTATCATTTGTTTTTACAATCAGAGCAGTGTTACTGTTATCTAAAACTAAAAGTATTAAAATTTGTTTTTGGTAATTGAAATAAAGCTATATTATATTATATTATATTATAAAATAATATAATATATTATAAAATAAAATAAAATAAAATAATATAATATAATATAATATAATATAATATAATATAATATAATATAATATAATATAATATAATATAATATAATATAATATAATAATGGTTAGTTCCTGTCCTTGATTCTGACTGGTCAATAGCTGTGTTTTATTCACTAAAAAAACACGGCTATGACTGCTTCACCCAACGGTTCTGCGTATCACTACACAACACTCTTAGCAACGTAAACATATGCATGTTCTCAATTGATATTGTTCATTGAAGCTTACTGTATTGTGTAGAAGAGTGTTGTGAGAAAGAGATCGAGTGAGCGAGTTTATTACCTGCATTCAGCTTTAGCTTTTTCCTTCAGGTCAGTCCTATGTTCATAATAAAAAATCTGTTTAAATGTCCAATGCAATATCTTGTCCTTTTAACAGTTAAGGGGTTTTCCCATGACTGACAGCGATAGTCAAAGCATTTGTCAGTTGCATCTTGTTCTGTGTTCACAACAATTCAGTCTTTTCAATGTAAAAGTCTTCTCTACTGACTGACACACACACTCATAAAGACAGTCTTTGCCGCCATCTAATGGCGTAATAATGTAACTTCTGTTGCTGTTCAAGGTCAGGGACTATTTTTTCCGGTGGAAGGAAGGCTTTTATTGAAAGTTTACTCAATGAAAGTTGCATTGATACATATTTTTGGCTTTAATATTTGCATTGTGTGCTAACCGTTTTATAAAAGCAATAAGGTACTCGAGGCTAGTGCTGTATCGTGAATAAGTCACGGCTGAAGGGGTTGCTAACAAAGCCTCTCGTACCTTATTGCTTACATAATATAAAATTAAATGGAAAAACTTACTGAAATAAAGTATAATTTGCAGCAATAAAATTACTAAAAATAAAAATAAATTAAAGCTAAAAATTCAAGCGCATAGCAAAAATTCTAAAACTTAAACTAAAATTAAAATGAAAACTGAAAATATGAAAATAATTGCTAATTCAAAATATCAATACTATAATAGTATGTAAATAATACAAAAATAGCACTAAATCATATCCTAAATCCAATAGTATAACAGCATTAAATAAGAAATTTGAGATCAATTTTGACAAAAAAATAAATAAATAAATAAAAAGTAAAAACTAGAAAAACCTTAATTTGAGCCAAAAAGAGTGTGATGGAAAGCAGCTAAATATTAAAAATTTACTAAATTTAACCAATAGCAAACCACAACCATCCATTTAATTCCTCATGGACAAAATCAAGTCCCGTCCTACATTTTTTCTTGTTCAAGAAGCTGTTTTACTCGAATATACGTCACAACAGGGAAGAAGACCATCGCAACTGTTTCATGTCGACTTTAATCAAGTGTTTGCAAAGTGCAGCATTTCCTGCGAGAGCATCAGAAGCGTGTGTTTAACCCAGTTGGACACTGAAGCCGTTTGCTGATCAGTCTTGTGATGGTAATGAGGGGGTCTTTGTCTTCTGAGCAGCAGAAACTGTATCCTCCACTCAAGCTCTCGTTCCCTGCGGGCTGAAGGAATGACAACCTGCTCCATTTCAGAAGCTCTGGCAGCTTTTCTCTCTCTCTCTCTCTCTCTCTCTCACACACACACACATACGTGTAGAAATACACACAGATGTATGTGGGCCCTGTATTGTTCAGTGCAGCTGTGTTTATGGCTCTTGGGTGAATCTCCTGTTGGCGTTTAGTGCTTCATTTGACTTGTGAGGGTGTTTACACTGCCCTGCTTTCACCCGTCGGCGCTGGCGAGAGCCGCAGACACAAAAATGAACACAATCCCTGTTCTGAGAACGTCTCGGGTTACGAGTGTAACCCCTGTTCCCTGAGTAAGGGAACGAGACGCTACGTCGAATGACGTGATGGGAACCCTCTGTGTTTTGTGTTCGTGAAGCACCTCTGTATCCAACCAATGAGAAAGACGTGACGTCAGAGGCGGGTGACGTCACGGATCAGGAAGCTATAAAGCATACCCGAAACAAAGCACGCTAGCTTCTGTAATATGTCTGAAGCAAGCGCTCCAGGTATGTAGGAGGTACGGCAACGTGACGTAGCGTCTCGTTCCCTTACTCAGGGAACAGGGGTTACACTCGTAACCCGAGACGTTCCCTTTCGTGGGAACTATCGACGCTACGTCGAATGACGTGATGGGAACGCTATCCCAACTACGCCGTGTCTCCGAATGCCTGGCTGTTGTCTTGTAGAACTCTGGCACCCGGAGTAACATTTAGGTTGAGATTATAAAATCTAATGAAGGTGTGCTGGGATGACCATCCAGCCGCACCACATATGTCGTCCAGAGAGACTCCGGACAAGAGAGCTTTAGATGCAGCCATACCTCTCGTGGAATGAGCACGCACGACTAAGGGACATGGGAGTCCCACTGTTTCATACGCCAGTGAGATGGCCTCAACCACCCACTTACTCATCCTCTGCTTGGATGCTGGGCCCCCTTTCTTAGGGGACCCATAACACACAAATAACTGATCTGTTTTTCTCCACAGGGCAGCTCTGTGGACGTAAGCATCCAGTGCCCTCACAGGGCAAAGCAGATTTTTCTTCTCCTGATCTGGATTTGTGAATGGAGGCGGGCAGAACGCCTCAAGTGTGATGGGACCTGGGACCCTCGACGGCACCTTCGGAACATAGCCCGGTCTAGTGTGTAGAAAGACCTTAACCATGCCCGGTGCAAATTCTAGACATGATGGAGCGACTGACAGCGCTTGTAGATCGCCGATCCTTTTTAGTGAAGAAACGGCCAGTAGGAAGATGGTTTTTAATGTCAGGAATTTATCTGACACTTCTTCTATTGGCTCAAAGGGAGCCTCGGCTAACCCTTGAAGCACAATAGTCAGATCCCAGGTCGGGGTTTTTGTGCGCACCACAGGTCTCAACCTGAGTGCGCCACGGAGGAAGCGTATAACTAGGGGGTCTCGGCCCACCGAAGAACCCCCTACAGGATTATGATAAGCCGAAATGGCTGCAATATAAACCTTCAGTGTTGAAGGGGTTAAGCCTTCTGAAAACTTTTCTTGAAGGAACTGTAGCACATAGCTGATAGGAGACTGGACAGGGTCCAAATTACGTTGTTCGCACCATGTAGCAAACAATTTCCATTTATATGAATACAACTTCCTCGTGGAGGGAGCTCTGGAGTGAAGTATGGTCTCCACAACCTCGGTTGGGAGACCAGATTCTATGAGCCTTGCCCCCTCAGAGGCCAGGCGCACAGTTTCCACATTTCCGGACGGGGATGGAGAATCGTACCGCCCGCTTGAGACAAGAGGTCCTGTCTGAGAGGAAGCTCTAGGGGAGAGCCGCTTAGTAGTGACATTATGTCTGAAAACCATATCCTGGTCGGCCAGTAAGGGGCCACCAATATTAGGTCGACCCTCTCCTGGCGGACCTTCTCCAGAACTCCCGGGAGCAGTGAGACTGGGGGAAATGCATACAGACGCAGCCTCGGCCACGTCTGTAGCATAGCGTCCAGCCCTAGAGGTGCTGGGTGCTGTAGGGAATACCACAGAGGGCACTGAGCTGATTCCTCTGTGGCAAATAGATCGACTTGAGCTCGACCGAAAGTTTTCCATATCAACTCCACCACCTCGGTGTGGAGTTTCCATTCCCCCGGTCTCGCGCCCTGCCTCGACAGGGCGTCCGCTCCCACATTCAACCGCCCGGGGATGTAAGCTGCTCTCAGCGAGAGGAGCTTTCCCTGGGACCAGAGGAGGATGCGACTGGCCAACTTTGATAACAGGCGAGACCGCAAACCCCCCTGATGGTTGATGTACGAGACCACCGCAGTGTTGTCCGTGCGGACCAACACATGGTGATCTCTCAGGTCTGGGAGGAAGTGTTTCAATGCAAGAAACACCGCCATCATCTCCAGCCGATTTATGTGCCAGGAGCGCTGATGGTCCTCCCAGAGACCCTGAGCCGAGCGACCACTCATGATCGCCCCCCAGCCCGTGAGGGAAGCATCTGTCGTAAGCATTACACGACGACCAGAAGTCCCCAGCACGGGTCCCTGGGATAGGAACCAAGGCTTCTTCCACATGACCAGAGCACGAAGGCATCGCCGCGTGACTTTGATCATGCGAAAAGGATTTCCCCTCGGAGAAAACCCCTTGGTCCTGAGCCACCACTGTAAGGGTCTCATGTGCAGGAGGCCAAAAGTAATAACGTTGGACGCGGCTGCCATCAGACCCAACAGTCTCTGAAACTGTTTTACAGTGAGTGACTGGCCTAATTTCACCCCATTCACAGCCCCGAGAATGGAACTCACACGAGCAGGGGACAACTGCGCCTGCATCGTGGTGGAATCCCAGATTACTCCTAGATAGTTTGCAACCTGACTCGGGACCAGCACACTCTTTTTGGCGTTGAGCCTCAGCCCAAGCCTTTTCATGTGTGACAGGACAACATCTCGATGTTGAACTGCTAATTGTTCTGTTTGAGCTAGTATCAACCAATCGTCGATATAGTTCAGTACGCGGATGCCCTGGAGTCTCAGCGGAGCCAGTGCTGCATCCACGCACTTTGTGAACGTGCGGGGTGAGAGGGATAGGCCGAAGGGAAGAACCCTGTATTGGTAAGCTTCGCCCCCGAAAGCAAACCTGAGGAACTTCCTGTGAGAAGGATGGATGGATACATGGAAGTATGCGTCTTTCAGATCTATCGCTACAAACCAGTCCTCGGACCTGATCTGAGGGATGATCTGTCTGAGTGTAAGCATTTTGAACTTCAGCTTCTTTACGGATCGATTTAGCACACGTAAATCTATGATCGGACGCAACCCTCCATCCTTCTTCGGAACAATGAAGTAGCGGCTGTAAAAGCCCGACATTTTGCTGGGAGGGGGAACCCTTTCTATAGCCCCTTTTTGCAAAAGCGTCGTAACCTCCTGTTCCATCACCAGAGACTGCTCTGGGGTTACCACTGTGGGAAGCACCCCTTTGAACTTGGGTGGTCGAGAACCAAATTGAATTCTGTATCCCTGTTCTATCATGAGCAGCACCCACTTCGAAATGTTCGGGAGACTTTTCCATTCTTCCAAATATTCTACTAAGGGAACCAGTCTCTCGAGACTGGTCTCTGGTGTTTTTTGAGCACTTGGCTCGTCTATCTGACGCGGCGCACCGGCAGACAAACGAATTACATGCTGACCGACCCTCCTCGGAGGATCGGCGGAGACCGCTGTGCCCTGACGCACACTGGGTGGCAGGGTTGACAGGACGGTCCCCTGAGGGCACCGGGGAGGACCCGATATCCGAATCCCCCCAGAGGGGGCTGCCCTCGAGAGATCCTGCATCATAGATGTCAGGACCTCTTCTTTGAAGCCTTCCGAGAGATAATGACGGTCCTCAGATCCGTCCTACCTCCGGAAGGCTTCGCCTGTGCTGCCCGACCTGGTCCCCAAGATTTTTGTGGGGGAGCACGGGAGGCGACACTGGCCTTCTGTTGCGCCCTGTGCGCTGAGGAGCTGGCTGTCGGCCGAGGCTGCTCCCGCCCAGCAGCCTCGGGGGGATGAGAGCGGCGGGGAATAATTTTTGAGAAAGCCGCTGTTTGTTTCCGTGTCTCCTGAAACCTGTCGACGACGGTTGACATCGCGTCGCCGAACAGGCCAGCAGGAGACAGCGGCGCGTCCATGAGCGTGTTCTTATCTCTTTCTTTAATATCAGAGAGGTTGAGCCAAAGATGCCTCTCCGTGGCCACCAGGGCTGCCATAGAGCGGCCGATGGACTTGGCCGTCTCCTTGGTGGCCCGGAGAGCTAGATCTGTTGCCTTTCTTAGCTCATGAATTGCCTCAAAGGACGCCTCCCCACTCTCATCAATTTCCCCCAGCAGATCGGCTTGATATGCCTGTAAGATTGACATAGTATGAAGGCATGCAGCCGCCTGACCTGCTGCCGAATAAGCCTTGCCCACCAAGCTGGAAGTTGTCTTTAGGGGCTTGGTGGGCAACGTCGGGGTCTTAAGGGACGATGCCGACTCAGGCGAGAGATGGCTCGCGAGTGTCTCTTCGATCCGAGGCATCGCCCCATAGCCATGATGTTTTAGGCCAACAATATTACTATACAGAGATGTCTGTGGACTGTATAGTCGATACTGAACCGGTCTCTTCCACGACCTCGACACCTCGGTGTGGAGGTCAGGAAAAAAACGGCAGACCCCGACGCTGGGGTAATGACCGTGCAGGGAGAAACCTTTCGTCTAGCTTGCTTTTTGGTTTACTATCAGGTCTCTCCGCGGGCCAGTCAATATTTAATTTTTCAACTGCCCTGGTCACCACCTCCAAAAGCTCCTCATATGCAGGGGATGAGGCTGGCGGTTCCTCATCGACGCTCTCCACATCAACCTCCTCGGAGGAAGATATGTTGAGCATCGGTGTCTCCCTTCGGGGGGAAGAAACCGCTACGCGTGCTTCCGCCACCAAAGTAGAGACACTGGGTCTAGCAGGTAAGGGAAGCGATAGGGCAGCGCCCGTCTCTTCCCCCTCTGCTAGATCCATCTGTGAACCCCACGAGTGCAGCCTTCGCTGTGCCTCAGCAGCAGCGGGACCAGACCCGCGAGGAACACTCGCCCCAGCGCCCTCCTCAAAGAGCGCCCGGCGCGATCGCAGCACTCTGAGGGTGAGCCGTTCGCAGTGTACACAGACAGCTCCCTCGAGAGCCGCCTGTGCATGCTCAACCCCCAGGCATCTAACGCACATCTCGTGTGTGTCTCCTTCCACAATGAAACGCGGGCAAGGAGGAGCACACTTCCTAAACTGCTGCTTTTCCGCCATTCTTATATATATATATATATGTGTCTTATTTGTGCTTGGGAACTCTTGTCCTCGGACAAAGAGACCACAGTGTGTATGATAGACAATACAACAATAAATAAGACAGACAGATACAGATAGCGCTTGCTGAAGACAACAGAAGCTAGCGTGCTTTGTTTCGGGTATGCTTTATAGCTTCCTGATCCGTGACGTCACCCGCCTCTGACGTCACGTCTTTCTCATTGGTTGGATACAGAGGTGCTTCACGAACACAAAACACAGAGGGTTCCCATCACGTCATTCGACGTAGCGTCGATAGTTCCCACGAAAGGGAACTACTATTACAGCACCTACTATTTAAAGGAACAGCTCACACAAATATGAAGATTCTGTCATGATTTACTTTCCCTCATGTTGTTCCGTTCTGTCTTCTGCGGAACACAAAAAATGCTGGTACAACCAAACCTTTGGTTGTATGAGCAAAAAAAGATATTTCTCAAAATATCTTCTTTTACGTTTCACAGAAGAAAACCTCATACCGGTTTGGAACAGCATATGTGAGAGTAAATGATGACACAATTTTCTTGTCTGGGTGAACTATGCCTTTAAATGAATTATGTGAATTAAAAACTAACACTTATTTCATATGTATCAAATACTTGCAGTGATTTTAAGGCATTTTTTTTCCAAAAGAGTGTTAACAATGTTTTAATAGCATCTCTTATTTAAACTTCACTCTTATTCAAGCTTTCAGTGAACTGATTCAAAATTCTGATTATGTAACTGTTTTGTGCCATTATTTGGTGCCAAAACTGTTCACGCAATGATTTTAAGGCACCTTTTAATTTTGTTTGCAATTATACTGTACTACTTTCACTATGTTTTAGCGTCTCTCATTCAGAATTCAGAAATAACACTTCATATAACACTGAATCAGAGCTGTTTAGTAGTAACTGTTTTTCCTTGATTCATTTCGGAGACTCAATTCAAACTGTCTGTTTCAGTGAATCGATTCAAATCTCGTGATTCAGTAATTCTTTTGTGCTAAAAGTGAAGTCTCTGCATGCTATTTATCATGTATTGAAATTACTGCTGTCAACTCAATTAATCACGATTAATTGCATCTAACATAAAAGTCTGTAAATATACAGTATATATGTGTGTGTATTTATGTATGTATGTATACACACAAATTATACATACAAACTTACAAACTTTGAAACGTATGAAACAATCTTTTATGTTAGATGCGATTAATCATGATTAATCGATTTTACAGCACTAATTAAAATGTTTGCTCATGCTTGTATATTGATGTGTATGGCTTTTTGTTAAAATATATGAAGTGCTTGTAAAAAGACTATTGTGTGGATCAAAAAGGCGCTTAAAGGATTAGTTCACTTTCATATAAAAATTCCTGATAATTTACTCACCCCTATGTCATTCAAGATGTTTATGTCTTTCTTTGTTCAGCAGAAAAGAAATTAAGGTTTTTGATGAAAACATTCCAGGATTATTCTCCATATAGTGGACTTCAATTGGCCCCAAACAGTTGAAGGTCAAAATTACAGTTTCAGTGCAGCTTTCGACTGAAGAAAGAAAGACATGAACATCTTGGATGACATGGGGGTGAGTAAATTATCAGGAAATTTTAATATGAAAGTGAATTAATCCTTTAAAGGTACAAAAATTTGTTATCTATAATCATAAAATGGCAAAAGTGTTCGGCTGTTTGAATTATGATTAGCTTAACTGTAACAGTAGAAGTGAATGGGAAGCCACCATGAGGATATGTGTGTATAATGGAAGGATATAATACCATTGCCCTTTGGCTACCAGAGCATTTTCTTCTTTATTTCCGTAGTTCGCTATCCAACCCTCTAAATGAGCAGGTGTTTGAGATGGTGGAAACACGAAGAAGAAATGAGTATCCAGGCAAGCAGGTAATGGCATGAAGCCCCTGGCCTGGGGTAAGTGAACCTGTCCGTGCACAGATCCGCCGGGCCCTCTGTCAGGCGACCGGGACGGGGCCACACTTCATTTAGGCTCGGAGAGCAGCTGTCAAACTCAGGTTACAGGATATGATTAAAGCCAGCGGAGATCTCCTCCTACTTCCCATCTTTCCACACATCCACTCCGGAACATTCACCAGATCCTCCTATTTCCTCTTAAAAGCTGGTTTCTGTTCGTTTGGAAGTGATAATTTAAAGTTTACTGGTCTGCTGTACAATAAATCCTTGTAATTTGCCTCAAAGTATTTTTCTGTTCATTGAAAAAATATACATTGCCTACCTATGGAAGCTTGTTTCTGCCATGAAATAAAAGATAAAAAAAGGTAATTGCGACTAATTTATCTCACAATTCTGACTTTTTTTCTCACAGTTGCGAGATAAACTCACAATTGCATGATATAAAGTCAGAATTGTGAGTTATAAAATCAGAATTGCGTGATATAATGTCAAAATTGCGTGATATAATGTCAGAATTGCGTGATATAATGTCAAAATTGTGAGATGTAAAGTCAGAATTGTGAGATATAAAGTCAGAATTGTGAGATATAAAGTCAGAATTGTGTTATATAAAGTCAGAATTGTGAGTTATAAACTTGCAATTGCGAGAAAAAAAGTAGGAATTGTGAGAAAAAAAGTTGCAATTGCCTTTTTTATTTTTTTATTTAGTGGCGGAAACAAGCTTCCATAATATCTTCTAATAATTTTCTTAATTTTGTCCTATTTTCCCATTAAAATTAAACATTCTTAAAACAAGATAAATTTATCGAAAAACAAAATTGTGTAAGATAACACTTGTTTTCAGAGAATATATCCTAAATGAAGTGTATGAACTTGCAACCCATATCGCAATACATATACAGTTTGTCTGCATGGACCGAGCATGCGGGATTCTGTTGTGCCTGTGGGTATATGAATCATTCCTGTTCATGCATACTGAAATAACATGTATTTGATTCTGAGGAAATGTCCTCTATGAGTTCACCTTCCTTTGACATGCAGCTGTCTGGAGATTTCATAAAGCAAAGCCGACGGCTGCTGAAAGACAGTCGCACATCAAAACATTCCTGATGCAATCTAATTCCCTGCGTCTGACACTTACGTGCTGTGTAAAATTTGTGTAAAACAGAGAATGTGTGGGACCAGAATCAGTTACCCAAAGAACAACAGGACGTCCATCACACCTTCAGTTGTTGTCTAGATGTCAAGTGACCCCTTTCAGAACAACCTCTGTGTTTGTCCAATAAACCACAGCAGCAGGTTCAAAACCACTGCACCGACTCTACAAAACATTCACATTCAAATACATTTTAACAGAATATTTTAGTTTATCCTAGTCAAGTTAATTGACATTCCAAGTGTCATTTAGGTTAAATTAAAGTGGATGGATGACATGTGCATGACATAATTAAAACCGACAGTGATTGACAGGAGCGTTTTGATGGCATGTATCCGAAGCTAAAGAGCTCCATGCACTGCAGTGCTGCATCCTGATTCGACACATACAGCATTTCAGCTGATGTTTCCCTCCCCCAAACAAGCTTACGAAATCGGCCAACTGGAGTTTCAGCTGTCGCAGCGCTGGGAATCAGAGATGAATGGGAATATGAAATGCAGCACAGTGGGCCTTTAGTGTGTGCATGTATTTACTCATGTAATTATTAATATGGGGCTGGAAGTAAATAAACTAAAGTCAGTGTGATGCGGCACAAGTTAATCTTCACAGTAAAAGGCATTTCTGAGAGTCAGAACTTGCTGGTTCATACAGGATGGTAGTTTCATGTGTTTTCATAGCTTAGGTTTGAACTTAACTAAACAGTGATTATTTTCAGTGGCTTATGCTGATATCTAGAAAGCTCTGTAGCAGATAGCTGTTATATAAAGCTGATATTTATGCAATACAAATTAAAGAGGACCTATTATGCCCCTTTTACAAGATGTAATATAAGTCTCTGGTGTCTCCAGAATGTGTCTGTGAAGTTTCAGCTCAAAATACCCCACAGATCATTTATTATAGCTTGTCAATTTGTCCCTATTTGCATCCCTTTAAATGCAAATGAGTTGCTGCTCCCGGCTCCCTTTCCCTTTAACAGCTCACACTTCGGTTGCTCAACAACAACAAAGCTGGAGAATCTCACGCAGCCAAAATGAGGATTGTCAGTAACGGTGTTCAGCCTTACATTGTTCAAACCGGAGTCGACACTGATGGAGAGACTCAGGAAGAAGTTACAACTTTTAGAATGAAACTGGATGTTTCTGAATGGTTAGTGGATAAATTCATGTAGTTGCTGTGGAGTTGATTCAACTCATCCACTAGCATGTGCCGTCATGTTCATCTTTTGTGCAAATCCAGCGTTGAATTGACCCTCGTTTGTGAAGCAGTCTGGCGTAAAATGACGGCATGACAACAACACTCTACTACAACAACTCTTCCTCTTCTCTAAAGCAGCCCAACATGGCCTCACCCCCTTTCTTGCGTGTTCTCGGGGGCGGGGTTTATGTAAATGTTATGGTTAGTGATGTCACTAACACGGGAATTTGTTGTAGTCCCTACCAGCCGTTTGTTGTAGTCCTTAAAAAGAGATTTCTGTAAAAGAAAATATCTCCCTTTGCATTGAACTTTGAGCGTCATGCCATCAAGTTTTCAGTTTTTGCATGTTTGCACATTATGGGTTTTCTTATGAACTTATGCAACCCACAGTTTGCCCGCATGAGATAACGTGTATTTGATTCTGAGGAAATATCCTTTATGAGTTCACCTTCTTTTGACATGCAGCAGCCTGGAGATTTCATGAAGCAAAGCTGAAAGGCAGTCAAAATATTCCTGATGCAATCTAATTCCCTACGTCTGACACTGGTGTGCTGTGTAAAATTTGTGTAAAACAGAGAATGTGTGGGATCAGCATTGTAAGTTTGTTCACCTTTTCCTGTTGTCCTCTGTTCCTAGTTACCCAAAGAACAACAGAACGTCCATCCTTCCACCTTCAGTTGTTGTTGCAGATTTGTCAGCTGCACATCTATGATGCGAATCTCCCGTTCCACCACATCCCAAAGCTGCACTGTTGGATTGAGATCTGGTGACTGGAGGTCATTTCAGTATAGTGTTCAAGAAACTGGTTTGAGTTGATTTGAGATTTGTGATATGGCACGTTATCCTCCTGGAAGTAGCCTCCAGGTGCACTGTGGTCATGAAGAGATGTACAAGGTCACCAATACTCAATACTGTGGCGTTTAAACGATGCTCAATTGGTTCTAAGGGGCCCAAAGTGTGCCAAGAAAATATCCTACACACAATTACACCACCAGCGCCACCTGAACCATTGATACAAGGCAGGACGGATCCATGATTTCATGTAATTTACCCCAAATTTTGACCCTACAATCTAAATGTCGCAGCAGAAATTGAGAGTCATCAGACCAGGCAACGTTTTTCCAATCTTCTATTGTCCAGTTTGGTTAGTTGCCCATTTGAGGGCAGCAGCACCGGTGTCATTAAAGGGTTAGTTGACCCCAAAATGAAAATTCTGTTATTAATTACTCACCCTCATGTCGTTCCACACCCGTAAGAACTTCGTTCATCTTCAGAACACGAATTAAGATATTTTTGATAAAATCCAATGATTCAGTGAGGCCTCCATTGACAGCAAGATAATTTACACTTTCAGATGCCCAGAAAGCTACTAAAAACAACGTATTTGGAACAGTTCTTGTGACTACAGTGGTTCAACCTTAATGTTATGAAGCGACGAGAATAATTTGGAGAATACTGCCAAAGTCACGTGATTTCAGTAAATGAAAGAATAATAGTAGTTGTATAAAACTGATCAGAGATCAGGTAAAACCTATAGACTTGATTCATGGGTTCACAGAGATCATCGCCCCCCAGTGATGAACCAGTGAAATTTCAAAACGTTTCAAAACACTTTTGACGTAACAAAGCCTCATTTACTGAAATCACGTGACTTTGGCAGTTTGATATGCGCTCTGAACCACTGATTCGAAAAAAACATTTCGTAAAGCTTCATGAAGCAGTGTTTTGAAATCGCCCATCACTAGAAATTGTTGAATAAAGTCGTTATTTTGGGTTTTTTGGTGCACAAAAAAGTATTCTTGTCGCTTCATAACATTAAGGTTGAACCACTGTAGTCACATGAACTGATTTAAATATGTCTTTAGTAGCTTTCTGGGCATCTGAAAGTGTAAATTATCTTGCTGTCAATAGAGGCCTCATTGAGCCATCGGATTTTATCAAAAGATCTTCATTTGTGTTCCAAAGATGAACGAAGGTCTTATGGGTGTGGAACGACATGAGGGTGAGTAATTAATCATTTGGGTGAACTAACCCTTTAAGTTCTAAGGTGGCACCAGACCCTGATTTGGCAGCGCTGTGAGGGCTGACAGAAAAGCACTGAGCTTGAGTTGAGATGCAGATAATATTAAAACCACTCGAAAACATTAGACCATTTCTGCCACAAGTTATTTCTGTTAGTGTTAGTGGCACAATGTTTATCATGGTTTCCAGATTACACAGCGCTGTGAAGAAAGCACTTTAATTCACTGCAGAATTAATAACATCGCTGTGAAATCTTGAGAAGCATTTAGGTTACATTCGTCGCAGAACTCTGTTAAATATCAGATCAAACAGTTTCCACGATCTGATATCTGTGGTTTAACAGAGAATTCTGCGACGAATGTGTCATGATCATCAGTTGGAGTGCCCTATTTGGCCGCCAGAGGGCACTCCAACACGGACTATTGTTAACCACACTTTTGGACCTCATTTCCCATAACTCACTTCCCGGACTCATTATCCCCTCATTGCACCAGCTGTCTTGAGTTTGTCATTAGTGTCTGTCTATTTATACTGAGTTGTTTCTGCCTTTGTTTGTGGTTTGTTATTTGTCTTATGTGCACTTTTGTATTCCTGGTTTTCTGTTGTGGTTTCCTGTTTAATGTGGACTGTTCTGTGGAGTTTGGCCCTTGCCTGTTTCTGGATTTGCGTTTTTGGATTGCCCCATTAAAGCTGCGCTTGGATCTTACCATCTCGTCTCTGTGCATTCCGTGACAGAATGTGAATGCTTCTCAAAAGATTTCTTGGCGATGTTATTAATTCTGCAGTGAATTCAATTGCTTTCTTCACAGCGCTGTGTAGAAATGTTGTCATGTGATCGAGATCACTGCTCTGAACTCCTGTAGCATTGTCTATTATTGGTCTGAGCTGCGCAGCTCAAACAAGTTGACTAAAGGGGCGTCACACTGCACTTTTCATTCCATTGATTTCCATACAAACGCATGCGAATGTGTCAGACCGGAAACGCAAGCTCATGCAAAAAGTTTCGCCAGAGATTGTATTATTATATGGAGATGAGAGGGTCTGTATCTCTTACCAGAAAGCGTAACGGCTAACTTAATCACGTGCGGCACCTTTCAGCCTATTGTGTAATGGCAGTCTATACCTCAGCTGCAGCGTTACGCATTTTTGGCTAATGGTTGCAGGCTTGTCATCTAGTGGCTTTGGTTTTGCATCTCGCTGTGTTCAAAAGTTCAAGTTTGGTGAACTCTGACCTTCGAATTCGCATCACGTGAAGACATGCGACCAGTAGATCGATTCGGCATGACCTCTTGGCTTAATTAAATTTTTGCAGTAAAGTCGAGTAGGTTATATTTACATTTTGTGACGTCATATCACGACCATTGCAGCATCCGATGAAATTTTGCACATTCAAAGTCTAGTGTGACCGCGGCTATGCATGTTGCGATGACGTCACGGGACGTGTCTAAAGGTGCATTCACGCCATATCGTAATTACTGTAACTACGAGATTCTGGCTTGTAAAAAGCGTTCACGTCCCGTAGAGCTCGTATTTACAGTTTGTAAGCTGGGAGTTTTCTGAAAGCATACCACCAGAACACTGTAGATTGATTTAGGCGTTGATAGTGGTGCCATAGAAATGCATAATTCCCAATCCGAGGACGTGAACAGCTCCGAATATAACGTCACGTGTTGTCATCTCAAGATTACGGTAATTACATGGTGGCGTAAATGCAGAATCGCAGAATCGCGAAATCCTGGAGGGACTGATATATAGTTATATGCATAGTTTATTCAAAAAAATTTGCATTCTGTTCACAGGTAACATTTACTGCAAAAATAGCTCTGAACAAATATTCTGAAGCAATTGTCTTTTTGTCTCTGTAATGCACAGAAATGCAGCTTGTAGGAAGAACACAAGCAAACGCTGAGCTATATAGTCACAGGTCTCTCCTCAGATCTACTGTTGTCTCTCTGACCCGCAGACTTCTGGGAATGTACACGTCTTTCATCATGCCCTGTAATGACAAGCATCCCTGTCGCCTGGCAAAAGATGGATGTTTTTTCCATGAGGGTAGAGGGAGTGAGCTTCCGGACTTTGTTTCATTTGCGTGCCCTCTCTCGGCTCTGTAATGGAGCAAGGCTTGTGCTCTGGCCCGCATACTGTAATCTGTGTTCTGACAGAACCGGAGACGTGGCCCGTGGGAGGATGTTGTCTCAAGTTCATTGCTACTCGCTGATGAAAAACGGCTTCCGTCACCCTTATTAAGCTCGAGAAATCTGTATGCTCATTATGATGAATATCCACATTTCTGTCCATGCTGTCTTCTGACTTGAGCGTAATTAGCACCCAACCGGTCATGTTAGTGATCTGAGAGCAGGAGTCTGTAGTGCTGTTGCACCACAGAGAGCAGGTCATTATCAAAAGAATATCCACAGGGTTAAACTCGGGAAATTAAGCTATGGTGAAGAGGATTTTCTCTTCCGTCTTACCACTGTGCTTCTCAAATGAATCCCTTAAGTGTGAATCAAAAAAAAAGAAAAAACTTGTTTTGAATTTTATGGTGAAAAGTTTGCAATTTTTCCCTTTATCATTCTCAAATTGACCCGTTTTCCAATCAGAGGATGCATCATTTCAATCAAACACTCACTAGTCAAGCAGATTAATTTATATTTATTAATTTAGCATTTAGATTCAAAATTTTAATGTAAGAAGTAAAATACAGTAGCCTAATACATACATAAATAATCAAGACATGTTTCCCACCTTTCGAGGGAACTCGCGCTGCGTCCGATAGGTCGCTTTGGGCATGATTTATGTGTGATGTGTTTGGGAGCGGAGCATGCTCTTTAAGCCTTCGAGGGGGCTGAATGTGAGCACTGCGAGAAGCTTCCCAAAGCTACCTATCGGACGCAGCGTCTCGTTCCCTTTCTCAGGGAACTATGGTTACATGCGTAACCTGAGGCGTTTTTTACTAAATGAACAAAATGAATAATCATATTCAATCATTTTGATTTATATGCACTAAAATAACAATACAAAGTAAGAAGCAGCAGTATTTACCATAATATATTTTTAATAACACATTTTAATACTTGGAAAATGCCACATGGAAACTGACCTTTATGAGCGATGACGCCAGTGTTGCCTGCGTTTTTCCCGTGGAATTGGACTACTTTTACATTGTTGCCGCGGGTTGCTTTTAATATCTGCAGGTTGAAGCGACCCCAAATAACATGATATTTAACTCCTGGGATGCGCATTTTACCAGGGAGTTTTGAGAAGCAATTAGGCGGGTTTTGTTGTGAAAACCTGGCAACCCTAGATGATGCACGAATCGATACGTGTCAAGAATCGTCGATCAGAATCATGAATCACTTAGTTTAATGACACGTTCTTTAGGAAACTTAATGGACAAATAAAAAGTGTCTAAATATATTATAATATAATATAATACTATTCATAATATTCACAGTGTTGTTGATTTTATCACGAGCAAATTTTATTTTGAATATATTGTAACTTGCTCTAACTGCTGCGATATGGCCATGACATTGTATTTCATATCTTACTTATTTATTTACATTTTCTTTGTCAAAGAATCTCAAAATCTCAACCATCATCATAGTGGCCACTTGAGATCCACTCTCGAGTTCAAGAGGGCGTCACATTTGAACGGAGCGTGTAAACAGATCATCGCTTATCCTGTCTGTCAGTGTGTGTGATCTTTAAATCTCCTTGTCATCTGTTTGTAACATAAAAATAATGATTCACACAGGGCAATTTTTAGGCATTGGTATATATAAACTCTTTGCTGCTGAATATTTAGCATTACAGCAAAAATCATACCTACAGTATGAATAATATTTAGCTACTTGTGAATGTGATGCAATCAAAAGATAGCAAGAAACATCTTTCTATTGAGTTGTCCTGTATAAACAAACATAAAACGTGATCAGTGTTATCCGATTTACGAACAACGTGAACAGTGTGTTCTGATTCATGAACAAATGACTGAAATGAACTGGTTCTTTGTAGTGATTCAAAAATATAAAGCACGAGTAGTCTTATTCACGAACAAATGACTCTTATGAGCCGGTTCTATAATGAATAATTTGAAAGAGTAATTTCATTTGTCTATATGGAAAATGAAGCAAGTTTTGTGTCAGTATTTGTTTTAGACTGATCATTCATATGACAAAGTATCATTAAAAAGATACATTTGATGGTTTTATTGCGTAATTATTATATGCAATAATATGTTATATACGATAATCTAAAATATATTAATCAAATTTATATTCACACACGCTTTTAGTTTTCATTTTATTCAAATTTAAGAAACATCCCAACATTTCCGGAATTTGGGTTGTGTATATATATATATATATACAGTGGTATGAAAAAGTATGTGAACCCCTTGCAGAATCTGTGAAAATGAGAATTATTTTAATAAAATAAGAGGGATAATAAAAAATGCATGTTATTTTTTGTTTAGTACTGTCCTGAGTAAAAAAAGGTTCAAACATTCACTGATGCTCCAGAAGGAAACACGATGCATTAAGAGCCGAGGGGTGAAAACTTTTGAATTCAAATATCAAGGTAAATTGTACTTAATTTTTCTGCCGGGAAACATGCAAGTATCTTCTGTTGGTTCCGTAGGGCAGTACTAAATGAAAAACAATGATATTTAAACAAAATAAGAAAAATTGTGACATCTTCATCCTGTTCAAAAGTTTTCACCCCCCGACTCTTAATGCATCATGTTTCCTTCTGGAGGATCAGTGAATGTTTGAACCTTTTTTAATAGTTGAGTTTGAGTCCCTCAGTTGTCCTCAGTGTGAAAAGATGAATCTCAAAATCATACAGTCACTGCTGGAAAGGGTTCAAATATGCAAAAATGCTTGAAAACTGATGAATCTGCAGGAGCTGGAGGATTTTTCTGAAGAACAGAGCTCAGTTTAACTGCTCAGGACAAACAAGAGACTCATGAACAACCATCACAAAACACAAAAACAGTCGTGGATCATCAGGTAACCACACACAGTATTGAGAATCAATGGTTCACATACTTATGAATGGGGTTATTTTAATAAATTCAGCTATTGTTTTGTTTTGTGAACTAAATGCAAACATCTTTTATGTAAAATATCTTACTCAGGACAGTACTAAACAAAAAATAACATGCATTTTTTATTATCCCTCTTATTTTATTAAAATAATTCTCATTTTCACAGATTCTGCAAGGGGTTCACATACTTTTTCATGCCACTGTATATATATATATATATATATATATATATATATATATATATGAGCTGTTTTTACTTGTGTTTGAGGTTTTAAATGTCTGTTATGTTTAGTATTGCATCTAGTCATTGCTAAAAGCCATTTTTTTCTTGGTCAATGTTGTTCACCTTTAATTTAAAATGTTTTTGGACAAGCACTGAAAAGTAGTCTGGTCGCAATTGTGATGAAATCTGTTGGAAATTGCAAGAGAGCGGCACAAGCACAACCATCTCAGCACACGAAATAGCAGTAACAAGCTTGAACTTCCGTAGGTGTCCATTTGATAATGGGTCGTGTTGAAAGATGGGATCCAGTTAGAGTTAGAATATAAGCAATATATCCTGGGCAAGAGCGTACAAGCTAAAATAATGAGACCATAACAAAACACTCTGTCTCTGCTGGCTGAAGAGAAAAGCCCTCGGGCGTCTCTCCAAACACTGGAGATGGTTTTCATGTGGCCTGTTCCGGGACACAAGAAGAACAAGGTCGCCTCTTCAAGCGTGTGTTGAAGATCCCGATTGGAATATTTGAACCACAGAATGTCCTTCTTCTTCACCTTTCCCAAGTCTTCAAACGCAGCGGCACGGAAGTTAGTCGTAATTCCTTCAGCGCGCGGCAGCTGCAAAGGCATTGGTGCTGCTGCCAGGTTTGTCTCAGAGGACACGGCATTATGACAAGGTTCTCGAGTTTCACA
The DNA here is from genome assembly GCA_036281575.1 of Ancherythroculter nigrocauda. Lineage (NCBI taxonomy): Eukaryota > Metazoa > Chordata > Actinopteri > Cypriniformes > Xenocyprididae > Ancherythroculter > Ancherythroculter nigrocauda. The sequence continues at coordinate 39,772,363 of VTFQ01000010.1, forward strand.
TCGCACAGATTCTTCAGGGAGACGCACCGCTCCTGTGGGAGTCACCTGATACAAACCCCTCTCTAAAGTGCTGGTTTATGTTCCAGAGAAAAGAGGCATCCAGGCCCTGCTTTACTTAGATGCCTTTGCTTCAGAAGTGGAGTTGGGAATTAACTGTTCGGAAGGACAGGTTTTTTATTGTGACACTCCCTCCAGGCATGTAAAGGGTTTGTTTTTATTTTCACAGCTCAGTCAAAGAAAGCATACCATTGTCTATGCATGAAAAGTTTTTTTTTTACCCTTACATAGACAATATTGAGAAATCCCTTTAGAATCTGGTGTTTGCATTCAAAAGGCAATGCACTATTTTACAATACATTTTTGTTTTTATGTAAAGTTTTGCTGTGACGTCTGACTGAAATATCCAGGATAGTTCCGTGCTTTACAGGGGATTGTTAACCTGCACTTCTACATGCAAATGCTAAAAAATCTGCAGAGGGAATAAGGTCTATTTCACAATGAATGCTTAAAGTCGCTGCAAGAGAGAGAGAGGAAGTTATTTTGATTAAAGTTTACAAGGCACATTGATTAAAACAAATAATGGTGTGCACAAATAAATCATTTATAATAAATACTGCAATATTCCATAAAAAAAAAAAGAATTGTCAGTTTTAATTTCATGGTGACTTTATCCCCCCTATTATGCAAAATGTACTTTTATAAGGTGTTTGAACACTGTGTGTCCACAGTGTGTGTAAACAACCAGCCTATAATGGTAAAAATTCCCCCACTCCTTTTTTTATAATCCCCATAAATCATAAACAGTCCCTCCAAACGCACTGTTCCAGATTTCCCTTTACTCTTACGTAAGAGTTACTAGTGGCGATCTGCCCTATTAGCAAAGATACAGCAACTGTCCGCTATTTCTGTTTCCTCGCTGTAGCCACTGGAGATATCTAATGTCTGCACCAAAAAAAAAACATTACAACTCTCTCGACATTTGAACCACTGAGGACACCGTAGTTCTAATCGATGAGTTGAATAAATCGACTTAATTTTCCTGATAATTTACTCACCCCCATGTCATCCAAAATGTTCATGTCTTTCTTTCTTCAGTCAAAAAGAAATTAAGGCTTTTGATGAAAACATTCCAGGATTATTCTCCTTATAGTGGACTTCAATGGCCTCCAAACTTTCCATATTCTTCAAAAAGCTTACACTGTATGTCCTACGTCCTTCCCTATTCTACTTACGGAAAAATCGAAACTGGCGCCGCGTTCGTTCCATAAGTTGAATAGGGAAGGCGTAGGACATACAGCGTAAGCTTTCTGAAGAATACGGAAAGCGGAAGCATGTGCAAAGCGATCATCTGTTTATATGAAGCATATACAGTTGTATTTTTTTGAAAATGACCGATTGTTTTGCTCGATAAGACCCTTATTCCTTGTCTGGTATCGTTTAAAGCTCTTTGAAGCTGCACTGAAACTGTAATTTCGACCTTCAACCATCTGGAGGCCATTGAAGTCCATTATAAAGAGAATAATCCTGGAATGTTTTCATCAAAAACCTTAATTTCTTTTCGACTGACAAAAGAAAGATATGAACATCTTGGATGACATGGAGGTGAGTAAATTATCAGGAAAATTTATTTATTTGAAAGTGGACTAATCCTTTAACTCCACAACAACTACATAAATTTATCCACTAACCATTCAGAAACGTCCAGTTTCATTCTAAAAGTTGTAACTTCTTCCTGAGTCTCTCCATCAGTGTCTGATTTCGGTTCAAACATGCAAAGCTGAACACATTTTGGCTGCGTGAGATTCTCCAGTTTTGTTGTTGTTGAAGCTCAAGCTGTTAAAGCTCCGCCCTCTTCTGGAAAGGGGGCGGGGAGCAGCAGCTCATTTGCATTTATAGGGACACACAAAACGGCATGTTTTTGCTCACACCCAAATAGAGGAAAATTTGACAAGCTATAATAAATGATCTGTGGGGTATTTTGAGCTGAAACTTCACAGACACATTTTGGGGACACCAGAGACTTTTATATTACATCTTGTGAAAAGGGGCATTATAGGTCTCTTTTAAGCTGCATCCAAATGGCAGATTTAAGTAGGAGGATTGTTGATTATAAATAGTATTATGGCAAAAGAAATTATGGGCTAAGCACTATTCACTCCTAATGGCAGAGACCTTGCATGTCATAATGTAGCCGTTCGAAGGGAGTAATGAAAGACAACATAATTTAACATAATTTCCTCATTATCTTAACCTGCATCTTTCAGCCCATTAGCTGTTCTTACAACAGGAATTTCTTTTTTTTTGCTGTTTTATATATACATATATATATATATATATAATTGTTAATATATATATATATATATATAATTTGCAACAATATAATTGTTGCAAATAAGTATACGTTTTATAATGTCATTTTTAAAATAAAGTGTAAGTGTGATCCCTCTCTGCTCTCAATTTTAAAACTTGCCGTCTCTTCTTTGGACCCTACATGTTGTCACATTTACCTAACGTAACTACTATCAAACACATTTCTTAATTATATTATCACAAACAAACTTAAATTATTCAGTTTATATTTTAACTCGGACTCTCCTGCCATCTAGCTTTAAAATTAATTGCGAAGATTCACCTCTCTGGGTCCATAAATGATAAAATCACGTCCTTGAACTGACCATATATGTACCCTTTGCTAATGGACTTGTGGAAGGGCCCTTCGTGAAGGGATTCATTTATTCACTTTCACTAGGAAAGCCCCTACAAATGGCGTCCCCTTCCCGGAGTGCCCTTCAAGAGAGCAAAAATGCCATTTCCTCACTGGTTGCGTGCAACACAAACATAAAGTATGACCGGTGATTCACAAATAAATGACTCTTATGAACCGGTTCTTGTCAAACATTTTCATGGGTCTTAAAGTAGTCAGAATGGTTAAATTCCTGATGAATCCCATCCCTACTCACAGCCTCCTCTCTTTCTTCTCTCTCTTCTTCTTTCCCTCCAGTTATTTCATCATGTTTTTATCAGGGCAGCAGTATAATGAGCATTTGTCTCTCATTGCTGTCACTGAAATCCCCAGTAAAATCAGTCATCCATCAGTCAACGCATGGCACTCACTGTACAAAACCTCCCATTAGCAACACAAAATATTTATGCTCTTACAAGTTAATCCAGAGCTCGTATAATCTCATAATAACTGTATCTGAAGACTCTCCCAGTCATTGTTTTGCACGTATGTGCTGCATTCAAGGAGTGCTTTGCTCATTCTGAGAAGCCGGTTTAATCCTCGCTTCGGCAAGCCTCGTTTAGGCACTTTAACGCTTTTAGTGCATCATGAGTCGGTTTGACCTCAGAGTTTAACTGGTGTGAATGCAATCCAGTGTCATACCCCTGGAGCTGTTTTAAAAATGCATTGCATCAGCATAATCTTGCACAGTGAACAGTCTATCTTTATTTAAATTGCATATTTTATATAGTGTAATTTCTTTAACATTTCATTCTAATCAATATTGAATACTGATCAATATGATTACTAATACATTATTTGGTTGCATGTAAACATAGACAGTGTAAAAGCTCAATGCATCCGTTTACATGCAGTTTATGCATGCCGTGGTAAACAGATTTCTGCCCTTTCCACACTAGGATGATTTTAAAGAAAAAATGCATTGCATTACCTTGCATAATCTTGCACAGTGAAATAGTCTTTCTTTATTTAAATTGCATGTAGAAGCATTTCATATAATGTCATTTCTTTAACAGTTCACTTGATATGGATATTTTACTGAAACATGCAGTACAGCCAGTGTAGTCTGATTTACAAATGAATGACTCTAATGATCAGGTTCTTTTTGATGAATCACTTGATGATTCATAAATGAGTCTCAAAATTATTGGTTGCGTCCGAAATCACATACTCTCTGAGTAGGTATTTCTTTTGAAGTACAGTGGGTAAGGAAAGTATTCAGACGCCCTTAAACTTTTCACTCTTTGTTATATTGCAGCCATTTGCTAAAATCATTTAAGTTCATTTTTTTCCTCACTAATGTACACACAGCACCCCATATTGACAGAAAAACACAGAATTGTTGACATTTTTGCAGATTTATTAAAAAAGAAAAACTGAAATATCACATGGTCCTAAGTATTCAGACCCTTTGCTGTGACACTCATATATTTAACTCAGGTGCTGTCCATTTCTTCTGATCATCCTTGAGATGGTTCTACACCTTCATTTGAGTCCAGCTGTGTTTGATCATACTGATTGGACTTGATTAGGAAAGCCACACACCTGTCTATATAAGACCTTACAGCTCACAGTGCATGTCAGAGCAAATGAGAATCATAAGGTCAAAGGAACTGCCTGAATATATACTGCTTATATATATATATATATATATATATATATATATATATATATATATATATATACTGTGAATACTGTGAACATACTACTGTTTTCACAAACTGTTTGGTAACGCTTTAGATTACAGCCCGGAAAGTACTGCGTAATTACAACGAATTTACAGCATAACTTTCAATAATTATAGTGTAACTATACAGTAAGTATGTGTAAGTATAGGGGAACAATATGTAAAGTATTGGGAATAAAGGGGTAACAACCAGGAAAATAACAAATTATTTATACTGTAAATATTTTATAACTAAGGGGTACGTATGACATATAACTAAGGGGTAAGTATGACATTACGGGCCGTAAATTAAAGTGGAGCTTGTTACCCTCTTATTTCATGTAGTTACAGGGTAAGTATAACATTACGGGCCGTAAATTGAAGTGGAGCTTGTTGCACTCTTATTTCATGTAGTTACAGGGTAAGTAATTAATAAAATGCAAACAATCTGATATCACTGACTCCGAAACCTTTATTTGAAAAACAACTTTATTAAAAACAGGTCTACAACACTTATTATTCATTTTTTTAAATCAACTTTTCATTTCAAACTCTAAAGTCCTGACAGAAAGTAACAAGTTTTGTCCGTTTTTTGGTTGTTGTTGTTTCTCGCTTGGCTTCCTCCTGCTCTTGTTTCTTAGCTGATGAATCTTAAGAAGGAATCCCATTGCTATTCTGTAGTATAACAAAATACAGTACACCCCGAAATTTTCTCATGGTTTAGGCTATTCATCTTTCCGCTTCCGACCAGCTGTCACCAGCGCCTGCATGAGAGTCGACTTTGCGTTCAACGAAGCACATTGAAATGAGCAACGTGAAGCTTTCATGACGTTCTCGCGGGAGATTCATGTGAAACTCGCGCGAGAACTGCCGTCTCTGTTATTCTGTCTTGTTTGTTTCTCATTCTCATTATCTGTTATTCTGTGTATTTTGTTGTGAGCATTACTAAAAAAATTATTTAAAAAAAAACTGACGGCATCCAACATCTGCGTGAGTTTCTCGGCACGCCTACGTCACGCTTCAAGTTACGTCAAGCATGAACTCTCAACCCTCGCATGCACGCACAAAAGACAGTTGGTCGAAAGTTTTAAAAAATATTCAAATATTTGGTATTTTTCTTACAAATACGTATCGTTTCACTTCAGAAGACATTGATTCATCCATTGGGGTCGTATGGATTACTGTAGTTCCCATTCAGTCGGTCACGTTCGACGTACGTCGGACAGACCGACGAATAGGAATCTCGCTAGAGAGGCCAATCTACTTCGAGTGTAACTAAACGAGCCAATGCACATTGGCATGCAATCATATGCATCAGCTGCTCGCCTCGCAGCGCGGGTATATAATGAGCAGCAGGTGCGTTGCATCTTCAGCTTTTCGCTTCGGAGCCAAACCTTCTATGAAGACAGCTACTGAAAGCGAGTGTGGTGAACGAGTCTCTCTTCAAGACGTCTCTTTGTTGCGAGGTGCAGGCGGACAGCGCAGCAGCGGGGCCGATTCTCCTTTTGTTTTTGTTTTTGCCTTTAATTTGATTGAGCAAAGCTGTAATCAGCGTGAAGGCCGTTCTCACGGCTGGTGAAACGGTGCGCCTAGAGCGCTAAAAAGCTGTTGTTACAGCTGGTAAGAGGAGCGCCTTCAAGGAGAGTGCACACGACAGGCTGCACATTCCCTGTCTGTGCTGCAGCGGCTATTCCCCTGCGTGCTTCAGCACCTAAAAGAGTCAGTCCTTGAAAGAGCTAACACGAGTAGTTCGCGTCTTTTTAAAGATGTCGTTCTACTTGTGTGTTTCTGGATGCGGTCGTTACCTGGCGCCTCGGGATGGTCACCAGCGCTGTATCGCGTGCTTGGGCTTAAGGCACGCTGAGGCAGCGTTTGTGGATGAGTCATGTACCCATTGTGGGAAGATGACCATCGCGGAGTTGCGGTCGAGACTCCACTTTCTGCAAAGGGGTGGAGTCCCGGTCCCGACGCCTCGCTCCAATCCTCCTCAGAGGGTTGCTGCGAGCGGCGGGGCTGGTGACTTGAGGATAACGGTGAGCGCGCTTCCTTCGGGGAACCAACCCCCTAGGAACCCTCCCCCCTCGTGCGCTCCGCAGCCAGTAGAGCTGCCCTCGGAACGTGGTGGACCACCCCAGAGGTGTGTACCATCCGTTTCCTTCGGAGCTCCCCCAGACGACCGGATGTCGATCGCTGCATCGGAGGGTGAGCCTGATACTTCTGGGGAGGATGAGTCGGCGCAGTTGCCTCCTTCGGGGGTGACAACTGTGCCCGACACGGACCCGGAAATGATGGCTATGCTTTCCCGGGCCGCCAACAGGGTCGGGCTCGTGTGGAATCCTCCACCGTGTCCCGAACCCTCGAGGTTGGATGACTGGTATCTCGGGGTGGCCAGGGCTGGTTCTCAGCCCCCCACCCCAGTGCCCTTCTTCCCGGAGGTGCATGAAGAGCTCACGGGCACGTGGACGGCACCTTTTACTGCCCGAAACCGTGTCGGTGGGTCCTCCTCCCTCACCACCCTTGATGGCGGGGCAGCGAAGGGTTACACGCGCATACCCCCTGTGGAACGGGCCGTTGCTATGCAACTGTGCCCTAACTCCACCTGGCGGGGGGAGCCGTCTCTCCCTTCCCGGGCCTGTAAGTACTCGTCGGATCTTACCGGCAAGGCTTATCAGGCCTGTGGGGAAGCTGCCTCTGCCTTACACGCTATGGCGTTGTTGCAGGTCCATCAGGCCAAGGCACTGAGGGACCTGCACGAGGGTGGTCATGATCCACAAGTTCTCCAGGAACTTCGTGCCGCGACGGACCTCGCGCTTCGAGCGACGAAGGTTACGGCGCGGTCAGTGGGTCGTGCGATGTCCACTATGGTGGTCCAGGAACGCCATCTCTGGCTGTGTCTTGCGGATATGAGGGATACCGACAAGGTCAGGTTTCTTAATTCCCCCGTGTCCCAGACCGGCCTTTTCGGCGACGCGGTCGAGAACTTTGCCCAACAGTTCTCGGCTGTACAAAGGCAGTCTGAGGCCATCAGTCACATCCTGCCGAGGCGGTCAGCTGCTGCACCCCCACCGCCGGCGGCACCTCAGACTACCCGTCGCCGAGGGCGCCCCCCTGCAGCCGCCCCCGCTCCCGCGCCCCAGCAGCAGCAGCCTCCATCCAAGCGGCGCCGTGGAGCCGGTCGCGGGCGGGGCGCCCAGCCCGTCCAGCCACCCCCCAAGAAGAAGGGTGGCAAGGCCAAGTCCAAGCGGCCCTAGGACGGGCGACCCGGAGATGGAGGGGACTGCTCTTCAGGAGGTGGTGAATGCACCACTCCTTCCCCCGGAGGAGGGCCGGGTGGAGAATCTTTTGTTGTTTCCTTTTGTTCCGCCGCTGGCTCAACGGCCAGCGGTACCCAAATTTTCAAGAAAAGAGCAGTTTCCTTTATCTCCGGGTCCGAAGAGGGCTTGGAGAGCAGTGGGAGGGCTAGAACCTCACCACTCTCATCCACCTCTTCTGTCGCCAGCGGACAGCAGCGAGCAGCAGGTAAGCAAATCCTCGACTGCTCCCTCTGTCCACCCGTGGAGGCAGGTAAGTGTTGCACAGCACACTGTGACCCCGCTTCGGGCCGCCTCACACAGAGAGCCTCCCGGGCCGCGTCCCTGCGTTCCACCTCGCTGCCCCGCGGCGGGTACGCCGGTGGTCCCCTTGGTGCCGCTGGTGCGGTCTCTGGGAGCCTGGCTAGCGCTCCCCAGTCCGTCTCGCTGGCTCCTCCGGACCATCAGGCTCGGCTATGCGATTCAGTTCGCCCGGCGTCCCCCCAAGTTCAGGGGCGTCCTCTTCACTTCAGTGAAAGATGTCGATGCCCCTGTTCTGCGTGCGGAGATTGCAGTCCTACTGGCGAAGGACGCGATAGAGCCGGTCCCTCCAGCCGATTTGAGGTCAGGGTTCTACAGCCCCTACTTCATTGTACCCAAGAAAAGCGGCGGGTTACGACCGATCTTGGACCTGCGAGTTTTGAATCGGAGCCTTCACAAGCTACCGTTCAAAATGCTTACGCAGAAACGCATTTTCGAGTGCATCCGTCCCCGAGATTGGTTTGCAGCGATCGACCTGAAGGACGCGTACTTTCATGTTTCGATTCTTCCGCGACACAGGCCATTCCTGAGATTCGCGTTCGAAGGTCGAGCATATCAGTACAGAGTCTTACCCTTCGGGCTGGCCCTGTCTCCCCGCGTCTTCACGAAAGTCGTGGAGGGAGCCCTTGTTCCCATGAGAGAACAGGGTGTTCGCATTCTCAACTACCTGGACGACTGGCTCATTCTAGCACAGTCTCGGGATCAGTTGTGCGAACACAGGGACTTAGTGCTCAGGCACCTCAGCCAGTTGGGGCTTCGGGTCAACTGGGAGAAGAGCAAACTCGCCCCAGTGCAGAGGATCTCTTTTCTCGGTATGGAGTTGGATTCGGTCGAACGGGTAGCACGCCTCACAGAGGAACGTGCTCGGTCGGTGTTGAACTGCCTGAATACGTTCAATGGCAGGACAGCGGTCCCACTGAAGTTTTTTCAGAGGCTCCTGGGGCATATGGCGGCTGCAGCGGCTGTAACACCGCTCGGGCTGCTTCATATGAGACCGCTTCAGCACTGGCTTCACGGCCGAGTCCCGAGATGGGCGTGGCAACGCGGCACGTTCCGGGTGCCAATCACTCAGGAGTGCCGCCGAACCTTCAGTCCGTGGTCGGACCCTTTGTTTCTCCGGGCAGGAGTGCCCCTAGAACAGGTGTCCCGGCATGCTGTGGTTTTCACAGATGCTTCTGCCACCGGCTGGGGTGCCACGTACAACGGGCATGCAGTCTCAGGGGTTTGGACGGGACCCCATCTGCATTGGCACATCAATTGCCTCGAGTTGCTGGCAGTACGCCTTGCGCTGAGCCGCCTCAAAGGCCTGCTTCGCGACAAGCATGTACTGGTCCGTACGGACAACACTGCGACCGTTGCGTACATCAACCGCCAAGGTGGTCTACGCTCCCGTCGCATGTCGCAACTCGCCCGCCATCTCCTCCTGTGGAGTCGGAAGCATCTGAGGTCGCTTCGCGCCATTCATGTCCCCGGTGTGCTCAACCGTGTGGCCGACGAGCTATCACGAGCTGCGCTGCCCGGAGAGTGGCGACTCCACCCCCAGGAGGTTCAGCTGATCTGGAGAGAGTTCGGAGAGGCTCAGGTAGACCTGTTTGCCTCACCAGAAACCTCCCACTGCCAGTTGTTTTACTCTCTGACCGAGGGAACACTCGGGACAGACGCACTGGCTCACAGCTGGCCCCGGGGCCTGCGCAAATATGCGTTTCCCCCAGTGAGCCTACTTGCACAGACCCTGTGCAAAGTCAGGGAGGACGAGGAGCAGGTCTTGTTAGTTGCGCCTTACTGGCCCAACCGGACCTGGTTCCCAGAACTCTCACTCCTCGCGACAGCCCCTCCCTGGCCCATCCCTCTGAGGAAGGACCTCCTCTCTCAGAGACGGGGCACTCTTTGGCACCCGCGTCCAGACCTCTGGAAACTCCATGTCTGGTCCCTGGACGGGACGCGGAGGTTCTAGGTGACTTACCCCCCGAGGTACTTAACACCATCACTTCGGCACGTGCACTGTCTACGAGACGTGCTTACGCCTCGAAGTGGAACCTGTTCGTCGAGTGGTGCTCTTCTCGCCGAGAAGACCCCCGAAGATGCTCGATCGGTGTCGTGCTTTCCTTCTTGCAGCAAGGGTTGGAGCGTAGGCTGTCCCCCTCCACCCTCAAAGTCCATTCTGCTGCTATCTCCGCTTACCACGACCACATAGATGGCAAATCTGTTGGTCAGCACGACCTGGTCGTCAGGTTCCTTAGGGGGGCGAGACGGTTAAATCCTCCTCGTCCCCCCTCCATACCCTCTTGGGACCTTACTCTGGTGCTCAGAGCACTCCAGATTGCTCCCTTTGAGCCTTTGCTGTCAGCAGACTTAAAGATTCTCTCTATGAAAACTTTGCTGCTGGTGGCATTGGCCTCCATCAAGAGGGTAGGGGACCTGCAGTCATTTTCGGTCGACGAATCGTGCCTAGAGTTCGGGCCGGGCGACAGCCACGTGGTACTGAGACCCCGGCCTGGCTATGTGCCCAAGGTTCCTACCACTCCCTTCAGGGATCAGGTGGTGAGCCTGCAAGCGCTGCCCTCGGAGGAGGCAGACCCAGCCCTGGCTTTGCTCTGTCCAGTTCGCGCCTTGCGACTGTACATAGACAGAACTCGAAGCTTCAGGACCTCAGACCAGCTCTTCGTCTGTTACGGAGGCCAGCAGAAGGGAAAGGCTGTCTCCAAGCAGAGGATGGCCCACTGGATAGTGGATGCCATCGCCCTGGCTTACCAAGCTCAGGGCGTGCCCTGCCCGCTCAGGTTGCATGCCCACTCCACGAGAGGTGTGGCATCCTCCTGGGCGCTGGCTCGTGGCGCCTCGCTAACAGACATTTGTAGAGCTGCGGGCTGGGCGACACCTAACACGTTCGCTAGATACTATAGCCTTCGTGTCGAGCCGGTCTCCTCCCGTGTTCTCGCCTCAGGTCAGAGGCACGGAGAGGCCCCGGCTTAGTGTCGGCTTGCTGCGCTACATGCGCATTCTATTCTCCAGAGAGTCCCTACGGGCAGACCCTGTTGAGTCCTCCGGTTACCCTTCGGCAGCCGACGTGGCGGAGCGTCTGGCGCCAGGCCTATACTCCGTTGTATCCTTGAGAACCGGATTTAGGCTGGGTTCCATATGTGTGACCCTACGGGGATCCCATATGGCTTTTTCCACGGCTGCTCCTAAACGAAGCCCGTGTCTTTCCCTCTGGGAGAACCCATCTCTCACCGAGTGGAGTCACCCCAGTTCTTCCATATGTTGTACAACCTACAAGGTTAGTCCATATGTACTTATCCATATAACTCCTTCGGGGAAGGATATGGCTTCCGCAGCGTTCCTTATCGCATGTAAGGCTACGCTTTCCCAGCGTTATCCAATTGTCGCACTGAGTGGGTTTTGGGAACAACAGTGATCGACCCTCTCTGCGTGAGCCTGGTCCCACCGTCCTTAGGCAAGGGGGTTCAGGTGGCTCACGACAGAGCGCTGGAAGAGGGCAGCCCCTGTGGCGCTTTGGTAGGGATTCCTATTCGTCGGTCTGTCCGACGTACGTCGAACGTGACCGACTGAATGGGAACGTCTCGGTTACATAGGTAACCCTCGTTCCCTGAAGGAGGGAACGGAGACGTACGTCCCGTCGCCACAGGCGTTGTCCTGCTGATGCTGCCGCCTGCTGGGTTCGGCTCCTCAGCGAAAACCTGAAGATGCAACGCACCTGCTGCTCATTATATACCCGCGCTGCGAGGCGAGCAGCTGATGCATATGATTGCATGCCAATGTGCATTGGCTCGTTTAGTTACACTCGAAGTAGATTGGCCTCTCTAGCGAGATTCCTATTCGTCGGTCTGTCCGACGTACGTCTCCGTTCCCTCCTTCAGGGAACGAGGGTTACCTATGTAACCGAGACGTTATTGCTGTTTGTGATGTTTGATGTTTCGACTTTTAGGAACACTTGAGCTTGCATTATAAAGCATTCCCAGATGATTTATTTTTTTCCTAAAATCCTTTTTCGTATTCATCTTAAGAAGGAAAGTCGTATACATCTCAGATGGCATGAGGGTAAAAGATGAGTAAACGGTGAGCACATTTCCGGGTGTAACGTTACAGTATTTTTTAAATACAGAATAGCAAATGGGATTCCCTCTTAAGATTCATCAGTGGAAAGAAAGAAAAAGAGGAACAAGAGGAGGAGGCAGCCAAGCAAGAGAAACGAATAAGAAGTGTTGTAACTTTCAATTTGTTTTGAAATAAGTTGTTTTTCAAATAAAGTTTTCCAAGTGATATGACTTTTTGCGTTTTTTTATTTATTTATTTATTTATTTTTTATTAATTACTTACCCTGTAACTACATGAAATAAGAGGGTAACAAGCTCCACTTTAATTTACGGCCCGTAATGTCATATTTACCCTGTAACTACATGAAATAAGAGGGTAACAAGCTCCACTTTAATTTACGGCCCGTAATGTCATACTTACCCCTTAGTTATGTCATACGTACCCCTTAGTTATAAAATATTTACAGTATAAATAATTTGTTATTTTCCTGGTTGTTCCCCCTTTATTCCCAATACTTTACATATTGTTCCGCTATACTTACACATACTTACTGTATAGTTATACTATAATTATTGAAAGTTACGCTGTAAATTCGTTGTAATTACGCAGTACTTTCCGGGCTGTAATCTAAAGTGTTACCAACTGTTTTTAGTAAGGAAGTATGTGATTTCGGATGAAGCCATGGGCCTAAAATGACTCACTCATTCACTGAATCAGGTCACTGAATTAACATGTGACTCACTCACTGAATCATTAATTCAGTCAAATGATCCAGTTCGAAAGAGTCAGCATGTGCTTCATATGACAACAGTTAAAGACATTATTTGGTGCTTTTTTTTACAACGCTGAAAGGCTTAAGTTAACGAACCATAATCGTTAAGTTCAAGAATTGTTAATTTACTTATGATTCCAATGAGACTTTCCTAATAGTAGTGTACTGATATTAATTATTCAAGATTACAGCGTGAAAAGAGTTTTGAACTAAACAGCTGAACTCTCAGCCTTTGTTTCTTTCTGCTTTCTCTGTTATTTTAAGCTGACTGGGTGGAAAGCTTTAGCTCAGAGGCTGATCAGAAATCAGGACGGTGCCGGGAGTGGAGTGGTGCAGTCGCCACATTAAAAATGAATGTCTTATAGCGCTAGGCCTCAATGAGACCAATTTAATTTTTCTGTGCTAATTCTCTTGGAGTCTCTCCTCAAGCTTGATAAAATGGAGTACACACATTTTCACCTTGAAGTTGTGAGGGTTTGCTGTCATGTCTTTGAAGTTTTCCGAGAAATACAAAGGTGTTTTCAGAATTGCACATTGCATGCCTGATTACAAGCTTTAATTCCCACAATATCTAAAGGTATCCCTGATGTCAATGCTGGCTAAAGAAGAATAGAGCAAGTGAATGAATTATTAAAGAAGAAATTGATCAGTACTGATGTACAATTCTCACACAGAAACTTTCTAGTCTGACTTTGAGGAAGGTTATTTGCTCATTCTGTATGTGTATAAAGACTGTCTCGAAGGTTAATGCACTATGCATTTTTTGTCTGCGTTTAGAGGAATGTGCTCTAATTACTTTGTCAATGTTTTTGAGGCAATTTGCACATTTTCCATGTGCTGTCATGTTGTACAATGAGTTTGATTAAATCTTTGTAGTGTAAATTGTGTGAATTTCCAGGGACCTTTTAATATGATACTGTATATTAAACACCAAATATGTCCTGTAAACTCATATTATGATTACACAGGACTATGCACCAAATCCTGGTGTGCAATTATGGATGTTTTCATGCAGTAAAATGTGGGTGTGTGGAAATTTTTTGGAAAAGAAACGGCGTGTGGTTTGTTCTGTGCAGATCTGTGGTAGATCACATGTACATAAAGTATGCAGACATGCATATTAAGTATGCAGGTGGCTTTCAAATGTTCTTGCTCTTGGAATTCTTGGGCTTTTTTTAGTCAAAGAGATACAACCACAACACATCTCTTTCGCTTACACGCTACTTAAGTACTAATTAGTTTAGCTAAATGCAGTTCAGGATCGCAGCCTAAATAAAGAGCATGAGTCCGTCAGCTTGCATTTTAAATGACTTTGTGTATGTAAATGCAAGCCATTTTAGCATAGATGATCAATGTATGGATCTGAGTATAAAAATTCTGACATTTTTGAATATCCAAATTATTATGGCATATAATAATTGTGATTTAGAGAAGCTGAACAGTCTGCTTGAACTAAAATAACACATTTTCTCTCATTTTTTTTATCCATTTCAGATGATTGGAGGGATTTTTCTGGTGGAGATGGATTCAGTCCGGTTTTTTGCAGCCTTGGGGCAAGTACCTATACACCAGTCTAGATCTGTCTATATAAACCACATCTCATAAGCCACTGGCATCATTCTCACTGGCAGTGAAAGGCGGCAAATTACTTTTCTGTCACTCTACTGCTTAGTTTTAGACAGCCAAGGACGTTTTCTGAAGGCAAAAGAATGAGGTGAGGCTTTTCTTTAGTGAGGTTTGGGTGTAAGAACCTTTCTTTGGGTTCGTTTCACTGTTACAAAACCACAGAATATGTGCGGCGAGTCGCCAAGGACCATGTCCAGAATAAATGGTTGCTGAATAGTCTTGTCTTCATGTTGCGTGAGGTCTCAGACGTTTTTAAAAGCAATTCGAGGTGGTCTTGGCTTTCTGTTAATGCACCTTTGAGGGATCATGTTTCCCAAGATATTTTATAATATTCCCTTTTTGTCTAGCATGTTTTGGGTATTTCCTATTAATCTGATACATTTAACTGTATAAGCATGCTCTTCTGTGTTTTTAGCTTGTGTTACTGCAATAATGTTGATTGCATTCAGATTTGGCCATAGACTCATATTAAAGGTCATAATAAGAAAGACGTACACTCTAAAAAATAATGTGTTGGCTCAACAAAAAAAAAACTTCATCAATTTTTTTGAGTTATTAAAACATGTTAGCATGTTGGTTGAACGTAAATTAACTCAAAGTTGTCAAGTTAATTTACGTTCAACCAACAAGCTACACTGAGCTAAAGGATCTTAATCATTTGCAGCATAAACACAAATTTTTAATTTGAGTACTCAAAAAAATTAAGTCGCTCCAACTACCAGATTTGTAGCCCTGGAACCAATTAATCTGATCTATTTCAGTTCATATCAACAGCTATCTTAGCACATGCTAACATAACTTATTTAACATGTATATTTAATAACTCTTGTATTTTTGTAATTCAGTTTTTGCCATGAAGATAGCCAGATGCTGACACAGCATTAAATAAAACTATACTGATATGATACTGTAATGAACAAGTAAGATATTACTTGTCACTGTCATTATAGCGCAGTCATTGCTTATAGACTCAAATGTAGTGTTTACCTTCATGTATCTACTCTTCAGCACGATGCTAACCACAAAAACTTCAACATTACAGAAACTCTTTTAAATGTCAAACATAACAGCATTAAACACTATCTTTCCCTTCACTGAAAACAAACAAACAAAAATTAACACTTAATTTCAGCATTTATTGTCCTTATCCTGTCCTATGCAAAGAAAGCATGCTGGGAACTAGAAATCCACTGCCTAATTTCTGAAGTTATCAAGACAATTCCATTAAGTTACTACAACCTAATTTAAAAAATAAAAAAAAAGCCAATTAATGCAGAAATTTGAGTTTAAATTACAGACAATATTAAGTTGATGTAATGATCAACATTATTATGTCAACAGAACTCTGAAATAATGTTTGCAACTTAAAAGGTTTAATTAAAACAATAAATTAGAATTTTTAACTTTCAACCATGCATTTATTTAAGCTGTGGTAACAGGTCCCCTGAATTACTTTTTAAATACTATTATTATTAACACTTTAAAGCCTGACATTTGAAATAATAGTCAGAAAATTGATTTTTTATGGAACAGTTTATTGAAAATTTAGACAAAATATTTAAAAAAAAAAAAAATCTAAAAAGTTTGCATGTGTTTTATGTTTGTATCTGATAAATAAGGCTTATATGACTCAAAGTCTGATATAGTGAGACAACACAATTTTATTCAGAGGCCCAAAAATATGCAATTTGGTGCAGTTACTGATAAGTCGGGTCAAAAAGTAAGATGAAATTCTGATGTAATGTAAATTAATGAGATCTTTACAACAGTATAGCAGACTACTTACATACAATTCATATAAATATCAGTCATCATTCTATGATGATCAATTCTATCTGCCAATAATATTTGCTTAGTTTTATGATCAAAGCTCTGAAGTTTACATGTAATGCAGTGCAATACAATGATGACTGAGAGATGACCGAAGAAACCTTCCTCAACAGCCTGAAGAATCATATTTGATACTTACATTTTAACATGATTTTTCTAAAAAATGATGTATGGATAGTAAACCTAAGTTGCTTCAGTCAGTGTTTATCTTTAACAATATAAAAGTTATTCTTATGTTTACTAGATATAAATCATTAAAGATTTCACAGCAAAAAGACACATGAACCACAAGCTTAAGGGGGGTGTTTTTACAATAAAACTAAAAGGCCTTTTACTTGCTAAAAACATATAAACTACCAATCAGACAACAGAAGGCGTGTTGATTGTGCAACAGGTGTTTCAGCCAAGTTTTGATCATGTTGATCATTTAAAAGCCTTAGAAATGTATGTATCAAATATGATACAGTTTGATATGCTTTTTAGGGATAAACAGCAGAAGAACTAATAATAAATGTTTATTTTTTTTAAATGCCAGTCGATAACATGCATCCAGATCTGATATAGTGGGCGTAACAAACGTTAATGCACCAGGAAGGCACGTTATTAAACGAGAAGACGACACCCATCAGTCGTGTGACAGTTCTGGTTCAGTCTGTCAGCAGAGATCTGTATCTGAGCCCAGAGGTTAAGCTGTCAACAACGATCTCTCTTTCCTGTGTGTGTGTGTAAAGGAGAGAAACCTGCCCGGCAAGACCTGGCTCCTCCGTGTCTCACGCTCTGCTCACAGGGAATTCTAGCGAGCTCAGATTGTTATCAAATCCTGTCGGTCAGCCAGGATTCCCTTCACTGCCAGAGCGGAGCGAAGGGTGAGCCAACGTGCCGACAGATCGCTTCCTTTCTATCTGTCCCGCTGTTTGATCTGCAGGAAGCATGGCAGCATTTTCTGACCTGTCACTGACGGTTTTAACATGTCGGGAGTTGCATAGCCACGGCAGGACGCCATTAAGCGCTCGTTTCGGTGTTATTTGCACGACAAAAGGATCTGACGGCTTTTTTTCTTGTCTGAGACAGTAAGGTACAAAGCAGCCCTGTTGGACTAATGCATCAGGGTTGTCAAAAACGGCCCGTAGTGAAGAAGGGAAAAACATGCCTTTCAAGTGCACTTACACCACCAGCTGTGATTCACTTGATTTGGAAGCATTCCGAGAGAGTTGTTCACTTCCAATGGAATGAGATTAAAGGGTTAGTTCACCCAAAAATGAAAATGATGTCATTAGTGACTCACCCTAATGTCGTTCCAAACCTGTAAGACCTCCGTTCATCTTCGGAACACAGTTTAAGATATTTTAGATTTAGTCTGAGAGCTTTCTGTCCCTCCATTGAAAGTGTATGTACGGTATACTGTCCATGTCCAGAAAGGTAATAAAAACACCATCAAAGTAGTCCATGTGACATCAGTGGGTTAGTTAGAATTTGTTGAAGCATCGAAAACACATTTTGGTCCAAAAATAACAAAAACTACGACTTTATTCAGCATTGTCTTCTCTTCCGGGTCTGTTGTCAATCCGCGTTCACGACTCCGAAATCCTTAGACATGTTTGTAGACGCTGCTGACGTGTTATCTGGTGCGCCCGAGCTTCGTTTACAGTCTGAGGGAGACGCACGCTGTAAACAAAACAACCTTCGCAAACATGTCTAAGGATTTCGACACAGAGGAAGATTTGCATTTTTTTGCTCAGCCATATTTATTTGAACCCGAATACATGGACGAAGAACTAAGAGCGATGGAAGAAGCTCCTACACAGCAGCAACCGCTGTCACAAGCAGTCGTGAATGCGGATTGACAACAGACCCGGAAGAGAAGACAATGCTGAATAAAGTCGTAGTTTTTGTTTTTTTTGGATCAAAATGTATTTTCGATGCTTCAACAAACTCTAACTAACCCACTGATGTCACATGGACTACTTTGATGATGTTTTTATTACCTTTCTGGACATGGACAGTATACAGTACATACACTTTCAATGGAGGGACAGAAAGCTCTCGGACTAAATCTAAAATATCTTAAACTGTGTTCCGAAGATGAGGGTGACATGAGGGTGAGTCATTAATGACATCATTTTCATTTTTGGGTGAACTAACCCTTTAATTAAACACATCTGAATCAATGATTCAGTTGATTTGTTTTGATTCTGGTTGTCCACATTTATCAATGCTTATTGTTCTTTTTATTTGACACTGCTCATAAAACCTATTTCCGGTTCCTGAAGGTGTGTCCTGGTGCCCCAACAATTCACTAAAACATGTAAATATGGGCTGTTAGGATCACTGATGTCAAATTAAGTTCTTAGTCTCTTTTTTAGGTGTTTCTGGTCTTGTTTGAGGTTCTATCGCTTAAAAGTTTGCAATAATATGAATTTTAATAAGAAGTCTCTTCTGCTTACCAAGGCTGCATTAATTTGATCAAAATACAGTAAAAACAGTAATATTGTGAAATATTATTGCAACTTAAAAGAACTTTTTTCTCAGAATTGTGAGATATAAACTCGCAATTGCATCATAAAGTCAGAATTGTGAGATATAAACTTGCAATTCTGACTATTTTTCTCAGAATTGTGAGTTTATATCCTGCAATTCTGACTTTCTACTCACTAAAAAATGTTGGGTTAAAAATAACCCAACAAGTAACCCAACTATGGGTTAACATAGCACCTTCCCAACTGTGGGTTATTTTTAACCCAATGGTTGGGTTAAAAGCCAGTTGGGTTAAAAAATAACCCAACAGTTGGGTTAAAAATAACCCACAGTTGGGAAGGTGCTATGTTAACCCATAGTTGGGTTACTTGTTGGGTTATTTACTAACTATGACTATTAACTTTTATTCATGACATTATTTTAATATATAAAAAACACTTTGTTTTCTAGATTGTTTATTTGTATAAAATAATATGTTTTAACAAATATATTTTAAATTACAAATGAAATATTGTGGAGCCATTTAATGTAAATATAAGTACATTATCAAAACACACAAGTGTAAATCAATTCAAAACCTACACAAACATGTATAGAGTAAACTCAAAACACAAAATATGTATACAGAATACAAAAATTCAAAATGAACACTATTTAAACCTACACAAAAGTGTACAGTAAATATTAAATTCAAAACCTATAAATTTGCAAACAGTACACAATTAAAACCTATATTTAAAACCTTCGCAACCATGTAAACTCAAAACATACATAAAATATGCACATATACAGAACACACAAATACAAAATGAACACTAAATGAAAAACTACGAGGACACATAAATTCATAACATTAAATCCTTCAATAAATAAACATATCACGCGTACAGCAGGTGCTTGAGGTCCACAGTGAGGTCGGCCACAGGTAAGAATAATGGAATAGGACTCTGGTTCTATTTTGTGGGCCAACACTGTACATTGTATGCATTGATGTGTTGTAAACATACCTTAAGTAATAAAACCACAAATATGTTGGACCTAATGATGATGATCAAAGTTCTTAAGGAGGCAGCAGTGTTGAAGGAACCCCTCTTAATAGTCAACATTTGAAGTGGATCCAAAAAAAAAAAAAAATACATAAAAAAACTTGGGAGTTCTCTTTGTCCTCAAGGCATCAAGTCATGTGGATCCTGGCTTGTCTCACTGCTCAGGTAATGCATTATATTAGTGCCAACCTTCAAAGAATAAATAAAGTTTAGTTGACATGCACTGTGACAACATAAGCAATGTAAAATTATGTAAAAGTTACACTGAAGCAGTGCTGTACTGAATTAAAATATAGTCACTGCATTACACCTGCTGTTAAAGGGTTAGTTCAAGAGATTTTTCAACAGTGGTCACCAAAGAAGTGTGTTTTTAGTTGTGATGGAAAGACTGCCTTTTTCAGCTTCCCAAAGAGCACAGCGTTAAGGGAACAGTGGATGAAGTTTCAGGGCTCGACAATAAGGACTGCCCGATGGCAGAGGGGCTAGTGTGAACGATGCTCGGGACAGTAGACGGAACGGTCACTTGTCTGATCGGGCCAGTGTTGTAGGGTATGCGATATATATCGTCTATGTCTATGATATCGCAATTGTTGATTTAACGATCTGAAATTATCAAGTATGTCCCTCAATTTACAAAACCAAACAAAAACACACCCATTGAGCGCACGCATGCAAAATGTGACGTAGTCTAGTAACAGTTAGGTTAGACTAGTGCGCGTGCATATTTAGAGTGTACGCTTTCACTGTGCGTGATTTAGTCTATTAAAATGCCTTTAGAATGACCCAGAATTCCAGGTAAGGGGCAAAAATGCTCCAGTATATCCTTTATATTTATATCACTTAATATAGTTAACCAATATTACACAGCGCCATTTTTCTCCAAATATCAACAATTACAAATGTGATATTGATTTTATTCGGCATACAGTTTAATGAACAATAACTTAATATCAATGGACTTTCATTTTAGACACTAAATCGCCTGTTTCACTCCATTTCGCCAACGAAAATAGTTCCAAACAAAGTCCACAGAGTTGTTTTGCTTCTCTGAGCAACACTTCCTGAATTGATCAGCCGTTTGAATGAATCGGTTGAATCCGGTTGAATCTCAATGACTCGCTCATTAGCAGGGACTTGCTGCCACCTACTGGCGGGTTTAATTTCAGGTTTAAAATGTCTTTTCATTTTTTAAATAATTTCAAATAACCCTTCTGGGCCTTAAAAATTTTAGTTGCATGGACTCTTAATGGAGGGACAGAAATTTCTTTAAATGTCTTTAAAAAGATTTTGATTTGCGTTCCAAAGATGAGTGAAGGTCTTATAGTTGTGGAACAACATGAGGGTGAGAAATTAATGACAACATTTTCATTTTTGGGTAAACTAACACATTAACAAGCAGAATCAATATGTACAGAGCAGTGTAATTTATTAAAGCTAATTTTGCAGTGTTGCTTTTACTTACAGGATGATTGTCAGTTAAGCTGTGCTCCTTTTTAGCACCATTTTCCCATCTGTGAGACATGGTGATGATGGCAGGACAGCGGGAAGGGTTTTGAAGGCAGTTTCTCCATGACCATCTTTGAAAGACAAGTTTAAAAAATGTTTATTTATACCATGTGTGTGTGGACAAATTTCACAAGCATGACATGGTCAATACATTTTTTCCCAAAATAAAACAACCCTTCACTATTCTGAACATCATTAAACTCAGCATTCCATTTCTTCAATAGCTTTTGTTCCAAAGGATCAAATTCATGCAGTTTGCTGAGGTGTTGTACGTCTAATGAACACATTAGCTTGGCTGTGAGGACTTCTTGCGTTCTTTTGATACTAAATCGTTGTCAGTCATTAAACAACTTGGATTCTGTTTAAATGAAAACATAATGTATTAAAATGAAGGAAGACAACTGAGAAAAAAACAAAACAAGAGTAATAAACTGTACCCCAGTGTTTCCCAAACAACCTGGTTCTGTAGTAGCCCTAGCACTGCACATTTTGTCTCTCTAATCCTGATTTAACTTACCAGCTTGTTAGCAGAGAGACTCCAAGGCCGGAAAAGGGTGTCAGATAAGGAAGACATCCAAAATGTGTATTGCTGGGGATAATCTAGGACCAGTTGAGAACCACGGTCATCCAGCAGCATAAAACTTTCATCCACTTCTTGCTCTGTGTTACAATAAAACAGAAAAATGAAATATTGACAGTATTTTAAAAAAGTTGTCACTTATTTAAATAGCTTACCTTCAAATGTTTCCATTAAATAGCAGGTTGTTGTAGTCTTTGCTTCACAAATTATTCCATTTGTCTAAAACACAAGTATAAACACATTTAGTACAACACAAATGCAAGAACTAACATAACGTTAGCTTCATAAGAAATGATAGTACAAAGATGCTTCAGATACCCCTGTAATACATTTACATGCATTACTATATAGAACATGCATTATTAATTATTAATATTAATATTAATAAAATACCACATTTCTGCAAATACCAGATTTGCAGTTAGTGTTACTACAGTAAATCTAATAAACAGTAGGTTATTTATCGATTAACTACTCATGAACTAATCGTTGGTTGCACAACGTTTTTCCAGCTTTTGCATAGAAGCTGTTGGGAATACTGCGCTCTTTCATCTTACAATATCTTAGATTTTAGCAAATTCAAACTGCTCTGTTGTAGTGCCGTATGATCGAGGATCGAGGACCGAGCTCGCGCTGCGTAGGCCGAGCTGATAAACGGTCCGTGCGGCGCGGCTCGTCTCAAACGGCACTTTCGTTCCGCATTTCTAAAAGACCTGTACAAAAAAAGTACTTTTTTAAAGTCTGAAGCTCAAATTTAGTTGTCATATTATGAAAGATTATCACGAACACCGTAAAACATGCGTAATATTGGATAGTGATTGCTGAGACCTACTCTTCCTTAGTAAAAATATAAAATTCAGTTTTAGAATATACGTAAGTTAATGTTTCACTACACAATACCTAATGTTATAAAAGTTTTATATACGAAAACGACATGGCTTACCTTCATAATCAGGCTGCAGCAGCTTCTTTCCGTTGACTGTTCCTGGACCGTTAAAATTTGAACCGTCACGGGATCCGCATTTAACCCAACAGATGGGTTATTAATAAAAATAACCCAACGATTTTAAAAATGACCCAACATTTTTGGTAAATAACCCAACCTAGTGACCCAATATGTGTAACCCAACGGTTGGGTTAATAAAATAACCCAACGTTTTTTACTGTGTAACATGCAAATGCAAGTTAATTGTGAGATATAAACTCGCAATTCTGAGAAAAAACATCGTCTTTTCCAAAAAACGTCTTTTTTCCCTCACAATTGGACACTACGACATACAATTGTATGGAAGCTTGTTTCTGCATGAAATTAAAAAAAAAAAAAAAAGGTAATTGCGACTTTCTATATAAACTCAATATAAACTCGTAATTCTGACTTTTCTCGCAATTGCGACTTTATATCACGCAATTCTGATTTTATAACTCACAATTCTGACTTTATATCATGCAATTCTGACTTTATAACTCACAATTGTGAGTTTTTATCTTGCAATTCTGAGAAAAAAAGTCAGAATTGTGTGATAAAAAGTCGCAATTACCTTTTTTATTTTTATTTCATGGCAGAAACAAGCTTCCATAGTTTTGTTATTATAGAGCAAATTTATCTTTTCAGATTTTTTCTTGTCACTCTATTTGAGATTCATTCAAAACATTAATTCAAAAACAAAAATAAAGTGCATAAAATAATAAATTATATACTATATAATCTGAATCTCAATAATGACAGCAGAAGGAGGAATATTGTTTGACTAACTATCCAGTCATTTTAAGTGCTCATGGGAATAGTGATTCGTTCTGCTTTGATGTGGCACTAAAGATTTTATCAACTTTTGCTTAGTAATTAAAACTATTTTAGGGCACATTTTTCATCTTAGACTGGAGGTATTCAGTACAGAAAGTCAATATTTATAATTCTACCCCTAAATTAAGTAGGTCACGCTAAATATGAAATATGAGATGAGTTTTGACTAGAGTTGTGTGGTCTCTGTGTTGGGGAGTTTGAGCAGTGTTAATCATGGCTAATGAAGCGATCACCTCGCCACAGGAGGCAACGGCCTCAAATCTATTATTCATAGCTCTCTCCCAAACCGTTGCACGTGCTTTGAGACGATTTGGGAGACTCTGCCGTGAAAGATTTCATTCTTGCACAAAACAAAGGAACGGAAATAATCAGAGCACCAGGAATTCCTGCTGTGCTTTGAATCGGAGGATTATAGAGGTGTTTATCCTCACGTACATGTGAATATATGTGTTCTGCACTGATTTCCACCATTGCATTGTCATGGCAGTTTTTTCTGCTTTCATATCTGTTTATGAAATGTATTTGATGAGTTTGTGGCATAATATTGATTATCATCACAGAAAATAGTTTTGTCGTTTTTTCAGTGGCAGTCTATGGGACCAGACAATAAACATAAAAATACACACATTTTAAAAAAGTACAGCCTCAAGACAAAGATTATATGTGTCGCATGAAACTGTGATAGAATCTCTTACTGACAGCATCATTCATTACTATGTAAATGCAGTTAAACACAGTAACAATGTTCACGATACATGCGAGGATACCAGAAAAAGACTGTTTGAGGCTATATTTTCATGTATTCATCTTTTTATTTATTGCTAAAGTGTGAAGAGCTTGTAATAAAACTTAAAAAAATGAGACCTCCCCCAACTTCCTAGGTTGTCTATGCAAGCCTGTAGACTGATTTTTTATGTGAAGGATTCAGGTCGTTTTTGCCAGGAAAATCAAAAGGATGTAACGTTAAGCGTGCTCCCGAGAGCCTCTCTTCTATATGACACATGAAATAAATGATTAATTCAAACTATAGTCTCACATAGCCAGATCTATGTAGTCTATAGTCCCAAATTCTTAATAATCAAACTATCATAAGAGTGTAATTTTAATTACCTCATCTGTCGACATGATGCCTGCGCAAACATATCCGCATCACTATGAACAGATACTTTCTTAACTGCTGTTTTTCATCATTTTTATTGTGTGCTTATTTTGTTATTGAGAGGAAAGCCGCAGCACATATTTACATATTCAGCTAAACATCGCTCTCAGCAGCGTGGCCGACGTCAGGATGTTTGTTAAAAGTATATCGCTGCAATGGTATTTCCAAAGTTTTTTACTTCTAAGCAAAGAACGAAAAACAACTTTGCCGTGAGTATATCGCGACACTGAATCACGTTCAGCCTCTTGTACATTACGTGTGCACGAGCGTGAGGAATACATTTCTGGCTGCAGTTCACTTAATGGCCACCGGTGTCACTAAAAACAAGGGTTTCTGAATTCTATATATGGGTCATTGACAAATAAGGCTTTTATAAAAGTGTAAAAAAAAATAGAGATAAAATTAATTTGTTTTATTAAGTGTTAACAATGAGATTATGTGGTTTTTATAATCAGTTAACACTGCTTTTGTCATTTTTTACAAGATGGACAAAATTTGTCACCAAAAAAGTCATTTCGGTTTTACCGAATGACACTTTTGGTTATACCGAATGATGATATTTTCAAACAATGCTAACAGGATGATATCTAGCTTGCTAGCAAAAGGACAATCAAACTTTTTATATTTAGTTCAAGTTTTTAAAATATTACAACATTTTCCATGTTTTATAGCGGTTGTACCGAATGACCTCGGGACACGCATATTAAAAAGTGAAAACATGATTTTTTTCAAATAGCTAAAAGAGAGTTAGTTACTTTGCTTCATGACCATGTGGCCATTTGCAGGTGTCTGAATGATGTCACATCCTGTCACATGATATTGACCGCATGACTTGTTTCAAAATGGTCCCTTTATATTGGTTACGCCAAATGACATCATGATAAATGACAATGAAATTCTTTCTCATAACAAAGCAACGACTTCTGCACATAATTTTAATATCATTTTGCACTATGTTGATATATGATGTTATAAAATCATGCCAGAATAAAAAATATATACATTTATTACATTTTAAAATGTTTTAATCACAAATGAAATGGCTGAATTGGCTTTTGGACAGTTAAACCAAATGACCTTTTGACACTTCAAAATCTTTAAAATACAAAAAAAAAATAGCAAAATATAATTAAAACCTTTTGGATTCAGTAAAAGAGATCTAATTGTACTACCTTACATACTTTGGATGTCATATCTTTGTTTTTTATTATTAAGGCCTTTGGACAAAAAAATAACCCGTCACGTCATTGACCCACATAGCCATATAGACATTCATCCACCAAGAAAAGTAGTTTCACCCCAGAAATGATAAATTAGGCACAAGGGTTTGTAAAAGATTCAGATTTCTGCTTTTAAAAACTTTCTGGATCACTGCTTAATAGACTTTTATTGTAAATGCGTATTGTTTCCTCAATGTTTGCTTAAAAAAAAAAAAAAACTACAGCAGAGCTACAACGTAATTATTTTCTGTGGTAACATTATGCCAGAAATGATTCTGACAGAGCTGAAATCATATTGAACATGGCAAATTTCCTAAAGGCACATCTCCAACTGTAACTTGAGGCAGAAAATGCTATTAATTCTCAAAATGTTTTACCCTTAGTGAAAATGATTAAATGTTGTAACTCCTCAAGCAAAATGAAATTCTATTTTTTTAGGACTGTATTTGAATGTGACCATATCATTTGTTTCCTATTATCCATACAAACCTGAAAGCTGATAAAAATCCCAAGTAAGCCATTGCATATACAATCAACAGTGACGCGATTGCTAGCAGATGTGCGGTTAAGTCTCAGGTTTTCCATGGAGCGCTGGCTCTGATAAAGCAAGAGAAACAAGCTTGTGGAGTCTGAATGCATGTGTAAAGACACACTCCATGTATCTCCTTGATTCACGGCGATCTGGCGCAGCATCTGTTGCTTCAGCTGCGCGTTTAACTCAGGCGTGCAACGTTTCCTCTTCTTCATCCTTCAGCTTTACTGCTCAGTATTCAGCGCTCTCTTTCTTTAGGCCGAGAACACAGCATGCCAACTTAAACACTGTTACATGACTGAGTAGGAAGGAAATGTCAAATAAAAGATGCCGGAGAAGTAGTCAGTGTCTTGGTTGACTTAAGCACTATTCAGATTTTCATCTATTTTAAACAATGTTTGACTAACAATTAAAATGAATGTACTCTGGATGTGTAGGCCTTTAGAAACTTATAGAAATATAGAATATAGACAGTTAATATTCAGTAATATTATCAATTTGTTATAACTGCACTGACGCTATCGGAAAACAACAAAAATTTGAGCTGAATAATGACACTATCGACACCGTTATTGAACGAAATTTAATCAACATTGAATTTGTTTCATAATTGATGAACTTTGCAGCATTGACGCTGTTATTGAACTGAATTGAGCTGAATATTGATACTATTGTCTTCTGTAGAGCTGCTTTACTTCTAAAATCAATTTAGTTTTATAATTGATTTTCAACTTTACAACATTAAATTTTGCATATTAATGTGAAGTAGCTTTGAAACAATCTGTATATAAAGCGCTATATAAATAATAAAAAAGAGGATGTTTTTCGGCGAATTAGAACTTGAGGAATTAGAAACTCTAGAAATTAGAGTCTGTTCCTCCGACAAAGCATCATATGACTTCAGAAGACTTGAAATATAGTACAAAATGACCACTGTTATCTATGGAAGCTTGTTTCCGCCACTGAATAAAAAATAAAAAAGGTATAATTGTGACTTTTTTTATCTCGCAATTCTGACTTAAAAGTAAAAAAAAGTCAGAATTGCAAGATATAAAGTCACAATTGTGAGTTATATAGTCAGAATTGCGAGATATCAAGTCACAGTTGCATGTTATAAAGTCAGAATTCCAAGATATAAAGTCACAATTGTGAGATATAAAGTCAGAAATGCATGTCATAAAGTCAGAATTCTGAGATATAAAGTCAAAATTGTGAGATATAAAGTCACAATTGTGAGTTATAAAGTCAGAATTGCGAGATATAAAGTCACAATTGTGAGTTATAAAGTCAGAATTGCGAGATATAAAGTCACAATTGAGTTATAAAGTCAAAATTGTGAGATATAAAGTCACAATTGTGAATTATAAAGTCAGAATTGTGAGATATAAGGTCACAATTGAGTTATAAAGTCACAATTGCGAGATATAAAGTCACAATTGTGAATTATAAAGTCAGAATTGTGAGATATAAGGTCACAATTGAGTTATAAAGTCAGAATTGCGAGATATAAAGTCACAATTGTGAATTATAAAGTCAGAATTGCGAGATATAAAGTCACAATTGTGAGTTATAAAGTCAGAATTGCGAGATATAAAGTCACAATTGTGAATTATAAAGTCAGAATTGCGAGATATAAAGTCACAATTGTGAGTTATAAAGTCAGTATTGCGAGATATAAAGTCAGAATTGCGAGATATAAAGTCACAATTGTGAATTATAAAGTCAGAATTGCGAGATATAAAGTCACAATTGTGAGTTATAAAGTCAGAATTGCGAGATATAAAGTCACAATTGAGTTATAAAGTCAAAATTGTGAGATATAAAGTCACAATTGTGAGTTATAAAGTCAGTATTGCGAGATATAAAGTCAGAATTGTGAGATATAAAGTCACAATTGTGAATTATAAAGTCAGAATTGCGAGATATAAAGTCACAATTGTGAGTTATAAAGTCAGAATTGCGAGATATAAAGTCACAATTGAGTTATAAAGTCAAAATTGTGAGATATAAAGTCACAATTGTGAGTTATAAAGTCAGTATTGCGAGATATAAAGTCAGAATTGCGAGATATAAAGTCACAATTGCATGTCATAAAGTCAGAATTACGAGATATAAAGTCAAAATTGTGAGATATAAAGTCAGAATTGTGAGATATAAAGTCAGAATTGCGAGATATAAAGTCAAAATTGTGAGATATAAAGTCAGAATTGTGAGATATAAAGTCACAATTGCGAGATATAAAGTCACAATTGCGAGATATAAAGTCACAATTGCGTGATATAAAGTCAGAATTGCGTGATATAAAGTCAGAATTGCGAGATATAAAGTCACAATTGCGAGATATAAAGTCACAATTGCGTGTTATAAAGTCAGAACTGTGATATAAACTCGTAATTGCGTTATAAAGTCAGAACTGTGAGATATAAAGTCACAATTGCATGTTATAAAGTCAGAATTGCGAGATATAAAGTTGCAATTGCGTGTTATAAAGTCAGAACTGTGTGATATAAACTGGGAATTGCGAGTTATAAAGTCAGAATTGCGAGTCTATCTTGCAATTGTGAGTTTATAATGCGCAATTGTTAGTTTATAATTCGCAATTCTGACCTTCTCGCAATTCTGACATTAAGACTCACAATTGCGAGTTTATATCTCACAATTCTGAGAAAAGAAGTCATAATTGACCCTTCGCAAAGACCCACCCCCCTTAGTTACTATTGCTTTGTCCGACTAGCCGTGTCACTGTCACGTCACGTCACACGCAGTGAAAAATACATCACGGAGCAAAGAGGACACTGACAACACGTCGACAGACATGAGAAGGAATGTTGTTTCAAACGCGGAAAGACGTCAATACACAACATTTTTCAAGTTTAACTCCACCTAGGTTAATCTAGCTTAACTCCTGACTGCTTTGTCGGACAAAATGGCAGATTCGGCATTCTGACTGGTTAGATCGCTTGTCAATCAAAATCCCTGCGAAGGGTCAATTGCGAGCTGTAAACGCAATTGTGAGAAAAAAGTCTGAATTGTGAGATAAAAAAAGTCGCAAATTACTTTTTTATTTAGTGGCGGAAACAAGCTTCCTATAGTTATCTTTGTGGAGCTTGTCAGAAAAAGAAAAAAACCATCTATCTGCTTTAGATGTATTAAAAAGCTCAAACATCTCTTTTTGTGTTCTACAGAAGGTCATACAGGTTTGCAACGAGATGAGGGCGAGTAAATGATGACATAATTCTCATTTTTGTGTGAACTATCCCTTTAACTGTCCTTAAGAGAATCAGGGGAAACAAAAAGGTTTTTATGTTCATCTGGATTCATATTTGATGGTTATTCTAACGCATCTCCTTTCTCTGTGTCTTTACTGTATGTCACTCTTTGTTTTCTCGTCCTCTTTCTAACCTTGTTTGAAAGCTTAACTCAATCACAGAGCTGCTCTGAATGGAGATCATCATGTGGTGCTCATGAGGTTCAATGTGTGGATGTTTTTAGCTTCACTGGAGTTCAAAGGTTCAACCAGCACAAGAAACCTGCTCATAAAAACAAGCACAAAGACCTTTTATGTGAAATGCCCTGAACCATGAATGTTACCGTGATCTAGTGCTGGATGATGTATTTTGAATGATCAAAACAGATTTTCTAAAGATTCTAAAAGATTCATGATTCTTCCTCAGCTTGTGACTCATGAGTTGGAGAGTTTTCATACAGTTTCACTGAGTTTTAATAGCAAAACAAAGTTAAAGATGCAATTCATTGACCTGTTCACAATGTTCACTGTCGTATACTCTGAAAGTGTTAGTTCTGCTGTGGCGTGATCTGACATGAAGGAATGTAGTCGGGGAACAATGTCTGTAATGCAAAGGGCTGAAAATAGGGTTGTGATGCTTGTCATCTCAGAGGTTTGTGTTAATCTTTCTGACCTCGGACAAGCAGACAAGGTTATCCAAAATGATCTGAAATGAGCTTAGGGACAGACTTAACCTTCCTGTGGGCAAAGTGTCAGTCAAAATATGCTTACTGGACAACTTAAAAGAATATTTCAGCCAAAAAAAATCATTCTATCATCATTTTATCAATCATGACATTTTCAAATCTGTATGACCTTTTTTCATCAGTGAAACACAAGAGAAGATTTTTTTGTATTGTTAGACAGTCAATAAAAAGCACCATGCATTATTTTTGAAGTCATTTATCTGAGAAACTGAGAAAAATAAGTCTGAAAAATAAAGTAATTATTCATTGATAAT
The DNA here is from genome assembly GCA_036281575.1 of Ancherythroculter nigrocauda. Taxonomy (NCBI): domain Eukaryota; kingdom Metazoa; phylum Chordata; class Actinopteri; order Cypriniformes; family Xenocyprididae; genus Ancherythroculter; species Ancherythroculter nigrocauda. The sequence goes on from VTFQ01000010.1 coordinate 39,803,233, forward strand.
ATTTCCCTCTGTGCAAACTCTCAAATATTATTTCTCAAATATATATATATATATATATCAAATATGCTGCATGTAAAAGTGCTGTGATTTGACACTGCAAAATTATGTTTTTATATTAAAATAGAAATACATTCAATAAATTATTTTAAATTGTAATATTTCACAATATTACTGATTTTACTGTATTTTTGATCCAATAAATGCACATAAGAGACTTTTTTTTTTTTTTTTTTAAATGGCCACAAAGAAAGGTAGTCTATGTATAGATACATTTATATAATTTAAACAGAAAACAAGTATTTTTTATACTTTGCATACTTTGAGAGGGGTTTTTTTGCATAAATTTCACTGAATTTTGTTAGTTTTTTGTCCATTTGTTCACTCAAGTAAGTAAAGGTGTTTAGTTTTGCCATGTTTAGATACTTTTTACTGGATAATAATTAAAAAAATGCTGTGCACAGCACAAAAATTTCACTATAGCGGACATTTGTATAAACATACATTTTGTCTTTCAGATCAATGACTGTTAACTGACTTGCTAAAACTGTTGAGATGTTTATAGATATCTGAATAACAACAGATCCTGTTTAATGTCACAGAAGTCAAAGTAAGTATTTGTTCTGCAGTAGGACAGATATCCAGGCGTCTTCGGCCCATGAAAACAAACACCTCAATATAATGTAGATGAGCGAAGGCTTGTGTTTACTCTGGATTACAGTCGATACGCGACCAGCCCGCAAAGATCAGCATTAGAGCAGCGAGGCAGTCGGTCGGCACCTGTGATGTGGATAATGAGTGTGTAGAACACCAAACACGAGTGTGAGGGCCAGATAAAGGATGAATTATAGATACAGCGCTCCAGGGCAAAACACTGCTGCAGGGGGAGAGATGGAGAATCTGGAAGAGCGTTCCTGGATAATGAATCCCACAGGCCGCGCATGAGAGCCGGGGAGCGTACAGGCTGTATGGAGATCAGGGGAGAGAGGCAGAACTAGAAAGGGAATGTGACTTGTGGTATGTTAGAGAATTCCAAGGTAATTGCGGTCAAGTTGCTGTGACTAAGAAGAGGTGTTTTCTGATCCTAGATTTTTCTTTTTCTGTCAAACTTTTGAATATCCTTGTCAGTGTATTTCATTTTATTACACTGAATTCTGAGCAACCAATTAAAACTGAACTTTTAGTAGTGGAAATCCAAAACTGAACATATTGCACATGCACACGTATGTTTTGTGTATTCTTCAGTTAAAAGCGCAACCAATTTCAACTGTGTTTAGATAGTAAGAGCTTTTTCTTGAGTACTGGCTCAGCACATTATAATGATTTTTTAAGGATGACGTTATCTTGATTTAGTTCACTGGAGTGAGTGATGGCAGGCAAATCATTGAATAGTAAATTTTTTTTTTTTTTTTTTTTTTTTTTTTAGTCAGTAATAATTTGTAACATTACAAATGTTTGTTATGGACTTTAAAAAAGTGATTAGTTTTGTTTTTGAACATCATTGTATTTGAAACACTCTCTTCTGCCTGAAACAGACCATTTGGATGTCAATAAGCAGAAGTTGGCTGCTCCCGCCGCTCTCATCTCTGGTTCTTGGCTCTCAGTTTGAAGTGCCCTGAATTTTGCCTGCAGACGTCTATCAGGCAGAAACAAATACAATCTCAAATCAAAACAACAAGCGGCGTGCTTTGAACCAAAACACACATGCGTCCCTCTGCAGGCACCACGGAAGGCAGGGAATCCATGGTGCCACGGGCAGAGACCTGGACCGCTTCCAACACACGCCATTGTTTTGAACGGTTTTGATCTGGAATGACTGTAGATGCTGCGCACTCGTACAATTATAAATCACACTGAAGGATGGATAGATAGAAAAAAGGTGGATAGATGGATAGATAGAAAAAGGTAGATTGATTGATGGATGGATGGATAGATAGATAGATAGATACATAGATACATAGAAAAAAAGGTGGATGGATGGATACAAAAAGGTTGATTGATTGATTGATTGATTGATTGATTGATTGATTGATTGATTGATTGATTGATTGATTGATTGATTGAAAAAAGGTGGATAGATAGATAGATAGATAGATAGATAGATAGATAGATAGATAGATAGATAGAAAAAAGGTGGATGGATGGATGGATGGATGGATGGATGATGGATACAAAAAGGTTTGATAGATGATGGATGATGGATAAAAAGGTAGATTTATTGATAGATAGATAGAAGGTGGATGATGGATAGATAAAAGGTGGATGGATGGATGGAAAAGATTGATTGATTGATTGATTGATTGATTGATTGATTGATTGATTGATTGATTGAAAAAAGATAGATAGATAGATAGATAGATAGATAGATAGATAGATAGATAGATAGATAGATAGATAGATAGAAAAAAGGTGGATGGATGGATGGATGGATGATGGATACAAAAAGGTTTGATAGATAGATAGAAGGTGGATGATGGATAGATAAAAGGTAGATGGATGGATGGATGGATGGATAGAAATGATTGATTGATTGATTGATTGATTGATTGATTGATTGATTGATTGATTGATTGATTGATTGATTGATTGAAATATTGAAAAGGTGGATAGATAGATAGATAGATAGATAGATAGATAGATAGATAGATAGATAGATAGAAACATGATGGATGGATGAATGATACATGGATAGATGACAGATATGTAAATACAAAGATAGATACAATGATGGAAATATAGATAGACCGATACAAGGATGGATGGATACAATGATAGATTAATAGATAAATAGATACAACAATAGATAGATAGATGCAACAATAGATATGTAGATCCAAAGATAGACAGATATGTAGATAGACAGATACTGTTACGACCCTGTCCTTTTCTTCTTTACCCGGTGGTGGCAGTGTGGCATCCGGATGTGACGTCACTGTTATAATTTATGGGTGGAGAGTATAAATATCTGGCTGATCTACCCAACAGTGCTTCCTTTGGTAGAACATAGTTCTCCAGAGAAGTCATTTGCTCCAACTTGTTTTCTTTTTGTTCTTTATTACTTATCAACCTTTCTTACCCATTGGATTCTTATTTTCTTTTGTTTATTTAATTCCCTAGACATTGTGTTATTTTGTTTGGAACAGATAATTTTCTAATAAATAACCTTGCAATTCAAAGAACGCATTTGTTTGTGCGGTCCTCTTTATGTGATGGTCAAGAATGAGCTGGCCGTGACAATACGTAGATGGATACTTCAATAGATAGATGGAACGATAGATATACAAAGATAGATGGAGCGACAGATAGACAGAACAAAAAAAGATGTAACGATTGATAGATATATGTAGATAAATCAACAATAGATATATAGATACATAAATAGATGCATATATTGGTTGTCTGCTAACACACACACACAGTGTTACTGAAATGCTGCAGTGTTCCCAGCTGCACACATCTTGAGATATGTGTGTGCGTGTGTGTGTGTGCGTGTGCGTGTGTGTGTAATGAGAGAATCTCATGGAGCTCTTCTCTGTGCAGATGTGTGTGCAGCAGCAGAGATTTGAGCAGCTCAACTTGCACTTCAAAGGTGCGTCAGGGGATCGGGGTCTCAGCTCGTCTTCATACGCTCCAGAGCAGTGTGGCCATGTAAATTTCATGACCTGTCTTTCTCACACAGTCTCTCCAATAGCATGACGGATATCAGCGGCCTGCCAGCTGTCAGCCGCTTCTGTCTTTTTCGACTTCTCTCGTTCTTTACTTTTCTCATTCCTTCTGTATTTTGTCTCTAAAGGGCTTCAGTCTGTCAGCCTGTGAGACGCTGAATTCCCTCCATCCAGCACATCACATCGCACACTATTAGAGATTTTAGGCACAAGGTGGTTGAGTTCTGGTTGTAGTTCAGATATTTCTGTGGTTTGATTTATTTGCGGTTGATGGACGGTGAGATTCTCATCTTCATCCAACCTTTCACACTCATGCTTTCCATCTGTGTGGCATGAAATGAAGTTCATCTTCTGTAAACGGACCATAACCATTTAGAGCAGCAGGTCTATACAGTAAGGTTGCATTTGTTTACATTATTTAACATAAATTAACAATGAAAAATATACTTCTAAAGCATTTATTAATCTTAATAAATGTTATTTCAACATGTTCAACATTCTGACTTTTTTCTCAGAATTGTGAGTTTATCCCCCAGTTTCACAGAAAAGGCTTAAGCTAGTACTATACTAAAATGCATGTTTGAGCTGTTTTAACTGAAAGCAATTTGTACTGACAATTTTTAAAATATGTCACTGCCATTGTTTTGTCTCTTTTTTTATTTCTAATGTAAGTTTATAAAAGCTACTTAAATATTCTAATTGAACTAAGGCCTAATCCGGGCTTAGGCTAAGCCCTGTCTGTGAAACTGGGCCTATATCTCGCAATTCTGCTTTTATGAAATGCAAATGAGTGTTATAAAGTCAGAATTGTGAGATATAAACTCACAATTGCGAGTTATAAAGTCAGAATTGTATGATATAAAGTCAGAATATCACACAATTCCGACTTTATATCATGCAATTCCGACTTTATATCATGCAATTCTGACTTTATAACTGCAATTCCGACTTTATAACTCACTATTCAGACCTTATAACTCACAATTCCGACTTTATATCATGCAATTCAGACTTTATATCTCGCAATTCTGACTTTATAACTCACAATTCTGACTTTATATCTCACAATTCTGACTTTATATCTCGCAATTCTGACTTTATAACTCACAATTCTGACTTTATATCTCGCAATTCTGACTTTATATCATGCAATTCTGACTTTATATCTCACAATTCTGACTTTATATCTCACAATTCTGACTTTATAACTCACAATTCAGACTTAATATCATGCAATTCAGACTTTATATCATGCAATTCAGACTTTATATCTCACAGTTCCGACTTAATATCTCGCAATTCAGACTTTATATCATGCAATTCTGACTTTATAACTCACAATTCACTTTATATCTCACAATTCTGACTTTATAACTCACAATTCAGACTTTATATCTCGCAATTCTGACTTTATATCTCGCAATTCTGACTTTATATCACGCAATTCTGACTTCATAACTCACAATTGACAATATAACTCACAATTCAGACTTTATATCTCACAATTCTGACTTTATAACTCACAATTCAGACTTAATATCATGCAATTCAGACTTTATATCATGCAATTCAGACTTTATATCTCGCAATTCTGACTTTATATATCACAATTCTGACTTTATATCTCACAATTCTGACTTTATATCATGCAATTCTAAAAAAAAGGTCAGAATTGTGAGATATAATGCAATTACCTTTTTTTATTTCATATGGACAAGCTTCCATAAGTTTTAGCAATTTTTTTTTTGTTTATTTTTATTTTAGTGCATCAAGTTGAACAAAATGAAAATGAGAAATGTTGTTGCCTTGAGAAATGTTGCCAAGTTTTTTATATTTTATTTTATTTCAGTCAAAGTTTATTATATTATATTTATATAAGTAACAAATATATTTAAAAAAATTGAAATATTTTTAGTTGTAGTTAACTATAATAACCCTGCTAATACATTATTAAAAATCAAAAGTTGTATCTGGCATTATTTAATGGACCTGAATAACAATGAACAGTTGTATTTTTATAAACTAATGTCAACAAAGTTTAATAAATACTGAAACATATTAGTTCATTTTAGTTAATGCATTAATATTAACTAATGGGTACTTATTGTAAAGTGACCAACCAAAAATCTATCTGCACACCTAAAACAAGACCTGAAGATCAGGTAAAAGAATAGTAGTTTAATTTATTTGAACCAGGTTGATCACTAAACCAGAGAAAACTTCTCCTTGTTTCCCAGTTATTCTGGTATGGATCGCCGATTACATATGGCATCACATATGGCTGTTTCCAGCAGGAAGAGGCGGAACACGTGGACTTTGGTCCAGTTCTCTGATCTCAGATCCAGACAAACACAAAGGCTCCATTGATCGAAGCCAAAGAAAAAAGTAAGTCTAAAACCCATAATTTTGAAAATCTGTCAATATATCTAAACGCAAGCAGCAGCTGGCCTTGAGCAGAACTGCGAGCATCTGCTGGCTTCCCCTCGTGAGATCCGATCTTCAAGTCTGGCGTCAAACTTACTTTCCGGATCGCCCCTTTGAACTCTGATCCAGAGAGGTGTGCGCACGTCCTCTGTGCCGAATCAAAATCAGATCCGTTTTGACAGCGTTCTGGAATATTCACTTGAGAAATCAGTGTGCTGTTCCAGCTGAGGTGATCACGTGACACAAGCAGTCTCAATCCCGCTGGGATATTCTGCTCCATCCAGTGTGTGTTTGTGCACATGTGTGAGTCTTATATTCTCTTCAGCTTGACATGGAGCCTTTGGCCTTCATTTATTTAAAGCTATTATTGCACAGAAAACAAAACATATGCTAGAAAGGTATCATTAAGGGTTGTGTCTAGAACCCACTTCTATATCTTTCTATCGGTCAAATGTCTGGAATCATTAAGATTTTTAATGTTTTTGAAAGAAGTCTCTTATGCTCGCTAAGGCTGCATTAATTTGATCCGAAATTAGGGCTGTCAAATCGATTAATCGATTAATATGTGTGTGTATATGAACACACATATATTATGTAAACACAAACTTTTATGTTAGATGCGATTAATCAATTTGACAGCACTATCAAAAATACAATAAAAACAGTAATATTGTGAAATATTATTACAATTTAAAATAGCTGTTTTCTATTTGAAAATATTTTAAAATATAATTTATTCCTGTGATCAAAGCTGAATTTTCAGCATCATTACTCCAGTCTTCAGTGTCACATGATCCTTCAGAAATCATTCTAATATGCTGATTTGCTGCTCAATAAACATTTATGATTATTTTCAATGTTGAATAACAGTATTTGCTACGGTGCTACCTTAAATATGCTGCCTGCTTTTTGACACATCTGTAGTGCGCATCTGATGCTGTCTAGGCAGTTTACTGGGTTTTGGAACAGAGCACCTATTTAGGGGCCTTTATTGTCTTTTATCTCAAGGCCCCTAAAAATCCATGATTATGTAATCTCTGTCCATGTTTACTGAAAACAGCGGCTGCAGTCTCTGAATCCTCCTCTACCGGTCGTTAAAAGACTATTAAACTAAAGGACTTGCATCACTCACATATCAGATGATCATTCTTACAAGGCCATTTAAATCCCGTATTAAGCTGCAAGTTACTGGCCAACTGGCGATCACGATTTATTTACTCACCAAAGGCTGTTTTTACTCACTTTGGCATTGGTGAGTGTTAACGTTGGACCCTGTGAACATTCAGGATTGCCGAGGTTTGACTGTGAGCCCAAAATGATGATAATGATTCCAAATGTTTGCTATTATTGTACTAAAGAGACCCACTGATATGTCTGCGTAGGTTCACGTTTGATTTTTGAATAACAGTCAATCGCATATCTGAAACGGGACACCCAAAACCAAAATCAAACTGTCAAACTTCATCCGAAAGCGTTTGGCAGTGAATTTACACTTTATGACGAACACATGGCAGGCGTTGAGGAATATGATCTGTCTCATACAGCACTGACGCCTGTAGTTCCTGTAGATCCCCTGGTTCAGCCTTTCCATCGTTCACAAAAGTTAGTTTTGGACTGAATCTTTAGTTTTGTGAAAAGAAATAAAAAACGTATAGATGGTCAGATAGACAGCTGTTTTCAAACTTGTATGTTTCAGCATTGGGTTTTGGAGTCTTTCTTTACTTTCTTGTTTGTGTGATATCACAATCTTTTAAACAACACAAGATATGCAGAAAGAAACCTTCCTGTGGCTCTAACAGTAGAATATGGTGATTGCAACATAAAGGTCATGGGTTTGATTCCCAGGGAATGCATGAACGGATCAAACGTATACCATGAATGCAATGTAAGTTGCTTTGGATAAAAGCATCTGCCAAATGCATACATGTAAATGTTATCCACTACAATGTCATGCGCATGCAATTGAGAATAATTTCAAAACATCTCCAAATATCCAGATGCATTACAGTTATGTGAATTTAGGGGTCAATGTGTACAATTTCCATGAAAGTCATGTAACAAAATCCACAACTTGTAGTATTGTTAATCATTTGACATTTAAAGAGGTTTACATATACAGGTAGTCTAAGAGGTATTGAATTGTGTCTATGTCGGAAGCTTACTTTGTGCGGTATTTATTGGCTTTAAAATGCCATTAATACATTTCAGTGTTTGATTTTAAGATTAATAATTTTGGTCCAGTGTTCAGTCTAAAAGCAACTGGCCTACAGCATTAGTTCTTGCATTCATTTGCACTATGTTCGATTACAGTAGTCTATCTGTGGTTCACCACAATCAGTATCTACTAGTTCAAACACTTTCCTTGAAGCAAATTAACACTTCCACTGTCTGCTGGGAAAATAACATACAGGCTGCAGCATGGTTGTAAATGCACCAAAACATGCCTCTTTTTGCTTTAGGTGTCACGTCCTAAGAAACACAATATAGATCCGTCCATCGTGCATTTCAACAAAAGATCCTCTGTATCTCTTATTCCCTGTTGTTGTCGGTGAAATTTGATCTAGGATTGGCTGATATCCGCAGACAGCTGGACTCTTACAGGGATTCTAGTTCTTCTCGCTGATCAAAGTCTTAAAGTCTTAAAGATACTCAAGCCATGATTTCATCCAGAGTCTCACCGCAACCGGACTCTGTCTCCTTGTAAATTGTGAACACATGCAAAACCTAAAAGCCAAAAATGGAACAATAATAGTATCAAAATGCTGTTGTTTGTGCACTTTTGGAGGAATGTAAATTAAAAACAAAACTGTAAATGTACTGTAAAAATGGCAGAACAGGTTTTGTAAGGTGCTTCATATATATATATATATATATATATATATATATATATAATATTTTAGGGGTTCCCATCATGGAATTACGGAAGAGGATTAGGGCCAAGCAATAATAAAAAAATAAAACCATCTCGAGATTAAAGTTGTTAATTTCGAGAAAAAAGTCGAAATAAAATGTTGAGAATAAAGTCATTAAATTACGAGAAAAAACTCGTTAAATTTCAAGAAAAATTTTGAGATAAAATGTTGAGAATAAAGTCATTAAATTATGAGAAAAAAGTCGTTAAATTACGAGAAAAAAGTCTCGTTCTCGTAATTTAACGACTTTTTTCTCGTAATTTAATGACTTTATTCTCATAATTTAATGACTTTATTCTCATAATTTAATGACTTTATTCTCAACATTTTATCTCAACTTTTTTCTCGTAATTTAATGACTTTATTCTCATAATTTAACAAGTTTATTCTCAACATTTTTTCTCGACTTTTTTCTCGAAATTTAACAACATTTTTCTCATAATTTAACAAATTTGTTCTCGTAATTTAACAACTTTTTTCTCGTAATTTAATGACTTTATTCTCATAATTTAACGAGTTTATTCTCAACATTTTTCTCGACTTTTTTCTCGAAATTTAACGACATTTTTCTCATAATTTAACGAATTTGTTCTCGTAATTTAACAACTTTTTTCTCGTAATTTAATTACTTTATTCTCAACATTTTATTTCAACTTTTTTATCGAAATTTAACAACTTTAATCTCGAGATGGTTTTATTTTTTTATTATTGCTTGGCCCTAATCCTCTTCCGTATGGAATCATTTAAAAGATTTAGTTTTAATTAGTTAATTATTTAATGTTTATTTTTATTTTAATACAATTTTATAAATGAAACATCTCATAAACAGGCTACTTTGTCATTAGAAAAAAAATGGAAAAAAACTGTTAAACATGAAAGTATTATGCAATCATTTAAGACATTTCTGAGCTGTGGTTTTGAAAATGCCCGTGTTTGTGTGGACAGGGCCTCAGTCTCTTCATCAGTGTCGACAATGCTGCGTGAGATTTTCCAGCTTTGTTGTTGTTGAGCAACCGAAACACAAGGTATTACAGCTGGAAACGGGGCCGGGAGCAGCAGCTCATTTGCAGCTAAAGGGACACACACAAAAATAGTGTATTTTTGCTCACACCCAAATAGTCGCAAATTTGATCAGCTATAATGCATGATCTGTGGGGTATTTTGAGCTGAGACTTCACAGACACATTCTTGGGACACCAGAGACTTATATTACATTTTGTGAAAAGGGGCATTATAGGTCCCCTTTAAATGTTACTTGTGTCAGAATGTTCAGAGAACATTCAAAAGTAACATGTAAAATGGAATGTTCCCTTAATGTTTGCATACAAAGAAAAAATTATATTAAAACATAAATATAAAAATGGTAACATTACCAAAACGTTCTTAGAACATACTTTTGTTAGCTGGGTAACAGGTTTTCATTTTCAGCCTGAGTTTGGAGGATGATCGCGATGTTCAGATGGTCTCTGACTGTAGAGCACAATTTCTGCTTTCAGGCCTTTTTGTGCTTGAGATTTTGCCTCATATTGTGTTTTATCAGCAGACGTATATCTAGGTCAGCCGATGTTTTCAGTGCTATGGGTCAGAACTATCTAAAATCCAGCTGTTGTCCAATTTTAGTTTTTTTTTATTTTCGGTTTGTAAAGTTTTAACCTCTAAGCAAGTCATTTTATGGGTGATTCAGTTGGTTGTGTTGTTGCCCTGGGTGAAGGAGTTATAATAAATCTCTTTTGGTCTGAAGGCAGAAAATGTGAGGGCTTCAGCCCAGAAAGACATGATTGGTTATACTTGAGGTTTAATCTCGGCTTGGAAGAGACCGCCCCACTGTTTTGGGTAAACATCCCCAGAATTCAGATCTCCGCAGGGGGAAAAATTGGGTTCACAACAGAGGTAAGACAAATTCTGAGAGGCATTTGAAGAAAACTAATGAGACGAGAGTCTGGGATCCTGCAGAGAGCCCAGTATAATCAAAGAGGTAAAGCGAGTTCTTCGCATTGTGTTGAAGGGTTGTAATGAGCAGACATGGCTGTGTTTTCCAAAAACAAACCCAAAGACTTTCCTGATTTATGGTACGGCACGTACAGTAGCTGTTTTGTTTTCCAGATGAATTCTATTTACTAAATTTAATCGGAGAGAACAAAGGCGATGATTAAAACCTCTGCCGTCTCTTCCCATGACACTCGTTATGTGCTAACTCTCTTAAGTATGCTTTCAAATGTTAATGCAGTAAGATGTGCTACATAAGCACTGCAAATGTAAACCATAATGTGACCGGCCAATCATATCCTGTGTAGTTTTACGGCATCTTTTTAGGGGTTTATCACATTTTTGACCTTTAAATTGGAGGCCGCATACCAAAAAAGCAATTCAATTCTGTTAAACAGGTTTCAATATCCACTTAGAGAAACATGCACCTGCAAAAAGTCTACAAAAAAGAGTATTTTGTGAAGTCTGTCCCTGTCCATCAAGAAAATGGTCCAGGGATGTAGTCTAAATTTAGCTAAACTAGCACTAAATAAACCTATGGAAGCTTGTTTCCGCCACTAAATAAAACAATTAAAAAGGTAATTGCGACTTTTTACCTCATAATTATTTTTCTCACAATTGTGAGTTTTTAATCACGCTTTTTTTCTCAGAATTGCAAGATATAAACTCACAATTGTGTCTTTTCTCAGAATTGCAAATTTATATCTCAAATTTATATTTAAAAGCATATAATTTGACAAAATCTCTTAGTCTGCATAAACTGAAAATTCACCCAATCTATTTTTTAAATGCATGTTATTGATCTTATTGTGAACAATTCATTTTAATTCAATATATTTTAATAATCAGTATATATATAATATGTTTGTCTTTTGTATATGTCCTCAAACCAAAAAGCAAGGTGTTTTTGAGCGTCTCACTTGTGTCTCTTTATCTTCTCTTCAGGGTGTCCTTGTTGATTTCAGCTCCATTGTTTGCTGATCCTCCATTAGGATGTTCCATGTATCTTCTCCGTGGCCTGACTGGGTGTTGACGAGATGGTCTGTTGTAAATAAATGATGAGCAGATCTGTTTACAGACAAGTACAAAAGCTTGAAGACATTCCCATGGTGTAGGATGCCCTGCCCGCAGGCCTTCACTATTCATTCACCAGCTTTTCTGTGAACAGGCTCGACGAATCCTCAATGGTGAGAATCAGATTTAGACATCCAAACAAGACCAGCAAACAATACTGAACTCTCAGGAGATGTGGAGCTCCTCAGAGATTTTTAGACAATAAACATTTTTTGTATGACTGCTGATGTTACAGCATATAAACTCTCGCTGGTTAATTTCATTTGTCTACTAAAAATGTCAAAATGTGGACATACAGATCACTCTGACAGTTTTGTAATGCTTTTCTGAACTTTAATGAGCAAATGTAATTTCCAACACAACTCAAATCATCATGCATTCAGGGTTGGACAATGCATTTTAAATGTAATTTTTCATTAGTTTTTGGATTAAAATAATAATAATAATAATAATAAATAATCATAATATCATCAATAAACATCTTTTGCACAAATAGACGAGATTACAAATTTGATTAAAAAAAAAAAATATTTTCTTACTTAGTATTTTTTTTATCTTGCTTTCCAGTACAAATATGTAAACATTGTTAATACATTTACTAGAGATACAAAGTGACCTATCAAACTTATCAAAATTTTGTGATTTCATGCTTAAAATGGAAAAACTAATTTATTTTTCTGACCCCATTGCCAAATATTTTTCTTGTTTTAAGCATGAGCGTACTTAATTTTTGATAAATGTTTTGGAAAACAAGACCATTGCATCTCAAGTAAATGTATCTTGATTTAGATATTTATAAATACAAAAATACTGAGGAAGAAAATCACTTTTTGCAGTGATGACTAAAAATATTCTGTTCAAAAAAATAATATTTTCCTTCTATTTTTCTTCACATGTCTCTTATATCATCTCAAGCTGTTTACTGACTCTCTTGTCTCTTTGGTGAATGAGGAAACTAACTTGACACATGTGAGATTGCTGAGGTCTTTTTCCCATCTGAGATGCAGGAGATTTCAGGAAAGTCTCTATTTCATTAACAGATTTTGACGCACCCTTGTTGTCATATAAAACAAGCCTGAACCACTGTCAGTGTTGATGAGAAGATCATTGCATTATATCAAGTGTGTAGCTGCATGTCTGAAAATACAATTTAAAAAAAGTTTTAAAAATGAAGAAATCAGATTTAATATGCTGCTGATTTTAGTCTTTTTAGTGTAACTAAGTGCACCTTAAAAAGAGAGTTGAAAAAAGAAAAAGATTGTTATATGTGTGACTTTAGTATCATTGGGTTCTCTGTATCTGTACTGGAGGCCAGCTAGTAATAACTGTGCAGATATACCTTACTTTGCCACAAGAGGCGCACTAGCAACTGACACTAGAGGCTGTGTCTTTAGCCTCCTTCTTAGCACACCTGCCTCCCACGCCGGTGACCTGGGTTCGAAGCCCGCGCAGAGCAGGGCGAGTAGGACCTGAGGGGTTACATTGGTGCCGTGACCCGGATGGGAGTGAGGTAAAGCAGGTAAACCTCTCTCCCCTGATTTAAAAGCCGCACTAGCAGCTGACACTAGAGGTTGCTGTCTTTAGCGTCCTTGTTAGAGCGCCTGCCTCCCATGCCAGAGATGTCGGTTTGAATCCAGCTGGGAGCAGGTCGAGTAAGACCAGTTACATTTGGTGCCGTGACCCGGATGGGAGTGAGGTTTAGGAGGGTGAGTGTAATGGAGGCCAACTAGTGAGAGGTGTGCAGGTAAACCTCACTCCCCTAGCCTCAAGAGGCGCACTGGCGACTGACACTAGAGGCTGCAGTCTTTAGCCTCCTTGTTAGCGTGCCCACCTCCCACGCTGGAGACCTGGGTAATATTTCATTGCTTTTGCATTTGCAAAAACTGCATTCGCTCACAAAACATTTGTTCTCTTGTGAAACAATTGCGTTCACAAAGCAAAACAATTTTACTATCTCTCACAAAACTATTCCATTTGCTCTCAAAACATTTACATTCTCTCACGAAATGAATGCATTAGCTCAGTGAATCTCAACCTTTTTTGAGTCATGGACTACCATCATATTTGGAGCCATCCTCAAACACCCCAGAATAAAAATGGCGCATTGGTATCATTAATGTCTTTGTGACAACCAAATGCAATCAAGTATAATTTACTACGTTTGTTGACTTGTCCTATATTTAGTCATATTGTCAGGTACATTATACACTGTAAAAAAAATCCCAGTAAATTTTACGGTAAAAAAACGGCAGCTGTGGTTGCCAGAACTTTACCGTAAAAAATACAGTAGTAACGTAAAAAAAAAATCTGTTAAATTTACGGTAAAATAGCGTAATTCATTAACTGATATAATGTTAATTTACCAACCTAATGAAGTACTAATATCTGTTTTTTACCTTTATAATACACTGACAGTCACCAAACACAGTGGTGATAAGAGTCACATGATGAATCAAAGTTCATCACAAGCAGATTTTCCACAAGCTGAGAAGAACAACACTAACATATAGAAGGTGCACACAGTGTCATTCACACACACACTAAACACCATCATGGTAACATGCATGAAATTTTAAAAATGCAATAAACATTCATTTAACAACATTAGATGTAACATAAAACCCTAATGTACATAACTGATTAGAAAAAAATGAGAAAAACTAAGAGGAAACAGAGTTATTTCAACGAAAATATATCAAATGTGAAGTGTCACGCAGGGAATTGTGGGAATGTCAATTTACGGTTTTTCACTGTAAATTTTACAATGAATTGTTATTTTTCACTTCCAAAAACTGTGAATTTAACGGTATTTTACCGTAAAATTACATTAAATGTACCGTTAGATCTATTACAGTTATTCACCGTATATAGTACGGAAACTTTCTGTAAACCAATTGACAGTTTTTCACCGCAGCATTTTTACAGTCTTTTACTGTTAAAATCACGGTCATTTTTTACAGTGTACATATATTATCTTCCTCTTTTATGGGAACATGTCAATGTCAAAATATACAAAAATTAATATTCAGATATTTTATAAGGACCCCCTGGTATTATGTCAAGGACCACTAGGGGTCTATGGACCCCTGGTTGAGAAACACTGCATTAGCTCACAAAATATTTACCTCTCACAAAACTATTGCTTTCATTCAAAACATTCGTTCTCTCATAAAATGATTACGTCCCCCAAAAAAATTGTGTTCACTCGCAAAACATTTGATATTTCTTACAAAACATTTACATTCTTGCACAAACAATTGTGTTCATTCACAAAACCATTGTGCTTGCTTGCAAAACATTTGTGCTCTCTCGCAAAAGTATTGCGTTCCTCCCAGAAACTTTGCATTCCCTTCCAAAATATTTACTCTCCAAAAACTATTACATTCAATAACAAAACATTTACATTCACTCGCAAAACTATTGCATTCCCCCATGTAATTTTGCGTTTACTTACAAAATATTTGCTACCTCTCACAAAACTATTGTTCACTCACAAAATGTCTACATTATAAACATTTACTCTCACAAAACCATTAGGTTCGCTCACTAAACATTTTCACTCTCTCACAAAAGTATTGCGTTCCTTTGAGAAACTTTGCGTTCACTCTCCAATCTCTCGCAAAATATTTGCACTCTTGAAAAAGTATTGTGTTCCTCCGAGAAACTGCGTTTGATTACATAAACACTGAAATACAGTTTTTCCTCCCACCTCATTATTTCCATCACAAAAGTTTTGCAAATGAATTCAAAGTTTCTCTGAGGAATGCAAAAGTTTTGCGAGAGAACACAAAAGTATTGAAATATAATTTTTCCTCCCGTATCATTATTTTTTAACATCGCCATGTCCCTTTCGGGGCTCCGTAGTATCTTGAGCACTTCTGTGGAGTTTTTCACATTATGTTTTGTTTTGGATTGTTTTGTTCAGACTGCAGTGGAAACCCATTTCAGAGCTTTTACATCTGACGACCTGCCAGGAAAACACACACATATTACACACAGACAATCAGATCATCTTTAGCAGGAATTTTACTTCTTATAAAGCGTTCTCAGGAAAGAAAGGAAAACCTTTGCTTACTAGAGATAACCTGTTGGTTTCAGGCCTGAGAACACATTTGACTGAACTGCTGCAAGCCCATCTTGATAATGACGTTATCACTGTGCCGATTACCACTTTGTTCCTTACTACTGTTTCCTTCCTTCCGTTGCAGGAGAAGCAGATGAACTTCCAGGCTTTTCCCAAGTCTCCCAGCAGATTTTATTCATCTCTAATTTTTATAATTTCTGGAACAGTTTGGATCTGGATCCTTTCAATGCTGAAAATGAGCCTTAATATGAACCTTATTTCAGGGCAGTTTGCTGAAAGGCATCTTTGTTAGCTGAAGAAATGCACAGTGTCATATTTCGTAAGTTGAATTTAGTCATTTTCCATCTAGGTGCCCACATTTTCACTTGACTTGTTCTTTGTTTTGCTCACTTTGCAATGAAACCTTTAAATTGAAGGTGAGGCTTCATGAAAATACACTTTATTTTATTTACACCATCAGTCAGTCTGTTCGGTGTGTAACAGTAAAGCACATATGAGATTATCTGGGGCACGTTCAAATTTGATGCATATCTGACTTAAATCTAAACACTAAAATTTCCATCATTGGTAAATAGCTCGGGCTCAGGTAATATTAGTAAATGTCATGTGACAGTGATAAAGAGGCATTGACATCTCATTCATTTTCAAAGACCCCGGACTTGATGATAGGATGATAGGCTATCATAGGACTATGATAGCAACCTGAGTCGTAACAAAGCACTGTTCGCCAGAGGAGAACTGGCCCCCCGACTAAGCCTGGTTTCTCCCAAGGTTTGTTTTTCTCCATTTTAACACCTATTTGCCACTTGTTTGCCACCTGATGTCACCTGTTGGAGTTTGGGTTCCTTGCCGCTGCCGCCTTTGGCTTGCTTAGTTGGGGACACTTGACATTTGATATTCAACAGTGCTTTGATCTGCCTGCATTGACACTATTCTTTAAGAGCTGCTGTGCAGCCAAAATAATGTACCAGTTATCAATGTAAAGCTGCTTTGACACAATCTACATTGTAAAAAGCACTATATAAATAAAGGTGACTTGACTTGCCTTGACTTGTTTGTTTAGCACACCCCACAGATGCTCGATTGGATTGAGATCTGGGGAATTTGGAGGCCATGTCAACACCTCAAACTTGTTGTTGTGTTGCCTTCTTGTTGTGTTGACTTGTCCGCCGGCTTGCCTTCTTCCCATAGTGCATCCTGGTGTCATGTGTTCCCCTAGGTAAGTGACGCACCCGCACCCGGCCATCCACGTGATGTAAAAGAAAACGTGATCCATCAGACCAGGCCACCTTCTTCCATTGCTCTGTGGTCCAGTTCTGATGCTCATGTGTCCACTGTTGGCTCTTTCGGCGTTGGACAGGGGTCAGCATGGGCACCCTGACTGGTCTGCGGCTATGCAGCTCCATACGCAACAAACTGATGCACTGTGTATTCTGACACCTTTCTATAAGAACCAGCATTAACTTTTTGAGCAATTTGAGCTACAGTAGCTCATCTGTTGGATTGGACCACACGGGCCAGCCTTCGCTTCCCATGTGCATCAGTGAGCCTTGACCCTGTCACCGGTTCACCACTGTTCCTTCCTTGGACCACTTTTGATAGATACTGACCACTGCAGACTGGGAACACCCCACAAGAGCTGCAGTTTTGGAGATGCTCTGACCCAGTCGTCTAGCCATCACAATTTGGCCCTTGTCAAACTCGCTCAAATCCTTACACTTGCCCAATTTTCCTGCTTCTAACATCAACTTTGAGGAAAAATGTTCACTTGCTGCCTAATATATCCCACCCACTAACAGGTGCCGTGATGAAGAGCAAATCAGTGTTATTCACTTCACCTGTCAGTGCTCATAATGTTATGCCTGACTGGTGTATATTTATATATATATATGATGTGAGGAATATTCCATATGCATGTCATCACACGGCCTCCCATATCAACTTCTGATGTTTGTCAAAAAACAAGAATCACAACATCTATTCTTTAACAATCTCTATGTCTTACATTTGAATCGCTCACATTGCATCAGCAAATGTCAGATTTTCATTCTTAAACCATGTATTATTTCAATTCCCAGTAAAGTTACCAACAAACAACTGAAAAACTGCTACATTTTAATTCTTTACACCAAAGACAATCTTTACTCCAATTTGACGCTTGATGAGTGCTTATTTTGGCTGTACAACACACGCTTGCTTAAAAGATGACAAAATGATGAGCAATCCAATCATTTCACAATCACTAAAAGACAAACGCTGGATTACACTGGAGTGAAGTGAGCGCCGTCCTCGTCGTCATTCATTTACATTTTCTCTTGGTACAGAGATCAAAGCAGAACGGGGTCAAAGGGCAGGAGATGCCTGGAATCAACATTTACACTGAAAACGGCTCGGCCTCTTTCTCATCCAAAACTTCTTCCCACTGGCGCTCACTCAACCTCTCAAATGCAGATCAGAGGAAACAAGTTTATGTCCTGCTTTGGCTGGAGAAATATGAAATGGCTTTTTCATTTTTCTCGGAATCATTATGGGGAAATATCACAGCCAAAGGCAGCGAATAAATACAGCCGCGGCCGGGCTGATAACGGTCGGCTGGAGAGATGAAAAAGAGCCGTTCATTAAATTATGGGAATTACTGGAGAGAATCAAATATCCAGTGAGATCAGTGAAACACAGAGGATCTGTTCTCAAACATAGTGAGCTGCATTTTAAGACATCGCATGCATAATTCTAACATGCATAATTCAAATGCATATTTCTATTTGGCTACTTGCCAATGCCGAAGTCTGTTGAAACCAATTGTGCTTCTCTGAGGAGTTCTGTTTGTTTGACATATGGACAGCGATCATCTTGGTGTCAAATTTGACCAGTTCGTGCATTTCCTGGAACTCAAACCATTGAATGTTATCTCTTATGGTAGTTGATTGAACAAAATCTTTGAACAAAAAGTAGTTGATTGAACAAAATCGGACCATCACAATACTGCGATTCGAACATTCCTGAGACATTTTGAGCATGTGTTGTGCCTCATGAGCGTTGTGTTTGATCCTGACCATGACTTGAAGAGCGTTGCGAGCAATGAGCAGTATTACAGATGCCCTAAAGGTGTGTGTTCAGAATGTGCATGTTTATACATATGTGCGCATGCATGATTGCGAGCATAAGTTTGTCTGCACGCTTTCCTGCATTTATAGCCTGTGCGTATTCCGCCTCTCACCTCGCATGCGTGATTCCAACAGATGGAATTGGTTTCATACAGCTGGCACGTCCCCAGGCCAAAGCAATTATGAATTATAAACAAGCTTTGCAGAAAACCACACACACATTTCCATTTCATTCATTCCTTCTTCTTCTCTATTTTCTGTCTATCGATCACACACATGCAGATGATGTGTAAATTTAAACGAGCTCAGATCATTTCTTCAAACCACCGGCTTTTGACAGAAAACACAAACCTAGAGGAAAATGTTATTGCTCAGTTGTTGCTCTTTCATTGCTTAGGAGTCCTAATGAATGCTTCCATTATGCTTCGTTAAAGAATCAACTTCAGCTGGATTGATGTTTCATTCATTCATGCTTGTGAGAAAATATTGTAGGAGCCAAAGGAAAATAAAAACAGTATGAAATAAAATACTGGACATCACAATTACAATAAGGCATTATGGGTCACACCTGACAAATTGACTAATATCTGCCAAAGAAATTATTTTTTGGTCAGAATTTTATGACGCTCAGAACAGGGTTATTATCGTTAACTAAAACTAAAACCATAAAAAAAAAATTCATTACTTGAAATAAAATAAATGTGGACAGAAATAAAAATAAAATATAAAAAACACAAACTTATTTGATTTCATACAAACTAAAACCAATAAATTAAAAGTATTAATAAAACTATATAGACATTAAAAAAAGTCAAATTAAAGTGAAAAGTGAAAATAGGCTATAAAAATAAAATAAAATTCAAGATATTAAAGTCCCCCTGTAGTCAATAATTTTATCTCTTAAAACTCATCTGTGATCACCAAAATGACATATTTAAACGTTTTATTTTTCCTGTGAAAATGCCTTAAAACAGTTCTACACCCTTGCTTCATTTATTATACGCGGATCTATGAATATGCTAATTAGCCCCGCCTCCACTCACTCGCATGAGCTCAGAGATCCACTCGGTCAACTTAAGCCGGGCACACATTTGACGACTAGCTAAAACATTCTAAGACTGAGCTCAACATACAGCGATTGTTTCCTGCGACTGAAGCAGATTTATATACTTACACATGGGATTTGAACACCGACTGCAATCGCAGACTGAACGCAACTGGCTCTGACTGGACGCGTTTGAGCGCGATCAGTCGTAAGTATCAATTTACATTCATAATCGGCCTTACAATCGTTAAGTGTGTGCGCGGCTTTACTGAGGTAAACGCTGCACAGTGGTATTGCTTTTTACAACGTCGGACATATAACTGTAATTAATATGATTAGCCTTTTGCTTGACTACGTTATCAAACAGCTGCCCCTCTAGTGCTGTGTTGCTAATGTTGCAAGACTCCCTTGCTTCAACACGGTCATTGTTAATGATATGCTAAAGCCCACCAGCGATTTCAACCACAAGCATATAAACTGAAAGCACATTAAAAACACCACATAGACATATAAACAACATTAAAAACTAGATTTTCACCACAGGGGGACCTTAACAAAAACCATAGTAGTATATCAATGATACAAAAATAACATTGGCTCAGAATTAAAATTAGGTTTGGTCCCACTTTATATTAAGTGGCCTTAACTACTATGTACTTACATCAAAAAACAAGTACAATGTACTTATTGGGTTCATATTGAATTGCAAAACACTTTTGCTGCTATTGAGGTGGATATGGGTAAGGTTAGGGAAAGCTTTGGTGGTGTGGGTAGGTTTAAGGGTAGGGGTAAGGGTTAAGGGATGGGTCAACAGTGTAATTATAAATGTAATTACAGAAATTAATTACAGATGTAATTACATGCAGGTGTTTTTAAACTATAAATACAATGTAAAAACATGTATGTACACAATAAGTGCATTGTATCAAATGATTAATTTAAATGTAAGCACATAGTAGTTAAGGCCACTTAATATAAAGTGGGTCCTTAGGTTTCTGAGTTTCGATAGGCTGCTTTTATTGATGTCTCATTGTTGGACAATGAAGTTTGATGGCTTTTTTTATTTATTTACTGTATTGCGTCCCCTAATGGTGGAGTTTGGCCATTTTTGCAATGCATTCTCAGAATATACTTGCTGTCCCAAGTTTCTTTAGGTTTGAACTTTGTGTTGAGAAGATGTAGGTAGTTTTGTGGCTGATATTTGTGAAACAATTTGAATCAAAATTAGTTTGATAACTCTTCATCTCAGGAGAAACATCTGAAAGCTGGAGACTTCAGCAAACTCTTGCTGTCTAGAAACAAATGAAAATTGATTAGATCTCATTTGTGTTTTGATTCTCACCCTGACAGACAGAGAGAAAAAGAAATCAAAATGAGAGTAATTGAATCTTGGCGAAGTTCATGACCTCCTGAGTGATTTACGGCATGTCCTGGAGTTCATCGGCTGCGTTTGGCTCCAACTGTACAAAACTCCAGATCTTCATTCATCAGGGGAGCACGGCAGGAGCGCAGGCCGACGTTCCTGACATCCTCATCTCTCCTTTTCCTCTTTGTTCCCCATCTGCTGTAGCGTGAGTGCCAAGAGACTGACATTTACAGAAATGCCCTGCGTTTTACACCAGCTCTGATAAAACACACAGGAGTAGTGTTGGCCGAATCCATTGACTCTGTGAACGCTTTACACGTCAAGTCTTGTTGCACATGCATAAAGAGCAAAAACACTTAGCTTTGGCATCTGATTTGGGCCACTTCCTAATGTTGTTTTAAATGCAACACATATCTGATCATCTGTGCAACATCTAAACACTCATATCTGATTCTTCTCTTAATACAAGATTTTTCATGACAATTAAAGGGTTAGTTCACCCAAAAATGAAAATTACCCAATGATTTACTCACCCTCAGGCCATCATAGGTGTATATGACTATCTTCTTTCAGACGAACACAATCGGAGTTATGCTACGATGTAGGAGTAGAGCAATCTTTGACGCCTTTCGTGGTTTAAACAAATAGGTCTGTGCAACAAACTCAAGCTCCTCTTCTCTTATATCGAAATCTTCTGACATTTCTCTTTAAAGTTTCTCATTTTAGACTTCTTATTCATGACTGGTGTTTTGTTTTGCTCTCTCCTCTGAGCTTCCGCATTCGTCATTACGTCACATGTCGGGTCAAAGTTCACTTTTTCGCCGTAAATCTATGTGTACGGCTGTCTGTCTGGAGCTAGTTATTTTAGTTTTAAAGTTTTAAATATAGATATTTTTCTTACACAAACGCATCGTTTCGCTTCAGAAGGCCTTTATTAACCCCCCAGAGCTGTGTGGATATCTTTTATGATGGATGGTTGCACTTTTTCGGGCTTCAAACCCTCATCCTTTTTTACTACCATTATAAAGCTGGGAAGAGCTAGGACATTATTTAATATAACTCTGATTGTGTTCATCTGAAAGAAGATAGTCATATACACCTAGCATGGCTTGAGGATGAGTAAATCATGGGGTAATTCTCATTTTTGGGTGATCTGACCCTTGAAGGGTAAGAGTGATTAATAATTATTATTATTGATATTATTACTCCATAATAATAATACATATTTTTATGATCAAATTTATTGAAAAGAAGAGAAGTAACAAAAATATAATGAGGCATTACAAAATACAACAAAACTGTTGTGTATATATATAAATTTGTATATATATATATACATATATAAATTATTTCTTACATTAAGGGTTCCATAACAAAATATTTGCTTGAAGTAATCTGTTTCTAAAAATCTGATTTATAGTACAGCACTTTAGTTTCATTTTTTGTTGTTTTTTAATGTGCTCTATAAATAAATAAAACTAAACTAAATATCCCTGAGAATTTAAGTTAATATTTCAATAATTTAACTACACATTTGCATGTTCATGGTTCTCTGATGGTGTTTAATATTTTATTTATAAATATTTTTAAATATTATATTTTATCTTTTTTAGTAAGTGTTTAAAGGATTAGTTCACTTCAGAATTTTTGAGGAAAACATTCCAGGATTTTTCTCCATATAGTGACTTCAACAGTTACCAACGGGTTGAAGGTCCAAATGTCAGTTTCAGTGCAGCTTCAAAGAGCTCTACATGATCCCAGACGAGGAATAAGAGTCTCATCTAGAGAAACGATTGGTCATTTTCTAAAAAAAAAAATAAAAATTCTATACTTTTTTAGTATATTTTAGTATTTTAGTATATATATATAAATTATAAACTTTTTTTTGTTGGAAAGGTCAGGCGTGACGTAGGCGAAAGTACTGATCCAGTTTTTACAAAGTGAATGTGCAAAGACTAAGTCAAATGCACTTTACAAAAATAAAGGGGTAAAACAACAATGTTGGGTGATTTGGAGTTGGAGGAAGAAATGAGATGGAGTTTTTCGTCCTACCGCGGTACTTCCGCCTACGTCATGCGTGACCTTTCCAACATGATTATGTAATGCGTGGCGCATCTCAGAGCAGTGCAAGACAAACATTTGTGATTAAAAAGTATATACATTTTTATTTTTCTTAGAAAATAACAGATCGTTTCACTAGATAAGACTCTTATTCCTCGTCTGGGATCATGTAGAGCTCTTTGAAGCTGCACCGAAACTGACATTTGGACCTTCAACCCGCTGGTAACTGTTGAAGTCCACTATATGGAGAAAAATCCTGGAATGTTTTCATCAAAAACCTTCATTTCTTTTCGACTGAAGAAAGAAATACTTGAATCTTGGATGACATGGGGGTGAGTAAAGTATCAGGAAATTTGAATTCTGAAGTGAACTAATCCTTAAACTTGGATTGGTTTTATTTTCAACGTATTTTTTTAATTTTACATTTTTATGTCTTAACTAATTATAATCATGTCAAAATCCTCATAATTATGTTTCTTTTAAAAGTATACTATGTAACTTTTGGCCCTCTATCAGTTAAAAAAACAAAACCATGTGCATTTTGCAGAAGAACATTATTTTGGTTGAGCTTCAGCTCTGCGTGACTATGCGGATGAATATGACCCTTTACAATAGACAATGCTTTACAATGAACTAGCTTTCAATAAAATACCTTACTCACCTGTTGACACCCTTTTATAACATTTCAAATCCCTCACCATCTCTGAGCTCTGTCGTGTCCTCTTTTTACCCGCAGACTCTCCTCTGTTTGGCATTTTTTTTATTTTGAACAAAAAAGTTACATACATAGTGTACCTTTATTTCATGTAAACACAGTCCCTTATAGTTACAGACTTTGAAAAGTGGCACAGTAGATGTTGTGTTTTACAGAAAGAGGTGAAAGACAAGAAACATTCATACACCGTTGAACACAAGCCATCCATTTTCTGGTGGACTAAATATTCTTAAGTTGAAGGCAAGTATGTATTTTTCATCTTCTCTTCTTGGCAGGGTTCGCCACTGAAGTTTGGCACCGTTTTTTGGTTTTGTAAGCTCAAAGAGAGTGGAAGAGTAACATGACATTTCAACATGTTCTTAATGTTTTCCATCAGTCAAGGCAAATGAGGAGATCAGTGGCTTTTGGGTGGACCGTACATTCGGTTGGGTGTTTGAGACGGGCGTTGGATGGTGAGTGGGAGGTAATCACGAGGTGACGATGATTAGCTTTGAGTGTTGAGTCTGGATGGAGCTCCCATTTTTCTCTTATTGCAATCCAAACGTGGACCTACAGCCACGATCTTGGTGTTAATAAATGCAGCGTCCGGACGACAGTGCCCACAAGCCACTCGGCCACCAGACACAGGCCCCTTTCACCTGCCCTGCGGGATGTGCGATCTTTCCGACAGACAGAAAATAAACAGCAGCCTTGCAGGCGTTGAGAGACGGACAAATGGCCCTCCAAATTGAAAAGCAATGAAATAAATCTTGGCGCCTGCAGCAGCTTGAGCTCATTTGGACCTGAGAGGGTTTTGATTCATGCCAGCACTTTGGCAATACATTAGTATCCTGCCAGTGTGCTTCAGATTACTGTACACTCCAGCGCCCTCAAGTTATCGATTCATCCTGGAAAGCATATCTGGATTTGTATCGACCACATACACATTGCATTTACATTTACAGACATTTTTATCCAAAGCGACGTACATTGCATTGAAAGTATATATTTTATTAGTTCATAAATGTAAATGAATTTATAAATGCAATACAAATACAGTACAGTCCAAAAGTTTGGAACCACTAAGATTTTTAATGTTTTTAAAAGAAGTTTTGTCTGCTCACCAAGGCTACATTTATTTAATTAAAAATACAGTAAAAACAGTAATATTGTGAAATATTATTACAATTTAAAATAACTGTTTTCTATTTGAATATATTTCACAAAGTAATTTATTCCTGTGATGCAAAGCTGAATTTTCAGCATCATTACTCCAGTCTTCAGTGTCACATGATCCTTCAGAAATCATTCTAATATGCTGATCTGCTGCTCAAGAAACATTTAATGTGTACAATTGTACAAAATATTTGTGTACAATATATTTTTTCAGGATTATTTGATGAATAGAAAGTTCAAAAGAACAGTGTTTATCTGAAATCTAATCTTTTGTAACATTATAAATGTCTTTACTGCCACTTTTGATTGATTTAATGCATCCTTGCTGAATAAAAGTATTCATTTCTTTAATTTCTTTTCAAAAAAATAAAAATAAAAATTCTTACTGACCCCAAACTTTTGAACGGTAGTGTATAATGCTACAGAAGCTTTGTATTTCAGATAAATGCTGTTCTTTTGAACTTTCTATTCATCAAGGAATCCTGAAAAAAAAAGTACACAACTGTTTTCAACATTGAAAATAATCATAAATGTTTATTGAGCAGCAGATCAGCATATTAGAATGATTTCTGAAGGATCATGTGACACTGAAGACTGGAGTAACGATGCTGAAAATGCAGCTTTGCATCACAGGAATAAATTAATTTGTCAAATATATTTAAATAGTACACAGTTATTTTAAATTGTAATAATATTTCACAATATTACTGTTTTTTACTGTATTTTTAATTAAATAAATGTAGCCTTGGTGAGCAGACAAAACTTCTTTTAAAAACATTAAAAATCTTAGTGGTTCCAAACTTTTGGACTGTACTGTACATGGCAGTGTTATTTAAATATTATTTATATACTATTACTTTTTATCAATATTTTGATTTGACTTTTTTATGTCCTCAGTTTTAATTTGAATTTAATTATGTTATTTGATTTTGTCATTTTTATTATTATTTTTTTTTTTTTTTTAAAAATACTAGTTTTATTTTTTAATAATTTTATGTGCTTTTGTCATTTCTAATATTTTTTAATTACTATTTAGGTTTATTTTATTTTTAGTTAATTTTTTGTAATAATTTTGTTATATGCCTTTGTCTTTTTAAATAATTTTATTAATTACTATTTAGGTTTATATTTAAATTTTTTTTAGTAATTTTATTTTATATATATATATATATATATATATATATATTATAATTTTGTCATTTATATATTTTTTTGTTTTTTTAAACAAATATATTATTATTTTAAACAAATGAATATATTATGGATATTATTTCATTTTCAGTTTTTATTTATTTCCAGTTAGCAATTTTAGTGATACAAATGATTTCAGTTAGTTATCGAGGCAACATTTAAAAAAATTTAAAATTTCAAAAGGCTTTTCATCTAATATGTATTTTTTATTTTTATTTCAGCTTTATTTCCATTTGAATAGTTTTAGTCTTAGTTAACAATAATAACCCTGGGTCCTGGTGAAAGATATTTAAAGGTGCAATGTGTAAATTTTTAGCAGCATCTAGCGGTGAGGTTGCGAATTGCAAAATAGAGAAGCTACGGTGGCCAACACAGGACAAAATTGTCAACGTCTGAAACAGCAGAGAGTAGCCAGTCAAGCAAATGCACTCTGTAGAGCAGTTTGTCCATTTAGGGCTGCTGTAGAAACATGGCGGCACAAAATGGTGACTTAACATGTAAGGAGACCCGCGGTGTATGTAGACAGAAATGGCTCATTCTAAGGTAATAAAAACATAACGGTTCATTATGTAAGGTCACTGAAAACATAGTTATGTATATTATATTGCATTTCTGTCAATAGATCCTCCAAAAAAATTACACATTGCACCTTTAAGTGCTTGTTTTTCCTGTTAATA
Organism: Ancherythroculter nigrocauda; assembly: GCA_036281575.1. Classification (NCBI taxonomy): domain Eukaryota; kingdom Metazoa; phylum Chordata; class Actinopteri; order Cypriniformes; family Xenocyprididae; genus Ancherythroculter; species Ancherythroculter nigrocauda. Next base: position 39,830,689 of record VTFQ01000010.1, read on the forward strand.
AACCTCAGTTCTCAAGGGGGCGAAAGAGTTTGCTTCAAATGTTGGTTAATTGCATGTGTTATTATTCTGGTAGCTAATTATAATATGCACTTTAACGAGCCTGTTTAGTTATTTATTGAAATCCTCTGCATATTCAGACTGACATGGGCGAGTTCTGCTTCTGCACATGCAAGAATCAAAGGTGTTTGCCATCAAACCTGGTGCAACATGCAGGCATTTTGAGTCTGGATGTGGATGAAATTTCAGAGCAGCAACAGAGAGTAAGATTTTCACACTAAGCATCATATAGCGCATGATGAGTCATTTAGTTATGATGTTTTAATGGTTCTTAAATTTGTTTTTCACTCATCCATTTGTGCTCCACAGAACAAACAACAGCATACAGGATTGGAACAACATGATGGTGAGTTAATGTAAATATTCCTTTAACAACAAACATGATTCTCAGCCATGAACACAACTCACCTTTGAATGCAGCAGCCCTGAGCATCAAACGTGTGTGTGTATGTGTGGTTCAGGTAAACCCGGGGACATTTTGTCAGTAAGATGGTAATATCCATAATCCTTGTCCTTGTGGGGACATTTTTGGGTCCCCATGAGAAAAACAGCTTATAAATCATATACGTGATGTTTTATGAAAATGTAAAAAATGCAGAAAGTTTTCTGTGATGGGTAGGTTTAGGGGATAAATCATTATGTCTATGGAATGTCCCCATAAAACATGAAAACCCAGCATGTGTGTGTGTTCACAAAGCACCAAGGTAAAACAGCACAGCATTTCTTCCCTCCTGCATGCCTGAAAAAATTAGCAAGTGCCCTAATATCTGTCTTATTTGAAGTGCTGACAGAGGAACAAGCATTAAAATCCGGCTTAATAAGCAATTTAGAGATTTGAGACGAGGCCATGATGAAATTGTAATGAAATCAGTCCAAATTTCAGATCACATAATCTGCCTATTTATTCATTTTTCGGCAGTCGCCGCTACGGCGACGACAAACAAGCCTAATCCGCCTGATTGACATCTTAGTCTAAATTGACTTGGAATTACAGAGAAAAATTCCAGGCAATTAATAAGCACATTTTTTGCCCTTTTGATGTTTGTGAAGAATGTTCACCCTGAAAGACAGATATATTAATTCTTTGATAATGTGAAAATCTTCTCTGCTGTTATCGCTGTAATCTGGAACCTGTAATCCCGACATTCCACTCCAGATTGTCCAACAGCACCGTTTTACAGGGTTTTTTTTTTTTTTTTTTTTTTTTTACAACTGCAAGGACCCATTTCTCAATACTTAGGTCAAAACTCTTCACACAGTTCTCCTTACAAACTTTAGCTTGGCACAGCAGTAAATTTCACATTAAAAATGCACTTAAACTACCAAACACACTCAAATCATCCATTCTTCCATAACACTAAGGTTGTCAACCAACAAACACATTTTGACCTAAAAACACTAACAGGTGGCATTATGCAATGTTTTCTTTTGCAAAAGTTCTTTTCTACTGTTCAGAATTCACTGCAGTATTATGTTACATGGTCCATGTTTACATTACAGTACATAATTATTTCTAAATTGTCTCCTTTTGTAATAATGGTAATCAAAAGACTAACATCTGTGTAAGTGTTCAGCTACATCTAATGATTTTGAAGTATTTCATTTTTTAGATTTGGAGTATATTTCATTGTATTACTGTAGAAATGTAGCAAATTGCTGTCTTATTCAGTTTTGTATTAAGGTTTTGAAAAACTCATATAAATATGTGTAAATACAGGTACATAGAGTTTTGTCTGTGTTTTACAGAGCCCCGCACATGACATGCAGGAAAAAAATAGTGGGCTAAATCGTGTGCACAATTTAGCAAATCGAGGGAATGAAATAGTAAATTGTGCAAACAATTTATGAAAAAAAGGAAAAGAAATAGTAAATCATGCGCACAATTTAGCAAGTCGAGGAAATGAAATAGTAAATCATGCACACAAGTTAGCAAATCGAGGAAACGAAATAGTAAATTGTGCGCACGAGTTAGCAATTCAAGGGAACGAAATAGTAAATCATGCGAACGATTTAGCAAATCGAGGGAATGAAATAGTAAATCGTGCGCACGAGTTAGCAAATCAAGGGAACTAAATAGTAAATCGTGAACGATTTAGCAAATCGAGGGAACGAAATAGTAAATCGTGCGAACGATTTAGCAAATCGAGGGAATGAAATAGTAAATCGTGCAAACGATTTAGCAAATCAAGGGAACTAAATAGTAAATCATGTGCACGATTCAGCAAATCGAGGGAACGAAATAGTAAATCGTGCAAACGATTTAGCAAATCGAGGGAACTAAATAGTAAGTCGTGCAAACGATTTAGCAAATCGAGGGAACAAAATAGTAAATCATGCGAACGATTTAGCAAATCGAGGGAACGAAATAGTAAATTGTGCGCACGAGTTAGCAAATCAAGGGAACGAAATAATAAATCGTGCAAACGATTTAGAAAATCGAGGGAACGAAATAGCAAATTGTGCAAAAGATTTAGCAAATCAAGGGAACTAAATAGTAAATCATGCAAACGATTTAGCAAATCAAGGGAACAAAATAGTAAATTGTGTGAATAATTTAGCAAATTGAGGGAACGAAATAGTAAATCATGTGAACGATTTAGCAAATCAAGGGAACGAAATAGTAAATTGTGCGCACGATTTAGCAAATCGAGGGAACGAAATAGTAAATTGTGTGCACGATTTAGCAAGTCGAGGGAACAAAATGGTAAATTGTGTGAACGATTTAGCAAATCAAGGGAACTAAATAGTAAATCGTGCAAACGATTTAGCAAATCAAGGGAACGAAATAGTAAATCGTGTGAACGATTTAGCAAATCAAGGGAACTAAATAGTAAATCGTGCAAACGATTTAGCAAATCAAGGGAACGAAATAGTAAATCGTGCAAACGATTTAGCAAATCAAGGGAACGAAATAGTAAATCGTGTGAACGATTTAGCAAATCAAGGGAACTAAATAGTAAATCGTGCAAACGATTTAGCAAATCAAGGGAACGAAATAGTAAATCGTGCGAACGATTTAGCAAATCAAGGGAACTAAATAGTAAATCGTGCAAACGATTTAGCAAATCGAGGGAACGAAATAGTAAATCGTGTGCATGATTTAGCAAGTCGAGGGAACGAAATGGTAAATTGTGTGAACGATTTAGCAAATCAAGGGAACTAAATAGTAAATCGTGCAAACGATTTAGCAAATCAAGGGAACGAAATAGTAAATCGTGCGAACGATTTAGCAAATCAAGGGAACTAAATAGTAAATCGTGCAAACGATTTAGCAAATCAAGGGAATGAAATAGTAAATCATGCGAACGATTTAGCAAATCAAGGGAACGAAATAGTAAATCGTGCAAACGATTTAGCAAATCGAGGGAACGAAATAGCAAATCGTGCGAACGATTTAGCAAATCAAGGGAACTAAATAGTAAATCGTGCAAACGATTTAGCAAATCAAGGGAACGAAATAGTAAATCGTGCGAACGATTTAGCAAATCAAGGGAACTAAATAGTAAATCGTGTGAACGATTTAGCAAATCAAGGGAACGAAATAGTAAATCGTGTGAACGATTTAGCAAATCAAGGGAACTAAATAGTAAATCGTGCTAACGATTTAGCAAATCAAGGGAACGAAATAGTAAATCGTGCGAACGATTTAGCAAATCAAGGGAACTAAATAGTAAATCGTGCAAACGATTTAGCAAATCGAGGGAACGAAATAGTAAATCGTGTGCATGATTTAGCAAGTCGAGGGAACGAAATGGTAAATTGTGTGAACGATTTAGCAAATCAAGGGAACTAAATAGTAAATCGTGCAAACGATTTAGCAAATCAAGGGAACGAAATAGTAAATCGTGTGCATGATTTAGCAAGTCGAGGGAACGAAATGGTAAATTGTGTGAACGATTTAGCAAATCAAGGGAACTAAATAGTAAATCGTGCAAACGATTTAGCAAATCAAGGGAACGAAATAGTAAATCGTGCGAACGATTTAGCAAATCAAGGGAACTAAATAGTAAATCGTGCAAACGATTTAGCAAATCAAGGGAATGAAATAGTAAATCATGCGAACGATTTAGCAAATCAAGGGAATGAAATAGTAAATCGTGCAAACGATTTAGCAAATCGAGGGAACGAAATAGCAAATCGTGCGAACGATTTAGCAAATCAAGGGAACTAAATAGTAAATCGTGCAAACGATTTAGCAAATCAAGGGAACGAAATAGTAAATCGTGCGAACGATTTAGCAAATCAAGGGAACTAAATAGTAAATCGTGCAAACGATTTAGCAAATCAAGGGAGCGAAACAGTAAATCGTGCGAACGATTTAGCAAATCAAGGGAATGAAATAGTAAATCGTGCGAACGATTTAGCAAATCAAGGGAACGAAATAGTAAATCGTGCGCACGATTTAGCAAATCGAGGGAACGAAATAGTAAATTGTGCGCACGATTTAGCAAATCGAGGGAACGAAATAGTAAATCGTGGTCATGATTTAGTAAATCAAAGGGAACAAAATAGTATATCTTGTGCACGATTCAGCAAATCGAGGGAACAAAATAGTAAATCGTGCGAACGATTTAGCAAATCGAGGGAACTAAATATAGTAAATCATGCGCACGATTTAGCAAATCGAGGGAACTAAATAGTAAATCGTGCACGATTTAGCATGTCGAAAGAATGAAATAGTAAATAGTGAGCACAATTTAACAAGTCAAGGGAATGAAATAGTAAATCGTGAGCACAATTTAGCAAATTGAGGTAACAAAATAGTAAACCATGTGCATGATTTAGCAAGTCAAGGGAACGAAATAGTAAATTGTGCGCATGATTTACTTTTTTTCTTGCATGTCATGTGCAGGGCTCTGTAGTGTTAGTATCTGAGTGAGACGAAAATTAATTTAATTTGAAAGAAGTAATTGAATGCATTGATAAATGGTCCAGAGTTTAGCTGTTATGCTCACTCTGTGAAGACTTTTGAAAAAGTGACCTAAGTATTGAGAAAGTGCTCCTACAGCGACTGTAGAAAACTGTAAAACGAGTCTCCTGGATGAATCCAGAGTGACTGCAGACTGATATTCCATTCAGAAAGGACTGGAGCTGTCAGTCATCTGCAGCTGGAGGCTGCTTGATGAAGAGAAGTGATCGTGGCCGCGGGACAAACCGGACGACACAAGACAAACAACACAACCATGAGCTTATCAAAGCTGAAGTGAGGCAGAAGATGCCCAGAAATGTGACAGTATTCGTGGGCATCTGCTGCAGCACTTCAGTGGCTCATGGTTGAGTCTTTAATGCACGGTTGAGGTTTATAATGCCTGGAGAGATCTGTCTGTCATTCCCATTCATCTGCATGGCATTTCCTGGTGCATGCATCACTTAAAGTATACCGCTTGAATGCTGCCATCTTTGCTCATGCGTACATACCTACACTGTAAAAAAAATCCCGTTGTTTCTACGGAAAAATACCGGCAGCTGTGGTTACCAGAACAATACTGTAAAAATGACATCAAACCGTAAACATACTTACGGAGTTACATGTGAATTTTACATTTTAAATATGTATATTTAACATTGGATTTCAGTACACTGTAAAAAAAAATCCCAGTAAAATTTACGGTAAAATAACATATTTCATTAACTGATATAATGTTAATTTACCAACCTAATGAAGTACTAATATCTGTTTTGTATCTTTATAATACACTGACAGTCACCAAACACAGTGGTGATAAGAGTCACATGATGAATCAAAGTTCATCACAAGCAGCTTTTCCACAAGTTGAGGAGGACAATACTAACATATAGAAGGTGCACACAGTGTCATTCACACACACACTAAACACCATCATGGTAACATGCATGAAATTTTAAAAATGCAATAAACATTAATTTAACAACATTAGATGTAACATAAAAACATAAAATAATGTACATAACTGATTAGAAAAAAATGAGAAAAACTAAGAAGAAACAGAGTTATTTCAACAAAAATATATCAAATGTGAAGTGTCACGCAGGGAATTGTGGGAATGTCAATTTACGTTTTTTCACTGTAAATTTTACAATGAATTGTTATTTTTCACTTTCAAAAACTGTGAATTTAACGGTATTTTACCGTAAAATTACATTGAATGTACCGTTAGATCTATTACAATTATTCACCGTATATAGTACGGAAACTTTCTGTAAACCAATTAACAGTTTTTCACCGCAGCATTTTTACAGTCTTTTACTGTTAAAATCACGGTAATTGTTTACAGTGTAGTTTTGGACACCATGTTTTTGAGCCATGTTTTATCTATCTGTCTATCTGTCTGTCTGTCTGTCTAAAGATTTGAGATGTGTATATCTATTATTTATTTAAAACATAAAATATTAAAAATATATTTTTAAATATTAATTTATATACATTTATTTAAAAATTTGCAAAATAAAAAAAGATATATGTAATATTTTTTAAAATGTAGTTATTTAAAAACAGACTAATTCATTCTAAAAACAAATATTTATTTGAAAAAATGTATTACATTTTTGTAAAATCTTGTTTTTGTTTTTTTTTAGGGGTTGGATGGAGCTTTAGCAAATAAAAATCACTTCCATATAAAAATCATCAATGATATGCCCTCACTAATATTTAAAAAAAATAAAAATTATTATTTTTATTTTTTTTAATTAAAAAATATTTATTAATATGTAATTAAATCATAAATTATATATATATATATATATATATATATATATATATATATATATATATATATATATATACACATTTAAATTGTTTATTTAAATTTAGTTATTTAAAATCACAAACTAATTCATTCTAAAAAAAAAATATTTAAAATATTTAATTAAATATTTGTAAATATATATGTGTAAATATATTTATTTTTTATTTATATTTAAAATTTATACATAAGATTAATCTTGTATTTTTTCTTTAGGGGTTGGATAGGGTTGCGCTTATCATCACCTCCATATAAAAATCTTTAATGAGACTAATATACTGTGTGATGTGTGTGTGATTTAGGTATAGCCTACCCTATGTTATGGGGACAAAATATCTCCACGAAGATGTCAATACCAGAAATCCTTGTCCTTGTGGGGGCATTTTCTTTTTTTTTTTTTTTTTGACCCCATGAGGAAAACGGCTTATAAATCATACTAAGTTATGCTTTTTGAAAATGTAAAAATGCAGAAAGTTTTCTGTGATGGGTGGGTTTAGGGTTAGGGGATAAAAGATACAGTTTGTACAGTATAAAAAAACATGTCGATGAAATGTCCCCTTGAAAACGTGTGTGTGTGTGTGTGTGTGACCTTGTCAACGCAGTGCCCTCCTGACCCATCCATCAGAGACTGCAGCAGAGGACACACAGTGTGTTTCATTATATTTGCTTTTCATCAGGGGTCTTGAGCCCAAAAGCTCAGATGCATGCTGAAGAATTAATGGGGTCATCTGAGATCATCAGTGTTTTAATTGAACTTTAATCCTGTTCCACTTCAATTCCCAAAACTCCCACATACCTGGTGTATTGAAGCGCCGATCTACATCTGACCTCTGGGTCTCATTCAGTTCTCAGACTGAGAAATAATTAAAGAGATTAGAAACTAAATGTGAAAATGAACCATCAGTCCCTCACTTCAATGAGTAACTTTAGCTCTTTATTTCCATCATGTTAATTTTCATGTCTTTACATTATAATTAATTAATAATATAAGTTCTAATTAATTCAGTTGAAGTATATTTCAATATTTCAAAACAAGCACAATTATTTTACAGATAAGAACAGAAATTATCCAGTGTTTTTTTTTTAATCATTTGTTTGCATATGAAGCAAATTAAACTCCATGTGTTCATTCACATCATGTTGAACCTGTGCAGCTGGAGTAGTAAACCTCTGCCTCATCTGTTGCTAAAGGGATTTTCCCATGAGCACCTGAGCTAAACACATTGAGGCAATGCTGCCACCTGCTGGTGACTGAACTTAGAGATCCTGTAGGTCAGCAGGTACAGAAAAAACTTCATGAATGACTCTGTTCTTAGAGTCCCAGTCTCAGATGTCCCCTAGAATGTGTCTGTGAAGTTTCAGCTCAAAATACCCCACAGATCATTCATTATACCATGTTGTAAATTTATGAGAGGAAGGAAAAACATGCTGTTTTCGTGCATGTATCTTTAAAGGTGCAATATGTAAGATTTTTGCAGTAAAATATCCAAAAGCCACTAGGTCAGCGTTATATATTTTGTTCACTTGAGTACTTACAATATCCCAAATGTTTGCAACTATTTGTAAATCGTGAGAAAATTGCAATTTTAACCAAGGCTCCGGGACGTGTGAGGAGTCGCCTGTCAATGGACTATATGCACGGAGCGTTCTTTAGAACTTCCGCATTATTATAAGCCAGCTCGAAAACTTCCGGTGAGATGTCATTTGCTGGTGTGTTGAGCATCAGTAGTGTAATACTTAGTTTATAATCAGAATATAGTCACTTAAATAGTGTGGCATAGCATTAATTTAGTTATTCAAACGTAAGACAGCATAAAAAAAATAAATAAAGACGTACCTCAATGTTCCTCCTCGGCTAAATTCAATTCGACCATTAGTTTTCACTCTTTTATGTGGAAAAAAAGCTTCAAAAATTAAATATTTATTGTGCACTTTAGTTAGATTAATTGAATAAAATGTGTGTTTTCACAAGTGTGCTGAAATCATTGATCTTGCACTGCACTGACTGACAGCTGCTGTGATTACAAAGGGAGAGCGCGGTGCTCGCTTTCTGTGTAATTCACAATAAAAGTTATTGTTTTTCATAAGATTTTGTAAGCATTTCATACTTCACATTGACAAAATGTATTTTAAACCTAGTTATTTTATAATGTTTAATATTTAGTCAAAAACGAAGTGAAAAACGTTTAGAGGAAATGGCTGATATGTGCGCAAATAAATGCTACTTTGCCGCCACCTGCTGGTTAAAGTGCTAATTACTGTCTTTTTTATTTTTAAATAAGTGTTTTCTATCAAATGTTAAATTTCCTACATTTTTAAACGTTCGGTTTTACAATGGGGACAATCTCAGAAGGATGAACAAATTATGTTTGTGGTCATCGCATTAAAAATAACATTTAAAGTGCTGGGGAAAAAATGTGTGTGCTTGTCTAATTACAGACACTGCGTTTTTAAACAGTCCCAATAGCTTCGTCTTTATTGCAATCAATAAAACTTGTTTATTGGCAAATTAGGTAAATGTGATAACTGCATTAAAGTATAAATACAAGATTAAAAAGTCAACCATAGATGGTTTTGTGTCGATGTACAACGACTACAGAATGAACAGCTAACAGTTCACCGGAAGTGCTCGAGCTGGCTTAACGACAACCAGGAAGTAACCCGTGCATATAGTCCATTGCGTCATTCCCGCGTTACCCTCAGTTTCCAGTTTTATTTTGTAGAAACCATGGAAACACCAAAGACGCTTTAATATTTACATGTTTTAATAGACAAGGGAACAACTGTTTGGTTACGTTTATAGACAGACAACTAATCATTGTTATATAACTCAACACGTTGATTTTTTGCGAGTACCATGCTTTATCATGCCTCAGAGAAAAACACTATTTTGTGAAGTAGCTAACATAGCATAATCAGATGCAGCTTTATTTTTAGTAACAGTAATACAGAATTTTCTCCATGATACAATACGTTTTAAAATGAATCGCATGCCATTTATCAACACAAGCCATCCAGCATTTAATATGATACTCTAATATCGATCTATCTTACTGCAGTGTGTCTCAAACAAGTGTCTCGCAGCAGCTGCTGAGCGAACACACAAAGTAACATTATAACATTTTCAACACACTCAAATGTATCGAATATGATAAACAGAGCTGCGTTACCTCATACTCATGGCCAGAAAAGCGGAAGCAGCGCCGGCGACTGTGACATAATAAAAGTCTCACTGCTCGTGAGGCGTGTGTTACGCAATCGCTCCAACGGCCTCGTTCAGCTCCACAACACTCTGCTTCATACTACAGTAATGATAATAATCGCATCCATGAACATGATTTCTTCCCAAGTTCTATCCCAGTTGTTTCCACCGGCTGTGATGTGAGATTCCGCGCTCAAACTTGCAGTCATCAAGCTACGCCTTTGTTTTGAATAGGCCTCTAGACACCTCTAGCGGACAGAAATCTTACATATTGCACCTTTAAATGCAAATGAGCTGCTGCTCCCCGCCCCCTATCCAGAAGAGGGCGGAGCCTGTGTAACTCATGCCTCAGATACTCTGCCAAAAACTTAACAAAACATCTGTTTGGTTTTGATTATCATCTCTATAGCGGTCAAGCTCATGTGACACAGCAGTTCATCATCATGAAAGTTTATTATCTCCACGCGTTTTAAAGCAGTATCAGTCTAAACTTCTGATATATGGTTTTCTGAACGCGCACATGAGCTGGATGTCAGACGACGTGTCCCGTGAGTGCTAAACTAAGTTCACTTTCACATGTTATTGCGTTTAAAGTGTCAAATACACACAAGTTTATATCAAAAACACTCAAGGTTTACATAAACGTGGTCAGTTATGTCTGTGAACGTAAACAGCAGCTAAAGAAATCACATGTGTATATTAGATCTGTGTATTAAAGTGAAAGCAACACAATAATTTGTGATGTCACAAAAGCTATAGTTTATTCTGAGACACTTCTTATGAATTATGGGGATTAAAAAAGAAGAGTGGGTTTTACCATTATAGTGTGCCGACACACATTTATGTTCAAACACCATGTAAAAGTGAATTTTGCATGATAGGTCCCCTTTAATATTTTATGTTAGAAGGGGAAAACAGGATGAGAGTTTTTTAATAGGAGTTCCACACACAGGTATAACTTTAGTGATTGATTCTTGTGAGCAGCAGCTGTCAGGCTCCACTGGCTGTTGTTTCCCATGGCGTGTTGATTGATTAGCTGAGTTTGGCTTCATCGGGGCGTCAAATCTTCATCCAGCTCCTCAGGCTCCTCGCAGCAGACAGTCCAGCTGAGCCGGGCAGCGCTCGTTCAGCTCAGACGGAACCGTCTCTTCCCGACATCCTCGTTTCTTTCGATTACAGCCACTGGTGTCCGCCGCACCTCTGAGAATATCCACCTCTGCGTCCAGCATCACTCACAGCAGCTGCTTTGACTTAGTGGTTGGTCGTATCCTACAGGCAGATCTCATCATTTGATGGGCTGTTCAATCTGTCTGTGTTGAAGCGCAGCTGAGGGCCTGCGGTGATCCAGACCGCTCAGGGGAACCTGTCTAAAACATATTTGTGTTCTGCTATGTCTCAAAGAAATGCTGAAATCCTCAGTAGGGATGTGAGAGGATTATTGTGTGCACATCAAAATGCTCTTAAAGGTGCAGTAAGAGATTTCTGAAAATGATTGTTGATCACTGTAGATATTTGAAATCAACCCAAACAAACACACCCCTCCGTTAGATCACACAATGCAAGAGTGGATGTCTCTTTAGATAGATAGATAGATAGATGGATAGAGACTTTTTCTATTTTGTAATGTCTTTCAGGCACTTCTCTTTCTACAGTCTTTCTTCAAATCTCACTCTCTCGCCCCCTACTGCTGATTGGCTGCATTAAGTTTGTTGTGATGCTGGGTTTGATCAGAGTTGGGTATATACAAAGTACTGTAGTCTAATTACTTTTCCTGATAACGCAGTAACATTTAACGCATTACATTTTAAATTTATGTAATTTGATTACAGTTACTGATGTCAATAAAATTACGTTACTTGCGTTACAAGTAAACTACCACACACATACATGCTACACACAGCAAGGAATGTTTAAGCTGTGTCCGAAACCAGTTACTCGTTCTCCGATTCACTAATCCCTATATAGTGTATGTCATTTGAGTGCACTAAATTTGCAAAGAGTGAACGAAATGAAGTGAGTGAATTCACACGCTGACGACTGTTTGTCGGAGAGCTGGAGCTGTCACAGAAACGGCTCAACACGTGATAAAACTACTTTTATCCTACATGTTACTTCATAAAATAATATTAATAACAATCTTAATGACTTTATTTTGTAATCATACATACCATACCTGCCAGCTTTGTAGTTTCATCGATTGTATGGTTTGTCATGCTTAATATGTGTTCATAATCATTAAATACTATAAAAAAAAACTGCAAACAAAAATAAATACATTAAAGGGATAGTTCACCCAAAAATGAAAACTTTATGTTTATCTGCTTACCCCCAGGGCATCCAAGATGTAGGTGACTTTGTTTCTTCAGTAGAACAGAAATTATGATTTTTAACTCCAACCGTTGATGTCTGTCAGTCTTATAATGCGAGTGGTCACACAGTTTATAAGAGTCAATAAACATGCACAGACGAATCCAAATTAAACCCTGCGGCTCGTGACGGCGTCCAACTGCGTTCAGCATTCGATTGGTGATGTCTGATCGCGCTCTGACAACGACAGTGGCTGCGTTCCACTCCAGTTTTAGACACGCACTCGCGAACTTCCCTACACACTTCCCCTCGGGGGAATCCCTGCCGCCATTTTGAAGTGCGTTCCACTTCGTGAAGTGGACGAGGGAAGTTTACATGGACAGACCGGGTGTGTCTCATACGTTCTGAAAAGTGAAGCCACGGGCTCTTTGATCGCCCTCTGGAGGCTGGATGCAGTACAGGTCATAAACCCCGCCCTCTCAATGCAGTCGAATGAGACTTCAGTGAAAACTTAAAAATAAATTCTGCTTCAAATAAAACTTTCTGAAAGATAATTTTGGTCATTTAAGGTAGTTGTTATCACACTGATATATATTCAATTGTTCGTTTTTGTGATGATTTAGATTTTAGCTAGCAATTTGATGCTATAAAAACGGGGCGTGTCGTCATGATTCGAAGTTGATTGACAGCTTGTCTGAGGACTGTCGGAGCTTCGAGGGGAGATTGAAGATGTATTAACTAACTGTTAATTTTCGATTTCTTTGTTATTTAACACCAACAAAATGAGTTGTTCAGCAGTAAACTGTACTAACCGACCTACAGGATCTGACGGATCACTGAACTTTTTTTCTGTAACATCAAATGTGGGCGTTATAAGCTAATTAATAAATGTTATTAGTTAAGATAACACACCTAATGTTAACCATGTCGGGAAAAAGCAGGTGATCGTTATCTGGCAGTTACTTATTATTTTTATGGGTATAAAATAATAATTAGCAGGACAAAACTAATGATAGCTTACTCTAACTACAGCAATCGATCTCCTGTAACGTTAGTTGAACTTGATTTAAAATGGCAGGACCGTTTCTGACGATTTAGAGTTGTTTCTAGTGGCATATTATATTGATTTTATCTACTGAATTTGCTGTTTCAAAAATATTATTGCTCTAGAAACAGAATAGCCTATTATTTTATAGGTAGACTTTTAAATTGTGTATAATTTTTATAGTCTATTTAAAATACATGAATGATGACGCAGTCTTTGGGCGGAAGTTTGATACCGCGACTCCGCCTCCGGCTCAACTGACGATTCCTTCTGCGCATGCCCAGGCTCCAAACTTTTTTTTTTTTTGACGTATTGCGTAACGTGTCAGCGCCCATTCATCAGCCCATTTTGGCTTCAGTTCAATACAATGGAAGGAAGCGGCGTCGCGTCGTCCATCTTTTTTTACAGTCTATGGGACAGACCCTCGCTCCCTCGATTTTAACTGAGGGAGCGAGTCTACTTCACATGTACACTTCAGGCAGCTCCATAACCCACAATGCAACATGATTATGACGTCACCGCATATCACGTTTAATTTACCCTACCACAAACAATTCTATGATATATTAATTATTTTTTTAAACATTTAAAACACACACATATACATATAGAATGCTGTATTAAACAAATCTGTAAGGGGAAAAAATAAATAATAAATCAGCTCCATTGCGGATTCCAAGTGATCAAGGGCTTAGGACGTTCCAGTTCAGCCCATTGCAAAGGTTCCGCCAGAAGTGGGCACTCGTGCAACGTAAGCAATGACGTACATCCGAGTCAACGAGACCGAGGGAAGTTAGCGAGGGAAGGGCATTTAAAAACCGAACTGGAACGCAGCCAGTGATGTCTCGCGCATATACTTCAATCGGACTTCAATGAGTGCCAGACATCACTTCCGTTTTCAGAGCGCGATCAGACATCACCAATCGAATGCTGAACGCAGTTGGACATAGTGGTGTATTAGAGGTAAAAAAAAATGATATAAATACTGTTAGGTTTCTCGCACAAACCGATCGTTTCGTGTCTTAGGACATCAATGTGCCGTCACGAGCCGCAGGGTTTAATTTGGATTCGTCTGTGCATGTTTGTGACCATTCACTCTTATTATTTGACTGACAGACGGCAGCGGTTGGTGTTCTACTGAAGAAACAAAGTCACCTACATCTTGGATGCCCTGGGGGTAAGCAGATAAATATCAAATTTTCATTTTTGGGTGAACTATCCCTTTAACAAGTGTACAATATTTCATATATTTATTAGTTTTAATAAAGTTATTTGTTAGAATCTCACGCTCACAGATGACGTGGTTGTTGAGCGGCCTCAGGCGACCATTATGATTACATTTGAATGAATAAGCTACCTATAGATGATTAACGAATATTTTAAAGTGAAGTTGCTGTTTTCATACTTCTGTAATATTTTTCAGTCAATATTAAATTACAGAAAGAACTATGAGTTTCAGTTTGTGGTGTATTTTTGTAGATTTCAAAGTAACTTGAATGTAAAGTAATTAGTAATCTGATTACTTTTTTACATGTATTAATCAGTAATGTAATCAAATTACAATTTTAATGTAGTAATTTGTAGTGGATTACTTTTTTTGAGTTACTTACCCAACACTGGGTTTGATCCACTTTCAACAGTGTTTTTTTTTTTTTCAGAAATAGCTTACTGCACCTTTAATGTGTTTCCCCGCTGAATATGGTCGTGGAGTTTTACCACAATGGCGTTAAAACTAGTTGACCAATTTGCTTTTGTTTCTCTTTTGTAAATTAAAAGGTTCTAGTGAATTATAGGATTTTTTTTTCAATGATAAAATACTCTGTTGTCTGCCAATTTAATATGCAGTCACTATAATTGAGATATTTATAGGTTCATTTATCTGAAGAGTGAAACACTGTGACAATGAGATGCTTTTAAAACATTTTGTTTGTCTGTTTAATCTGTTTTAGCATTTTATCTCCTCATGACGTTCCTAACATAGGGTATAAAACTAAAATTAAACCATAAAAAATTTGTTATTTGAAATAAAATGAACATTAACTGAAATAAAATAAATATAAAGAAATTAAACTTACTTTATTTTAGCTAGTTGCCAAAATTATGAAAATGCACAACAAAATTACTACAACTAAAATTGAAAAAAAAAAATGGAAAATATAAAAACTAATTCAAAATATGAAAAGAAACTACAATTGTATCTCAATGACGCTAAAATAACACTGGCCTAACAACAATCCTTAGGCCCTAAACATATTGTTTACAAGTATTTGATTTTGAATGCTTCCAGCTCAATGTAAACTGTCTTTTCATACTTGCATAATGGTATGTTTCTGGCCTTATGCATCAAAATTCAGGGAATGTTGTTTATAACCAGTATTGAGTCACCATTGCATGGTAAATCATCTACTGATGGATGAAACATTGTAGAATGATATTAATAAGTTAAAGGACAAACTGTAAGAGTTTGAAAGGAAACACTGTACTTCTCATGTTCACTTTAACTTCTTGACTTTCTGCTGCTCTTTCTAGCTCTCTTTACAGGAAATGGGTTTATTTATCTTTGTTCCACTCCTACATTTACTCTCAAATATAAAGCAAATAAATAAAATCTGCCACTAAGTAACATTGCTAAGGAACAAACGATATTTACATAACAATATGTGCAAAACGATTTGCAATGTCTGTTACATTGTCTGTTGTTGTAATTTTGTAATGATTGTACTGATACAGATTTGTAATGAAGGTGAGTACATATTTTCAGAATTTCTATTTTTGGATGAACTATCTCTTTAATTAGTACACACGTTTGTTTTGCAGTTCTACTAATGGTCAGCAGGCGGCAATATCGTCTCATATTTCATCTGATTCCTTGTTATTTGCTTTGGTTTTTACTTTAAAATATAACTTGAGTTATGTTTAATATTATGAATTCATATGTGGTTCCTGTAATATAAGTTAATAAACTTCAAGAGTGAATAGTAGCCTATTATTATTTCAATGGATTTAAACTGTTCAGAAAATTGAAGCTAAAAAAATGTTGACTGTTTCATTATATAACTTAGATTTTTGATTATACACAAATATAATATATAGCTTTTTGCCAACTGAAACTTCCATCCTGAAACCTGTTTAAATTATTAAACTTTAAATTAAGCAGTTTTAAGAATGATTGTTAACTCAAGTTCAACCATCAATGGCTTTAATTAAACACATTTTGTGCTTTAATTACAGCAGTAGCTTTAGGTCAAACACTGATTAGATGTTTCTCAAACACTTCTGATACATTACATCTCACACCGAATGCAGAAATTTGAGTTAAGTACAAAAATAGAAATGAAGTACAGTGAGTCAAGCCCTTTACATACCCGAAGATATAATTCTCGAATAGCGTATTAAAATCATTTGTAATCATCCATGTAACAGCAGAAATGCATTATCTTTAGAGTTTTTATTCTGAGGTATAGCCATTTTAGAAATGTATTTGGTTATTGTGATAAATTTCTCTTTCTCTATTTTGTACAGCTTGTTGGAATCTTCTGACATTCCAGGAAATTCCTCCACATTTTCCCGCAGGAATGCACAGCAATAGGAGAGAGTGGAAAAGTTGAGAGTTCACCCGAGAGTTGAACTGCGTTGGTTTATTGTTTTATGTTTCCTGGGGCGCACTTATAATGTTAGTATGCTTTTTACATCAAAAATGGTCATAATTTATAAATAAAAGGCATTTTTCCTACCCTGATTTTAGCCCTCTGAATCGACCGCTCTGTTTTAAGGGGCGTGTCTGCTGTGAGACTTCAGTGTAAACGCCCACTGCTGTGGGCTAACATCTTTCCATTTGAAATAGCTAAGTATTACTCACTCAAAAACTTTCCGCATGTTTTTACTATTACAGCTATTATTATGAATACGATCCTCAACTGGATTGAACTGGAATAAATACTTTGAATGTTGCAATCCTATCGGACTTATGATAGCAACCTGAATCGTAACAAAGCACTGTTGGCCAGAGGAGAACTGGCCCCCTGTTTTTTTCTCCATTTTAACACAGAAGTCTTATTTGCCACCTGTTTGCCACCTGATGTCACCTGTTGGAGTTTGGGTGCCGCTGTCGCCTTTGGCTTGCTTAGTTGGGGACACTTGACATTTGACTTGACATTTGATATGCAACAGTGCTTTGATCTGCCTGCATTGACACTATTCTTTAAGAGCTGCTGTGCAGCCAAAATTATATACCAGTTATCAATGTAAAGCTGCTTTGACACAATCTACATTGTAAAAAGTGCTATATAAATAAAGGTGACTTGACTTGACAGCTCTCAAGGTTAACTAATCGTGAAAAGTGCAGCATTACATGTAGATCTATGGCATTATAATTAGATCGTGGCATGAAAGGTTGTAGAGATGAACATTGTAGCCGATCACAGACATGTTATTGAGCGCATGAAAGCAGTGATCTCATCATTGAAACTCAATTTCTGCACACTAACGAAAGCATAACTGTAAAGTGTTTCAAACACACTGTAAATAAGAAATTTGTTGATTATTACTTTAGTTTTAGTCCAGAACTCAGTCACTGATAAGCTCCAGCGATTGTAAAGGGAGCGTTTTTTCTTTTTCTTTTCTATATATAATTTAATCACCATTTAAAAAACAGATTATTTTCATCCTACTAAGAGAAACAACATGAAGTTGAGCGTTTAGTCACTGGTTTGATTTACTGACACACAGACAAAGATCATCTGACTGAACATGAATCATTAATATCAGATCAGGCATTAGAATGAACACAGTTACCGACATGTTGTTGCATTACTCGTCCATATCGTAAAAGTCTGTTTGCAAAGCCTGCGTCGAAATGCGATTGATTTACCAAAGAATCCACAGTGAAATGTACCGAAAACAAATAAATAAAGCTCAACTGAGACATTCACATTGTTGAAAATAAATAACCATATTCCTAGCATTAGGATGCTTTGAAAGGTAATGTTATTTTAGTCCTGTATCGCTCTTCTCTCCTCCTCATCTAACTGACACACCAGAGGGCGGGGCTAATGTTGCAATGATGAAGTAGGCGTTGATTTCTTCTGTGGAGGCGAAGTTTCACCTATCTATGATAGGCACATTCCGGGACGAGGCGTTCGTGGGCCTGGTGTAAATAAAAGCTTTTACTGGACTAACGAGGAAGTTTTCAGTTCTGAAAACTATATATTCTTATAGTACAGTGACCTCTTATATATCAGCTCAAGGAAAAGTTGATTTCTCAATTCATGACCCCTTTAAATATTACTGCTTGTTCATGAGTTTGAGAGAACCTTGACAGAACATTAGCCAAAGTTTGACCTCTGACCTTGCATAGTCTGTCTAATGCATTCTGCTGGACATCACTGTCTTGATCTGGTCAATTCTAATCTGATTCTGATGGAATGTGTAAGAGTTTTTCTCCGAGTGTTCATTTGTTAGTGTGAGTGTTTGTGCAAATTCATGCATGAATTCATCACTTCTCATTTCTCCTCTTTACAGCTCTCTGAGTTTTCACACAACAGTTTCCAACTCAGAAATCTGTGCTGTATATTTGGTTTTATTGTGAATGCTTCATCGGTGCATGATGTTTATCTTTGTAATCTTTCATCAAAATGCAATAACTTGACAATGCAATAACATGCCTCTGACATGACCTTCTTTTTCAGATGATGTTCTGAATCCTTGTGAATCTATTGAGCCAACAAGCCAATCACATGAATTTTACTTTTACAGTTTTAATGTAATAAGTACACTAATAGTCTTCACAATGGTCTTTCATTCTTGTAAAGAGTCTCAGTAATCACACTGACCTCAAACAAGCAAAACATTTCAGATACAATCATCCCTAAAGATGGACGAACTCGAGTGTGAACGTGGTCAGTGATCAGTCTATAAACAAAAACTCAAATAATGAGAAATCCTCCCCTACAAGTCTGTTTACTTTGTCAGACTATTTCTAAAGCAGAAGTTTACTTTTCAATACTTCAGAGTACAATTCACTGTGGGAATGTTTGTACATTCACTCAAGTGTGTTTCCAGTGAGTTGTTTTGGCATGAACACACAGGGTTATTGCATATTGCTCTTATGGATGTGAGGTTCCTTGTCCACTCTGTCATGCAAACGTCTCCAGATGGGACAAAAAACACAGTATCTGCATGCAGATTTATGGAGGATTATGCATAGAAGATAATCATACACATTCAAAAACAATAACTGTGCTTGTGTGTGTTAAATCAGTCTCATATGGGCCTATACAATGAGTAATGTGAATGTTGATACAACCTATCTTGTCTGCTCAGCCATGATATAGTTTTAGGTTTGTTTACATTTATTTTATTTTTTATTTTTCTTAGATGAACACCTTATTCAGATATATCATCATCATCATCATATTGCAGACTCAAGGTCCAATGTAAAACAAACAAACATCAGATAAAAACAAATTGCAAATCAAAATGTTGATTTTTTTTTTTATACCTCAGTATTATTTTGTAACTCATAAATCCTTTATATTTTAACAACCTCTATTATGTCTCACACTGATTTCCAAAACATATTATGTTATTTTTATTAACATTATTGGCACCTTATTTGGTCACTACCTTTTATTGTGTGTATTGATGCTTTGGTAATATAATACAATCATATCAATAAAGCACTATGAAAACTGGATTTGAAATTTAGGACAAATCCTAATCAGAATGTTAGAGGAATATAAATACGGACATAAATGCATTAAGTAACTGAGCCTGTATACTTAACTTTAGGTTTAAACGTGTCATAAAATAGACAACAACAGCAGACAAGTGTGCGAGAAAGCAGCATATTGAGGAAGCACTAGTTTTTTGTATTAATTAAAGAAATAGAAATTAAAATGAACAAACAAAAGCAAATGAAACACTATCAAAAGAAATGGTCAAATAAGAGGAAAGAGAACATACATGCATGCATAGAAAAAGGGTAAACAAGTGAAATAAATAAAAGAAATTTATATATATTTCAGATACAAATTTATATATATATATATATATATATATATATATATATAATTTTAAAAATAATAAATTATTAAATATTGTTTCAAAAAATCTGTCACATTTTTATTACTAGATAAACAAAATTATTTGAGAAGTGAGGCTTAAAAAATCTGAGAGAGCAGGAAGTGAGCCTGAAAACATTTAAGGATAAAAAATTTTATAAAAACTGAATACAAAATTGAGGATATAGTCCTTGGACTTGTT
Organism: Ancherythroculter nigrocauda; assembly: GCA_036281575.1. Classification (NCBI taxonomy): domain Eukaryota; kingdom Metazoa; phylum Chordata; class Actinopteri; order Cypriniformes; family Xenocyprididae; genus Ancherythroculter; species Ancherythroculter nigrocauda. The sequence continues at coordinate 39,851,285 of VTFQ01000010.1, forward strand.
GGAAGTGTCAGTATCATAGCAAATAATATATTTTAAATGAAAGGTTTGGGCAAAAATAGGGTGTTTAACTAGATGGAAAGGGAAAAAAATGACCAAAACTTATTAATTCACAAGAAAAGAATAAATGCATTAATTTTTCATCCTCACGACCACAAAACGTACAGGTAGCTACTAGGAACATCAATATATTTTTAGACACAGTCAAATTTACAGGTTATATATTGTGCAAGAGTTTAAAGCGGACTTTTTTGGTCTTGTTGTGAATAAAATATTAATGGGGCAACAACCACGCTTTTCTCCAGCCCAGCTAGGGTTTATTTCCCTAGATTATGACGTCTCCGGAAAGCCCCGCCCCCGACTCGCTTACGCACTCTGCACGTACGGCAGTTAAACACACGTTCAGTTTGTGTAATAACCGCCCCCCGCGAGCACAACAGCTATCGGCGCGGCGTTTAGGAGGAAAGCCTCGCTTCAGAGCGTTACTTTCTCACGCACAACATGGAACAGAGGACGTTAGTTAGAAAACAACAGCGCATGAGGCAAAAACAAGCGCGGGCACCCGCAACTTCACGCGCGAACGCGCTGACAGCGATTTAAAAGCCTTCGTAAAAGTTTCGCTGACGCGCGTGTGACGTTGGACGAGTCAAATGTAACAGGCGACCGCTGTCAGTTTTGTTTGTTTGTCTTTAATAATTAAAATCGGAGGGAAGTGTAGGTTGGCATGGGCGCCAAACAGAGCAGTCCCGCTGCCAACGGGCGCACGCGAGCGTACTCGGGCTCGGATCTCCCGTCGGGCACGTCGTCGAGTAACGGCAGCGGCAGAACGGCTGCGATGAGATATCACGCGCACGGCACCTCAGGTGCTACATCATCATCATCGTCGTCTTCATCATCAGCGGCAGTGGCCTCTAACTATATTGGTGCCAGGACGCGCTCCGTCGGGGGTGGCACCGGTGGCCCGGGCGCTCGACCCCAGTCGACCATTAATATACCGAACTCCGGAGCCTATAGTTCTCAAGAGTCCGGTAACAGCACACCGGAGGAGAACGGCGGAGAGAGAGAGCGGTCAACCGGCACTCCGAGACTGTTGATCGGATCTTTACCTGCTCACCTGTCGCCCCATCTCTTCGGAGGTAAATGAACAGTTTTCTAGTTCCTACAAGTTCTAGTCAACCTGAGCATCAACCAGTTAACCAGCTTGTTAAAACTGTTGAAATAAAGGGGATTTTTGCAGCGATGCCATAGATAGAAGAACCATTTTGGCTTCCATCCTTTCAGTGAACAGTTCTTGGAGCCATTTTTTCATAATTTTATTTTAATAATCTAAAAATACCATTTTCCACTATAAATATAATAGAATGGTTCCATGGATGTTCTTCATGAAGCTATCAATGCCAACAAAGAAACTTTATTTTTAAAGGATTAGTTCACTTCTGAATGAAAATTTCCTAATAATTTATTCACCTCCATGTCATCCAAGATGTTTATGTCTTTCTTTCTTCAGTCGAAAAGAAATTAAGGTTTTTGATGAAAACATTCCAGGATTATTCTCCTTATTGTGGACTTCAATGGAGCCCAAACAGTTGAAGGTCAAAATTACAGTTTCAGTGCAGCTTCAAAGAGCTCTACACGATCCCAGACGAGGAATAAGGGTCTTATCTAGCGAAACAATCATTTTCTAAAAAAAAACAACAACAAATGTATATGCTTTATAAACACAAATGATCGCCTTACAAGTGCTTCCGCTTTCCGTATTCTTCAAAAAACTTATGGTGCGTTCACACCAGACGCGAATGAAGCATCAAGCATGAGTGATTTACATGTTAAGTCAATGCAAAGACGCGAATAGACATCCTGCGCGAATGAGGCGGCACGAATTGAGCGTTTCATGCGAATTGCGCAAGTTGAAAAATCTGATCTTTGGCGAAAATTCGCGCCACGTTAACCAATCAGGAGCTTGCTCTAGTAGTGACGTGACGTAGCGAGCTGAGACAGAGGCTGTTTCTCAATATGCGTTCTTCAGCGATCTTGTGTTCTTGCTCTACGTCATCATTAACCGTCGAAGTTTGTTCCAATACTCAAGAACACAAGAACGGAGGACGCATGAAAGTACCCGGATGTGTTCTTGATATCTCGGATGCATCAAATGCAAACTTGAGGGAATCGAACTGTTAAAAATCCCAGAAGACGCTGCGGTGGTCGACGTACGGAAGCCTGTAAGCTTTAAAGTTCTCGTGAGATTCCAGCTACAAGCTCGCAAATACGTGACAGCTTGTGAAAGTAAACCGTTTGTTTTGCTTAATTTTAATAAAGTGATAACCTGAAGAAAGCCTGCAGTATTTTTATTGGCATATAAAAAATAATCTTAACATTGACAAAGCATAACAGCAAAAGGCTACTCATTTTCATTTTACTCAGTGAAATAAAAAGATATAAAATTATATGAAAACAATGTCTATAATAATATGAAAGAAATTTTTTAATAGGTTATGACAGTTGTTTATGTTATGTTGTATTTATTGTGCATTAGCCACTTATAATATGCTGGGACGGTCAGTTGAGCAACAAGATCGCAGCACATCTCAATTCTTAAATGATGCGTTCTCTGTCCTCGCTTCCTTCCAAGTTCGTTCTTTCAAGGTTGCCTGGCAAGACTGGACTTCACGAGAACGCAAGTCCGTTCTCTGCGTTCTTGGAATTGAGAAACAGCCAGAAAATCCGAAACAACATGGAGGACAAAATCATTGTCGCTGTACATCTTCATACTTTTATAGAAACAGGAATAAAAAGGATCTTGCTTGAAAGAAAGTGAGGAGGTCAGACAATCTAGTAAGTTGTAAAAAAAGGTCTCAATTTGAGCTATATATTGAGACTACAAGCTAAATCCGGCGAATTTATCTTATTCACTGTAATTTACAACTACTTTCCCGCTGACGAGCTGTGTTTATTCAGAGGAAGAGTGCAGAAATAAGTGGAAGTCTGGGACACATAAAGGAGCGGGAGAGCCCCTCTCATGATGCAAATTCGCGTCTGTTGTGAAGTGAATTTCACGCGTGAATGAAGCGAGTAAACTCAAAATGTTCAAGCGTCCAACTATGCGGGAATAGCGCGATTTATTCGCGCAAGTCGCGTCTGGTGTGAATGCACCATTACGCTGTATGTCCTACGCCTTCCCTATTCTACTTACGGAAAAAATGCAACTGGCGCCGCGTTCGTTCCGTAAGTAGAATAGGGAAGGCGTAGGACATACAGCGTAAGCTTTTTGAAGAATACGGAAAGCGGAAGCACTTGCAAGGCAAAGTATTTTTTTAGAAAATGACAGATCGTTTTGCTAGATAAGACCCTTATTCCTTGTCTGGTGTCATATAATGCCCTTTGAAGCTGCACTGAAACTAATTTTGACCTTCAACTGTTTGGGGTCCATTGAAGTCCACTATAAGGAGAAAAATCCTGGAATGTTTTCATCAAAAACCTTCATTTTTTTTCGACTGAAGAAAGAAAGACATGGACATCTTTGATGACATGGGGGTGAGTAAATTATCAGGAAATTTTATTAAAGTGGATTAATCCTTTAAGAGTGTAGTCTTACAAGTTCAAACTTTTTCTTAAAGATTGGTCTTTATTTATTTTAAAGTCGGCTACATAAAAAGATAGTTATTGGTTGTTGATATGACATACATAACCTGTTTTAATTCTTGTAAATATGGGTAGTTGACTCTCAATATCCATGAAGTTTGACGTCAGCATTTTTATATTTATATCGGTGCAATTATGTATAGCTTAAGTGAACTGTGTATAAGTTTGAGAGGTTATCAAGTGTAGGTGTCAAGGTCGTGTTTGTTATTTTTCAGCTTCCCAGCTTATGTCATGATCAAGTTCACAATGGTAATAGTTAATGGATCAACCCTTGTGGAGTTTAAACCTTCAACCTTTTAGTTAACCACTAGGTCACATCACCGCCTGTTGGGTTAAACCAACCTAAATAGTGGTTTGTTTACAGCAGCGAAGAAGGAATATGTTTTAGTTTATTATTGGTTGAAGCAATCTGGCAAGCTTATTGAAGGCTTTATTTTGAAAGATCTGTTCTATATTTGTGCAGTTATGTGCAGCATTGCACAACAGATGTTTTTTTTTTTTTATATATACAGATGCATGGTAACATGCCGGTGCAACAGTGGTAAGAGACTGCAACCTGTTCTGAGGAACGTGGTTGTGGCTAGGAAGTTCTCTGATCAGGTGTAGAGATGCATGTGAGCGGTGATTATTTCCGGATAGTTCAGTCGTCATGCGGGTCTTTTGTTGTTGTGTTTCTGAGAACTTGTTCAGTAATCTGATGTTTCATAAACAGTGGTGTCATGCTATTTAAATGGCTGATTCTCAGGAAAATGGTCAAGAACAGGGTCACATCAACATGTTTTCTTTTGCATTGTGCACATTTGACTCACAGTTCTCATTATCGTTCTCTATCTTTTCACATTTGAATCGTAGTTCTCATTTTTTTCAATTCATGCATTCATGCAATTTATCAGTTGCTAGCACCATAATTTGCAGTTTGAGCTACAGGAAAGCTATACCTAAAAGTAAAATGTCCATATGCATGGTTTTGGAGGCAAAATGTCATGTAAAATAATGTCTCCAGGCCAAAAATTATTGGCAATTCCAAGCAAAGGTCATTCTTACCATTAAAAAAAAAAATTTTTACCAAATGAACAAAACCCTTTTTAAGTTGTCCCTTTAGGTCTGTAATATACTGTATTAATGTGCTCTAACAGAAATTTAAAGAAAATTGCCTTGTTTATCCACCACATATGAGGCAAGCAACAATGCTTAAATTAATTTTTCAATCAACCATATTTCATGCTTTCAGTATGAAATATGAAATTTTTATTTTAACAGTAAGCATTGTGCATAGAGATGGAGACATGCCTGAGAAATAAATACACTCATTTGGTCATAACAGCACTGCCTGATGAATTTATAAGGGCTGTAATTAAGAGGTCACGACGCTTCAGTGCTCTGTCACGTCTGTAATGTTTTAAAGATTAAGTTTGTCATATAACAATTAAATAACTTGAAACTTTATATACAAAGCTATATTATGTTTATGCTTATTAGGATCAACAAATCATCTATCTACTTTGCTCTGAACAACCATAATAAGCGTTACAGACGTGACTGTTACGAACGCTTCATAATAAATCATATGCATATGACTTTGCTTCTTTATATTGCTGTGCTCTGTTTCAGGCTTACCATATATCACAACATATCCAGTAATTGCAATAATCTTTGTGCTTTGTTATTTTTAATCTGAAAAAATGTCAGTCGATTTTATAACAAAATTAAAAAAAAAGAGATGTCGCTCTTTAATACGGCTCGTGACAGATTACTGAAATAAATTAATTTTGACTGAAGACTTTGCTTTAAACTGTGCAAACTAGCAGAAAACCGTGCGATCATTCATACACAAAACATAAAACTGACATGATTGCGAGTGACAGTAGTGTCATCTGTTCACCTGACTGTGGGGAAAACCTGCGATTTTAAACTGCTTTATGATAAACATTAATATTTGTTAATGTATTTTAGCAAGGAGTTCTGTTAGAAGGAAAATCATGGTCTCTAAATTGATTCTTGAACGACGTGCATGCTTGTCAACATGAGAAATAATCCATAACCATTTGCAATAGACCTACAGGGTATAAAGTTTAGTATAAAGTTGATTATTTCTGCAGTCTTACCATACTGGTATCCCAGATATCAACATGTGGTGGTTTAAATTCCCGCTTGAGGTCTCTGTGAAAGTTTTAAAGCAGTCTTCTGTGCCGGTTGCAGAGCGGTCACGTCTGTAACGTTGTTTTTTCCTAATAAATGTGAACACGAAAAATTTAAATAAAATGAATATTTTCTGTTCTGTGGAGAACCAACCCTTCTTCATTCGGTGGGCAGTATTACTTTTGGTTTGTGCAGTGTAATTCACAGAATTCCTAATACTTGGTGACTTTTTTTTTGTAACGTCCGTAACGCATGTATATTTCCCTCATCTAAAATATAAAACGATTGTATAGATTGACATTTTTCTAATGTCTGGACTCCTTTAATAAGGGACTATGAATATATAAACGGATAGTTCAATATGTTGGTATTAAATGCATTCTCTGAGAATTTATGTTTCAAGTTTTGACTGCAAATGTCACGTCCATAATGCTGGAATTGCCATATAATTGTTGTACAATATTCTTTAAGTATGCTTTATTTATTTATTGTTCTCATGATATTGAAGTGAAATATGGCCTATGCGTGTTGTCGTGAGATTGCTGCTGATGTTTAGTATTGGCTGTTCATTTTTTCTTACACACAGATTCTGGAATATTCAAATCCAGTGGAAAGGCAGGTGAGGCCGTCAGTTATTGGGATGGAATTTCCCCAGTCATTGTGGCCTGGATTGAACTTTAATTCTGTAACAGGCTCTTACTGGTGATTTGAAGTTAATCTTTAAACGTTGGCTGAGTATGACTTCTAACCAACTGTGGATGAGATCAAGAAGGGAGTTTTTAAAGGGGATGTGAGACTTAAGTTCACTATCAGAAAGCACGGGGGAATCCTGCCTATAACAGACTTTCCATTTGTGCAATTTGTATCAAACCTGGAGGCAAAATCTTTGTGTTGTGTCATGATCATAGTAGACCTCTGTTTGAACTACTACTTTTAATTGCTGTGACTTTTTATAGTGTAAAAAAGAGATTTTTTTAAAAAGGAGAACTGTATAGAGAAACCAGTGTAGTTCTGCATGTTTCATTGTTGATCAGTGTAATATTGACATAACGGTATTGAAAGAGAACTTGCTGTTTTGACACACAGGAAAGAAAGCACTTTTATTAATAAGCTGACATCAGAGAGGAGTATCACTTCCAGTGAATGCGTTTCATTTCTGTGAGTTAATTATTTGCATGCACAACTAGTTAACACAAATATAAACTGAATTTTATCATAGCTTGTCAAATTCGCCCATATTTGGGTGAGAGCAAAAACACACCTTTTTTGTGTGTGTCCCTTTAAAAGCAAATGAGCTGCTGCTCCTTGCCTCTTTTCCAGAAGAGGGCAGAGCTTTAACAGCTTGTGCTTTGGTTGCTCAACAACAACAAAGCTGGAGAATCTCACGCAGCCAAAATGATGATTATCAGTTACTGTGTTCAGCCTTACATTGTTCAAACCGGAAGAAATTCAAACTCAGGAAGAAATTACAACTTTTAGAATGCAGCTAGACATTTCTGAATGGTTAGTGGATAAATTTATGTAGTTGCTGTGGAGTTGATTCAACTCATTGACTAGCATGTGCCGTCATGTTAACCCTCTGGAGTCTGAGGCTGATTTTGGGCCCTGGAGAAGTTTTGACATGCCCTGACATTTGTGCTTTTATCAGTTGGTTATAAACATATTAATGACAAAAGTGTCATTACACTGTATTCAGCACAAACTAGGCTACCATAATATGTGAGGAACATGTATGTACATGTTTGTGTTTTTAAAGGAATAATGTTTATGCGTGGTTATTGAAAAAACAAAAAAAAAAAGTAACTGAAACAATACCTCAAAATGCATACTAAATGTTTTTTCACAAGACTTTTGAGAATTGTATATTTTAGTGTAGAGTTTTTGCTTCAAAATGATGTGGAAATGATCCTCCCTACTCTGACACATAAAACATTGTATTGATTTTAAATTTCTAAGACACTTTTTGTTTAGGTAGGCCATATGCGAAGAGGTGTGACTCTTCATGAATAATGAAGTGATTTACACCTGGGGAGATTAAGACCCTGCCCCTAATGAGCCGCATAATGAGCCATTCAGTCAGGAATGTGACTGAGTCAACTAAGAAAATGCAAAGACAAGACATATCATTGTTTTTTTTCTTTTTTATTTAAAATAAAGTTAACAATATAATCCACATATAAACTAGGGTCAAAGGCACATTTTTTGTGTACAGGCAAATAAAGGTAAGGTTTATAAAAAAAGCCCACTTTTACACCCTTTACATAACCTGCTTGATCACATATAGATAATCTTTGCAGCCCAATGGTCAGTGAGAGGTGGTGAACAGAGAATCTGAACAGTCACACATCTGTGTGCCATTTTTGAAAACAGTTCAACTGAAGACACAAGTAAATGTCACATGCCTGGCATTTCCAAGGTGTGTCTTGCCTTTTACCAAGCTGTACTTTGCAAAGCATGCAGTTCCGACGACCAGCGGTGGCATTATTCCTTGCATCTGATGTCAGCTCTGCTCCTGGAACCGGTACATGGTCACTTTTGGTCTGTTTTGGAGCTGCTTTCTGTGACGACACACCACAGAGCTCTGCAAATATATTATCATCAAATATGAATCTTATGAATATTATCATCAAATATTATCATCAAATATGATGATTTGCTACTTATGAAACATTTCTGAACAATTGTAAACAATAAATGTTTCTTGAGCTGCAAATCATCAATAGAATGATTTCTGAAGGATCATGCGACACTGAAGACTGGAGTAATGATGCTGGACATCACAAGAATAAACGACTTTGTGAAATATATTCAAATAGAAAACAGTTATTTTAAATTGTAATAATATTTCACAATATTACTGTTTTTACTGTATTTTTAATTGAATAAATGCAGCCTTGGTGAGCAGACGAAACTTATTTTAAAAACATGAAAAATCTTACAGATTTCAATATAGGCCTACAATATAGTGGGTAAAAGTGTACTTACTCTTTCTCATTTCCGCCTGTGTTGCTGCGTGCCCTCCTAGTGGGAATTGCAGGTGAATGTGAGAGTGATGGATCCACATTCCTAAAAAAAAAATTGTCAAAAAAAAACTGTTATTATTAGCATATAAGATAATACTCTCATACCATTAGCTATGCATAACTGACAGGAAAGTAACAGGTATACAAGCATGCTGTATATGTCTGTCAATTGGCCATTACTGGACAAAGTGTGCGAATGTGTAAACGTTTACAGTCTGCTGTATCAGTTTGCACATATAGTGGGTAAACGTGTACTTACTCTTTCTCATTTCCGCCTGTGTTGCTGCGTGCCCTCCTAGTGGGAATTGCAGGTGAATGTGAGAGTGATGGATCCACATTCCTAAAAAAAAATGTCAAAAAAAAAAAACTGTTATTATTAGCATATAAGATAATACTCTCATACCATTAGCTATGCATAACTGACAGGAAAGTAACAGGTATACAAGCATGCTGTATATTTCTGTCAATTGGCCATTACCGGACAAAGTGTGCGAATGTGTAAACGTTTACAGTCTGCTATATCAGTTAGCACATTTAGCAAATAGCAACATGTTCGCGCATTTCACAACCAAGCATATTTTAGCACATTCACGCCTATCATATACGGTACTTAGATACGCTATATATATATATATATATATATATATATATATATTTATAGATAGATGTAAATATAAGGCAAATATAGATGTGCGCTTATATATAAAAAAAACACGTCAAATAATTTAAGTATATCAACAGAAAAGCATTGTATTTATAAGCATTTTTATGAGATAAAGTTATATATATATATATATAGATAGATAGATGTAAATATAAGGCAAATATAGATGTACGCTTATATAAATAATTTAGGCCCTATATCAACAGAAAAGCATTCTATTTATAAGCGTTTTTATGAGATAACGTTATATATATAGTTATATAGATAGATGTAAATATAAGGCAAATATATATGTACGCTTATATAGAAAAAAAACACGTCAAATAATTTAAGTAAAACTAAATCACTTACTCATCAGAAACGGTATCTTCAGCTGGATCAAGTCGCTCTTCAAAATGCAGACGTTCATCGTCAGAGTCGTGTTCTTCTTCCGAGGAAAGAGTGAACTTCCTCACTGTCCAGGACCATCTGAAGAGCCTGCTCACCTGTGTAGTGTGCCATCTTCCAAACGCGAAGGAAAGCGAATGAATCTGATGAAACTTGATGCTTTTTAAGACGCTGTTAGGGGCGTTTACAGTTTGCATAAATCGCCTCAGCACATTATCTTATGAATAGAGCGCTCTGCGCGTGGGCGGGCACACATTAAAGATAATTAGGTCAGACAGGAGAAACAGTACCTCTCTTTACTTTTATACTGATTACATAAAGGGAGAATATTTGTTTTAGAATTTATTTGTTTTGTTTAAAAGTAGACACTTAAAGCTTTCCAAAGACATATCTCTCATGTCCATGTAGCATGTATAAGCCATCTATTTTAGTTACTTTTAGTGACGTTTTAGAACGATGTTTGCAGAGACGGAGACGGCAGGACAGCACACCCTGTATATTTTATTTATTTTTAAAAAGCACAAAGTTTTATTTTGATTGTGAGTGTACACAAAAAAAAGAAGACATTCTATAGTTTCAATTGATATATTACTTATGTCTCTATGACAAAAAATGACGGAGTATTTTAAGTCTGTTTTGCTGCAATGTGAAAAAAAAACTGCAAAACGCGCCGGCGCGTTTTTAGACCTCAGAGTGTTAATCTTTTGTGCAAATCCAGCGTTGAATTGACCCTCGTTTGTGAAGCAGTCCGGTGTAAAATGACAGCATGGCAACAACACTCTACTACAACAACTCTTCCTCTTCTCTAAAGCAGTCCAACATGGCCTCACCCCCTTTGTTGTGTGTTCTCGGGGGTGGGTTTATGTAAATTTTGGGGTTTGTGATGTCACCAATCCAGGAAGAAGCTCGTTGTAGTTCCTACCAGCCGTTTGTTGTAGTCCTTAAAAAGCGATTTTTGTAAAAGAAAATATCTCCGTTTGCATTGAACTTTGAGTGTCGTAACTTTGCAGATCTTGTTTATGCTCAAACAGCAACATTACACATTAACTAACTAAAGTTAAAAAAGTGAAATCATAATCAAGGAACCCTTTAAATTTTGAATGCAGTATGATTCCATAGACTTCAGTGAGTTTCACGTAGCACATGCATGTTCAGTTGTTCTCATCTCTGCTGGTATCACACCAAAAACAAAATCTGCTTTCTAGCCAACCATGTACTTCATGTTGTCTTTTAAAGCTAATGATGTCCTACAAATCCGTTGACAGAGATCTAGACCATTCCCAAACCACAAACCACCAATGAAACCAGAACCAGCCGTTTAGTTCATCATCACTGTGGTTTCAAAAAATGTCCTCTGCCGGTCATGCATGAACTCAGGACACCTGACAGGTGGTCCATGTTCATACTGTCCACACTCAGTAAAACACACACACACACAGACACAGAGAGCGAGCCAAATGGTGTGTACATTAAATACACACACTGCCTTCCTTCTGCTTCACTCTCACTTTAAATGGAAGCCAGGAAGTGTTTGTTGTGGCTCCCCTTTGCTCTCTGCATTTCTCTGACTTGACTTTGACTCAACTGGCTTTGTGTGGCTCACTTTACCGGAACGGCTTCGCCTGCAAGCTGGTGAATGATTGCTATTGTGCACTAATGTTTCTGTTTTGACAGTGGCAGCACATGTTGGCATATTTACAGTAGTTGATATGTTTTAGGCTTCCATATCTACTAATTTTTACTAGTTGACCAATTGTCGGTTGATGTTTCATTTATGTAAATGACTCACAATACCCTGCCGCATCAGTGGTCTTGTCCAGTGTTGTTTTGATGGACAGTGTGTGACTGAGGAAATTAAAGCATGCATATCTCCATTGCATGATTTTTCATATGAATTCAGACCATCACAGATGTCCAAAGCACCAGCACATTCACTTAAGACATGCTTTTTGAATGCAAGATAGTTAACTTTGTGTAAGTTAATGTTTTTATTGCATGGTTTGATTCGGATGACAAATATTTTAATACTGTGATCATCCGATACCAATCAGGCTTATAAATATTGCGTTATTAATATTGACACAGAGAACATGCTTGTGCAAAGTGTTTATCAATGCACACAAGAAATTGTCATTAGACTAAAAAAAAATCTAATTTTTTAAAATGGAAGAGTTTATTGAAACCTGACAAAATATTTTTAAAAAGCTATCATCAGTATCATCAGTCTTGTATGTATGATATAAAATGATATATTGAGAATATGGAGCTCACACTCAATTTTAATCAAATACCAAAACTGAGCAAAAATTATGCAATTTTGTGCACATTTAAACTTTTAAACTAACTTAAAACAGAGTTAAGGCACGTTCACACTAGGGCTGACCGATTTTGGAAAATAATCTAATTGTGATTATTTTTACCAATATAGCGATTGCGATTTAATATGCGATTATTTTTAAGGGTTTTAATCTTCTGTAATATTCAACAAAGACTAGCAATAAATCATTGTATTTTAAGACATCAGTGCAAGTTGCTTTCAGTTAAAACATCTCAAACATGCATTTTAGTCTGGGACTAGGCTTAAGCCCTATCGGTGAAACCGGGGGAAATGCTAGTAAATAATAAAGAGGGGAAAAAAGAAAAGGGAAAAAAAAACCTCACAAGTAATTAACAAATATTGCTTTCAGTATTTAAGAGTATCTGAACGTTTTCCTTTCAAGAGCTGTGATTTTTCTCTTTCTCAGCTTTACTGTTGATTATTATGATGACATCATAGAGAGCATGAGATCTAATAAGCTGCATTCACACCATGATTCACACTAATGCACAGATCTCTTTTGAAATAGAAGATGTGGTTTGTCCTGTCTGTTTGATCCCTTAAGACCTAACTGACTGTTTACATTAATTTTGCGTCATAAAAGCATTTTGAGACGCAAGTACATTTAACCACTTAAACGGAATCACGCACAGCCGCATGCGCGAGCACTCTTCACAAAGCGCGCATCAGCATTTGAGATTGACATAACGACATAACTGAGGCAGCGTTCGTAGAGTATTTGTAAGGAAAACACCGGCGGGCGAGACAACACACTGCAAGCCAGCAAAGTACGCGTTTCTCACAGCGCACATTTGCTTCAACCTTTTGCTGCATTTATAGAACGTTGTTTCCTGTGCAAGATGCAAGCGCAACCTGCAAATGCATCCATTTAGTGCGTTTACATAGAAAAGCAATGGAAAAGTATCACAGTCTGTAGGGAAGTCAATACTGAAAATTTAAAAATGTGATCCTTTGAGCGCTGTTGAGTGGATTCGTAAACACCTGATTGGCCATCGTGTTCACATGCTCATTAGATATGTCTGTGATTGGCTACAATGATCAACGCACTGAAGCGTTTGAAAGCACATGGAAGTGTTTGAATTTGAAAATGTTTGAAAGCGTTTGAAAACGGGAGGGGACCAGTCTGCTGATAGACGTCTGCTTTCAAACGCAGTGTAAGCGCTCAGTGAAGAGCATCATTGATGTCTATTTACCACATGTTTTTTAAGCATTGATCATAGTAGCCAATCACAGACAAATCTGATGAGTGCGTGAACACAATGGCCAATCAGAGGTGTTTAAGAATCCGCTCAATAGCGCTCAAACAGTCACATTTTTTAAATTTCAGTACCGACTCTAGCAAGGAGATTAACTCACTCCTCCTCACTCAGAGGAGGATCTAAGCTAATAGTTAGTTAAGCTAATAGTGTGATTGACATCACAATGTAGAGAAAACACGAAGGACTCATTTTAAGACAGTTTATGATTTATGGGGAATATAGGGCCCTATGATTTCCGCGATGCAGAAAACGTGGACGGAATCGCGGAATCCATTCATAAAAACGTAATTTACTATATAACGCGGAATGTCACGGAATTTGTCAAATTTTTGATGAATAAAAAGCAGACCTGTACACTTAAATTAAATCACGATATAGACTAGTGTCTGTGAATATTAAACTGCAAAAAGACTATTTAAATATGAATCCTGCATGTTTGTGTGTGTCTCTGAAATGAATGGCGCAGAAGCGCGGTTTCATTTAACACACACACACACACACACACTGAAGCACATGTAACGCTCGCAGTGTTTTCATCGCCTCATGTACGCACAAAATTCATCTTCAAAAGTCACTTCATCACTTCATCAGCATTTTATCGCTTTATTTGAGAAAATCTATCGTCATACCATAAACACACAGTAACTCAAAGGTCTTGGCAACCCGTCAAAATAAAAGTTTGATTTAACTTGACAGAAACATACTGTTGTACAGTACAATTTAGATACGTTTCAGTGTAATAATAATAATACTAACTGACTTAAAAATAATAATAATAATAATAAATTATTAAAACTATATTTTTAAGGAACAATCTCAGTTTTTTTCAATGTTTTAAACAGTAAAGCTCTGTTGTGCAGCACTTTGATTAAAAAAAAGTTTAATTTCATGATTAAAAGATAAATTAATGTTATCCGTTCATTTGATTGCCAGAAAAAATAAAATACGCAACAGAATTTCTGAAAAACAAAAAAATATAAAAAAAAAAAAATTTTTTAAATTAATAAATTTGTTGTTTTTAAGAATTCAATTAATTAGACATTCTTTTTGATTTATTAACATTTTATTTAACCATTAAAATCAAGTCCAAAAAACTTAAAATGGAAAAAAACGGAATCCAGAAAAATTAAAACGGAAAAAACGGAATTTGGAAAAAAATCAAACGGAATTTGGGAAAAAATAAAACGGATTTCATAGGGCCCTATGAATATAAAAAAAGAAGTGGGTGGATTTTTACCATTTTTACCATTTATAGGGTGGTTGTGCACACACACTGCCGACACACATTTATGTTCAAACACCATGTAAAAGTGAATTTTGCATAAAAGGTCCCCTTTAAAATGGCACGACAAAATTGCTGCACATGCTTACAATAAACACTAATATCGTTATCATTATAATTCTTTATAGTTATTGTTCTTGGCGTGAATGGGCCTTTAGAGTTGGTAAGTTTGATTCTTATTTTTGTGAGTCAGTTCAGACTGCAACTTATTTAAAACTATTATTCAGAAATTCGTTTTGCATGTAATGAATATCACCAGATAACTAGTGCAGAGAGTGGGAGCAAAAGAAATATTCTCAGTGGGAATCGGCTGACATCAGGGAAACGGCGCATTAAGCGTAGCTTGAACTTGAACATGTTTGGGAATGGGTCAGTAGTCGTGTTGGATGGTTTGTCCCAGTGTGCTGCCGCAGCAGTTCAAACTCCACTTCTTAATGGATAAACCGCCTCCCTTCCCTTCTGCATTATTCTCAGGACTGGCTCCGTTCCACTCGCTGCTCAAAGAGCTTTCCATCTTCAACAATCTCTGTGCCACATGCATTATATCTCACACATGCACACACACGCTCAATGCATAAGGCCTTTGGGACATTTAAAATGATAGTTCACCCAAAAATGAACATTTCTGTCATCATTTACTCACCCTAATGCCATTCCAAACCTGTTTGACTTTCTTATACAGAAAACAAAAGAAGATATTTTGAAGAATGCCTTAAGTGTTTTTGTGTGCATACAGTTAAAATCAATGGGGTCCAATGGTCCATTTTTGGGTATACTATCCCATTTTAACAGGCATTCACGCTTGCAAGCAGCACTGTGAGCAGTTTCAGCCTATATTTCTTGCATGCTGATTATGCAAAATTGCTAATATGCAAATATATCTAATGCTGTATAAGCAGTGTAGCACAATCTCTGTTTATTAACTAATTTCTACTGTCACCCTTTGTATGCTCAGTTCAAGTTTGTCCTTCTCAGTGTGTTCTTTAGCAGCCGGTGATGTTTCTGAGTCAGCAGGTCACGGTTCATTTCACATGCCATAGATTCTGTTTGACTAGGTCGTCGGGAAGATCTCACACGGATGGATGTTTTATGAAGTCTACCTGCATGCGCAAACACCGCCCATCGATCCAGTAATCAATAGCCAATGTCCCATCCTGCTGCTGTGTCCTGCACATGTGACGTGGACATCAGTCCTGTCTTTCTTTTTTCACTGCGTCTCTAACAGATAGCTTTAAATCAGATAGACAGGGAATTGTCCAAGGCCTTCACGCACTGCCCATATCATTGATGCAGTGAGTAGTGATTGTGAGATGCATATCAGCTCTTTAAATGAACTGCATTGCTGCTCAGTAGAACTGAACGGTGATGTCCACCTTTTCAGCAGCCTGGTTTCCAGAAGTGTTTCCTTACTCAATTTCTTCTGGAAGTTCATTTCACTCCAAAATACAAAAATACATTTGTAAAATATTTGATGAATTTTGCATAATTTATTTTCTTTTTTACTGTGAAGCTGCTTTGAAACAATCTGTTTTGTGGTGCTAATTATAAATAATCGTGACATATATTTGCATTGTGAGGTTAATTTCATTAGTTTTTAATTACATTTCTCATTATTGTAAAAGTATCTGGTTGTTTTACATATTTTTTGTAATTCTTAATCTCAGAAGTGATTCTCATTATTTTTCATTGCATTAATTTTCAATTACAATATTAGTAAAAAATATTTGAACAGATTTTTATTATTATTATTAATTATTTACATCATCAATAAATTTAAAGGCATTAATCAACACACTACCATGATGATGTAGAGATATTTTGCAAATGCAAATAAATTTTTGGACAAAACTGACCAAATGTAGCCTATACTTCAGTGCAAAACTTTGAGTCAAATCAGTTGCCTCAATTTTTAAGTTAAGAAATTCAAAGTTTAAGTAAGCAGAACTTGCAGATTTTTATTTTGTTCTCATACATTTTAATTATTCTTAACTTTAAATGTTTGAGTACACTAATTCATACATTTAACTTAAAATGATCATGTAACCTCAATATAAACATTTTTATTAGTGTAAACTTAAATACTACAACAAGCTAATTCAGAAAATGCTAACTTGCTAATTTGCTAATATGTTAACGATAGCATGGTATAGCATTTGCTGAATACAGTGCAGAAATACAAAGCATATAATATACTTTCTCTCAAACCAAGCCGCAGGCACCACTCGTCACCATGATGGTAACTCTCCAAAAACCCACATTAAACAGAAACTCTTCTAAATTAACATAACACTCTCCCACTTAACATTAATCTTGCACAAAAAAAAACAAAAAAAAACAACTTTATATAACATTTAATTTTAGCATTTACTCTCCCTTTCTAGTCCCATGGCCAAAGCATGCTGGGAAATAGAAATCCCAGCAAAGTTTCAGTTAAACTTAAGTGATCTAAACTAAAAGAGATGTTCATAAAACTCAAAACAATAAAACAGTTCAGTTTACTTAAAATAAATCCGTTATGTGAACTTGAAAAAAAAAGTGCTAAATACTCATAAAAGTTAATTTGACTGAACTAATTTGTTTAATTTTTGTTTGTCCTCAAACCAATTAATTATTTTGAGTATTAGGGTTTACAGTGTAGCTTTGGATAAAAGCATTTGTCAAATGCATAAATGTAGTTGGTAATTTGAGGGAATGTGCTTAATTGACATCAAAATATAAATTCTTATTGTTTTTACTTTATTTTCTGGTGAAATAAAACCCAAAAATGTTCTTGACAGTTTTTTGTGAGATTCACACTAGAAATTCAAACAACCAACCAGCTCACAACATTACGTCATTTTAAGTCATATGTGGGTAGTTGACGCATAAATTGTCCATGGATTTTTTTTTTTTTTTTAATCAACAATAAAATGTATATGAATATCATTTTGAATTCGAGAAAATAAATGTCAAGTTGCCTATCTAATTTAGTCACAAGGCTGAAAGCTGTTGAGAGATTTTTTTTTTTTCTTTTATCACCCAACTATAGTACTGCTTCATATTTGTGCTGCACTTTGACAGCAACTACAGAGTCTTGTCACAGGCTTGTTTTAACACGTGCTGATCGTTTTGAATCTCTTGCTGAGGCATGACTGACTCCACATTCTTTTTGAAGGTATTTGCAGAGTAAAAAGTTTGGACCACAGATGCAGGTCTTTTGAGACACTTGTACATATGGAGGTTTATTATACAGGCAGCATGAAAATTATTGCTTGTTAGAGTTTGTAGAGCTCTGAGCCCTGTCATGAATTCTGTCATTATTTAATCACCCTCATGTCATTTTTCAACCCTTTTGTTGTTATTTCTTTAGTGGAAAACAAAACATAAATTCTTTATCAAATTACAACTTGTCCTCCTCCAGAAAATCATTGTGGTTGTGGAGTTGAACCACCTTGGAAGATTTGCTATTGAGTGACTTGTAGGACAGAAGGGACAAATGAACAGCCGGTTCCCTCAGGGCGTAAACAGGAAGAGGACACATCAAAATCAGATGCAGAACTGACACTATGGATCTGTTTATTTTCAAGAGGAGACAGCTGTGGGAATGTATATGTATATTTTCTGCCATGGATATAAGGCCTCATACTGTAACTGTATCCATGACCTCAGGACACTGACACAGAACATCAGCAGAGCTATTATGAATAATCACTAGTTAAAATCAGTAAAATATTTTTTCATGGGCAGGCAAATAAAGTATCTGGTGCATCTGCATGAGATTTGACGATTATAATGGGAGTAAACAACAGCGGATTGGTACCAGATTAATCAGTTTCAGTGGAAAGGTGGTTATATCCGAATCATGCATTTGAACTGAAATTAGATTTCCTGAAACAAGTAGGCCATTTTTCTGTTACCTGACTCATTCTGTGTGTGTGTATATACTCATTATTTGTCACCCAATTAAAAGCATTTTTTGTACCAGACACTATGCATTTAAGCACACTACTCATATAGGGAACTAAACATCACAGCAAAAGTAGATTTTAAGAAATGAAAATGCTGTTGAAGACTTGCAGCTTTAAATAGACTTGTCATTTACAGGAAGAGCTGCTCATGCTCTGTTGCGACACTCATTTTTATGATTTTATGTATCTTATTTTGTAACGCACCACGTTGTGTTCTTGCACAATGTCTGTTATTCTTATAAAGATTGTTTGATTTGTTCCTCCACAGGCCTTTACAATGTTGAAATCCTCATAGTCATAAGGTTAGGAGAACAGAATCGAACATGACTGTCAGTTGTGAATGCATGAGCGGTTAGATCATCTGAGCATCTTAAAGGCAGTGATTTAATCTTATTAAACAGCATATATATACAGTTCCTTGGTTTTTTAAATCTTAACTTGCGTACATTTATGCATTTGGCAGATGCTTTTATCCAAAGTGACTTGCATTGCATTTAAGGTATGCGTTTGATCAGTTCCTGTGGTTCTTGGAAATCAAACCGATGACCTTGGCATTGCTAGCACAATGCTCTACTGTTTCAGCTAGAGTAATACAGGATATTATTGGTTGCAATGATGTAAAATTAAAGGGGACCTATTATGCCCCCTTTTACAAGTCTCTGATGTCCCCAGAGTGTGTATGTGAAGTTTTAGCTCAAAATACTCCACAGATAATTTTTTATAGCATGTTAAAATTGCCACTTTTTGAGGGTGAGCAAAAATGCGCCGTTTCAATGTGTGCCCTTTAAATGCAAATGAGCTGCTGCACTCGGTCAAAGAGGGCAGAGCTTCAAGAGCTGATTCTTTGGTGTCAGAAGTCAGTCAGGACGTACTATAATGTCAGAAACTGAGAATATATGCTGCATGGAGATAGAACGGGTATAGTTTAGTTTAATTACAGTTATAACTTGTATTGTCGTCTTGTTTTTATCCACTATATTAGTACAAGCCTGTTTACAGAGTTTTATAAGGTTTATTGTACTTAATATGAAGCGTCTGTTTTCACTCTAGAAAATCACTATAAGAGCTTAATAAAACAGTGCATGTGTGTTTTAAAATATTATCCATAAACTCTCTTTCTCCCTTGCATTATCATCAACATACACAGCGAAGTACACAGAAACACTTGTTACAACTAACAGTAAACAAATATATAAAGACTTTATGCCTTTTCGGGTGGTGCTTAATAAACTGGTAAACTTTATATCCGTAAATCAACACCGATGAACTGTAATAAAGTGCTCTCCACTTCATTACTGCCATATCCAGTATCACTCTGGAGACTGTAAGCTTGATCACGAACAGTTTGTACTGATCTAGTGTTGTAGTCGAGTCACCAACTGTCGAGTCCGAGTCGAGTCTCGAGTCCCAGTGTTCGAGTCCGAGTCCAAGTCAGAGTCACCAAAGAAGAGTCCGAGTCGAGTCCAAGTCGAGTCACCATTACCAGAGTTCGAGTCCGAGTCGAGTCTCGAGCTCCCAGTGCCTACATGTCTCCACTCTGGGACCTTCAAAGAACTGATAAAATGTATTAAAGAGGTTCTACATTAAACAAAAATGATACCACTGTCATGATTGCAAAGGGAGTTTATTTACTGATTTGACATATACACTTTGCCAGACACTTTGCAACTTTACGACGCCATCAAAAGCATGTGTTCAAAAGCATGTGTTTACTTCCATTGTTGTGAACGTGCATTTTACTGGGCACTGTATTTTAAAAATACTTAAAACGTAAAAATCAATACGATATGCCGAGAGAGAGAGAGATTGTGAGTGAGTGACCGAGTGATTTAGCGTGAGTGCGTTTGTATGTGTTCAAGTGAATGTGTGTGTGACAGCACGCGACTGGTCAGAAAGCAACGTGTAACGTTAGTCTGACATGTTTCTTGTCCACGACACCACAGGATTTTAGGAGTCAAAATTGCGTCATCCATCTGACACAGTGAAAAAAAAAATTGTGTAATCTGACACAGTGACTATCGCAACAGACAAAAAAAAATCATGTAATCTGATCTGACACAGTGACTAGTAAATTATTAAAAATTGTGTAATCTGAACCAGACATTAGACATCGTCGACGTCTGATGCCAAATTGTCAAACATCGCCCAACCCTAGCTTCTTCTGTTTATTATCATATATGCATTAGTCAATAATAGTTTTTTTAAAAGCTAACGTTAGCCAATGGAAAGCATTTTACTTACTTTTCTGGGTGCATCTGTGACAGGTGTCTGTTAAAGTTTGAAGTTGTCCCAGTCTTTTCCTCAGTTGTGCAATTACACACACAACATTTAGCGCTGCTCTTTCCAGCATTAGATGCAAAATTCGTGTAGGCGAATTTCACGATCCGGGGCACATCTTCTGCATTTTCCAAATTTGAACATTTAGCACGCGAATCATGCACGAGTGTAAAGTGAGTGACGTCAGTGAGTGTGTTGTCAAGAGAGCGAGCGGTAGCAGTGTCTGTGAGGGAAAAAAATAGATCCCGGCCGGTCTTGGGCACGAAACCTTATATAATATTATATATAAACTTATATAATTTTTTATAACATATTTAGTCAAAAATGCTCAAGTCCGATTTTATATATCCTCGAGTCCGAGTCCAAGTACGAGTCATCAGTCCGCGAGTCCAAGTCGAGTCACGAGTCCAGAGAATGGAGTCTCGAGTCGGACTCGAGTCCAAAGAATAGTGACTCGAGTCGGACTCGAGTCCGAGTCCAGGACTCGAGTACTCCATCACTGCCTTGAGTAACAAATTTTTAGCTCAGCCTCTGTTTTGTAGTGTCCCTTTGTATTGACATTCGTTCACAAAGCAGTCCCGTGTGAAATGATTCGCGCCGACATAAACGAATTTCGGTAGAGTTGAGGGAGCATTTTCTTCTAAAACAAAATTAATCCACCTCGTCTTCAGGGGCTATGTGGATTAATCCATCCAGCTACAGAACACCTAAAATGCTCGGGAGATGTTCTCGTCAGTGCAGCAATGGCGGACTGTGTACAACTTGCAGTGAACTCGCTCAGGGCAGTTCTATGTTAAAATGGCAGTGTCTGTCAACATTCGTGGGCGGGGCCTGTGGCCAGGAACCTGCAAACGGCTTGTTCAGAGACACTGCTTATGATTTATGGGGATTAAAAAAAAAAAGAGTGGTTGGATTTTTATCATTATAGGGTGGTTGTTTACACACACTGCCAACACACATTTATAGCCAAACACCATGCAAAAGTGAATTTTGCGTAATAGGTCCCCTTTAAAGGATTAGTTCACTTCAGAATAAAAATTTCCTGATAATTTACTCACCCCCATGTCATCCAAGATGTTTGTCTTTCTTTCTTCAGTCGAAAAGAAATTAAGGTTTTTGAGGAAAACATTCCAGGATTTTTCTCCACATAGTGGACTTCAACAGGGATCAACGGGTTGAAGGTCCAAATTGCAGTTTCAGTGCAGCTTCAAAGAGCTCTACACGATCCCAGACGAGGAATAAGGGTCTTATCTAGTGAAACGATCGGTCATCAACCATAAATGCTCGTCTTGCACCAGCTCTGCAATGCGCCACACATTACATAATCACGTTGGAAAGGTCACGCGTGATGTAGGCGAAAGTACCGATCCAGTGTTTACAAAGTGAACGTTCAAAGACTAAGTCATACGGCCTTTACAAAAAAAGGTAAAACAACGATGACGGACGATTTTGAAGTTGGAGGAGAAAACAGGATGGAGTTTTTCGCCCTACCACGGTACTTCAGCCTACATCACGCTTTACCTTTCCAACGTGATTACGTAATGCATCGCACATTGCAGAGCAGTGCAAGATGAGCATTTGTGGTTAAAAAGTATATAATATTTATTTTTGTTAGAAAATGACCGATGGTTTCGCTAGATAAGACCCTTATTCCTCGGCTGGGATCGTGTAGATTTCTTTGAAGCTGCACTGAAACTGTAATTTGGACCTTCAAACTGTTGGTAACTGAAGTCCATCTTAAATGGCATGGGGGTGAGTAAATTATCTGGAAATTATACTTCTGAAGTGAACTAATCCTTTAACTATGCACATTGAAATCTGACAACAAATGGAATGTTTAAAAAAGGCTCTGTTGTTTACTGCTTATTTCAGCAAATTTAGTAGGTCATCCAGGTATTTATGCATGCTGAAAATTTGCATACTATGTGCAGTATGCATTTGTTGTTATGCGTCTCTCGGAGAGCACTTCTTGACTAGGTTATGTTATCTTGAGTTTAGTCTAATTGCACCCCATGGGTTGGATTTGTACCTTTCAGATGAAAGTAAGAGTGACATTTTGGCCAGATGAATGAAGCAAACGGAATGTTCTAAATGCAGATTGTGCCTTTAGATGTAGGGCTGGGTACCGAACTCGATACTTTTTAGGTACCGATCTAACTGCCTCGATACTATCGAGTATCGAAAAGTGTCTTGTCATTCGGTACCAAATTTCGGTACCTCAGAATGGAGCCGAGGAGAGGGGCGGAGAAATGCTTTCGCTGTCTCGTTGAGGAGCAAGTAACGTTGCGCTACATTGTTATTTATATCTAAATATATAAAACTATACGCGCGAGAGAGACCCTATGTGCTAGAGGGCGATTGAATCAACGGTTTCGTTTTCAGTTTATCTCCGAATGGACGGGTGAGAAACGGCTGTTATGTGAGCAGCCGGTTCACTACAGATACTGTTAACAGAAAACAAAAGTGTCGCACTGCCTGCAGAAACAGCGGAACGCGCAATGTTTTTTATAGTCTAGTTATGGACAGGTACAACACACAGCAGCTTTACATCAGCGTTCGTTCCTCAAGTCTATGGAAACACGCGACCGGTTCGTGACAGGCTCGTTCGCCTGCACGAGCACAGGCTCTGCCTCTGGCTCCAGAACGCGAACAATTCTGCTGAAAAAGAGGTATCAGCGTCCTCCTGATACTGCGGATAATTTGCGGGTCGGGCCAAGTAATAAAAAAATAACATTCAAATTAATTGCGGGTGGATGAGAGATGAATCATTAATGTGTTGATTTTAATAAAGACACAGAACTCTTATTTCACGGTAAGACGCAACGAACTTGCGTCACTCTTACTTCCGCTTTGATCTTGTTAATAATAATTAATTTTTTGAAGAAGAACAATTGCTGAGTGATTTAAAAAGAGCCTCACATACTTAATTTTTGCATTGAAAACTAAACTTTATTAAAACTATTTGCACTGATTTATTGTGTTGGGTAAATTTAGTTAATTTGTGCTTTTTTTTTATTCCCCGCAGTGGCTCAGGAGATGAGTCTTTGAGTCTGAAAAAAAGTCAACAAAGTTAAAATATAAAACCAAAGATTTTTTTGAGGTTATGTAATCTTGTTTAAACAGATTTTATAAAACTGGTACCGAAAAAGGTATCGTTTAGGTATCGGTATCGAAGTCAAGGTATCGGTATCGTCTCGGTATCGAAAATTTTTGAACGATACCCAGCCCTATTTAGATGTGCAGCGTGCAGACAGGCTCATGCCGTCTAGTTAATTGAGCACTTAGAGAAAGTAAGTGTGCCGTCTCTCTCACTTACTGCATATGGCATTAGATGCCATCGCCAGTCGATTCTCAGTTTCCCGCTGGTTTGGTTTTATGGCAGGTTCGCTGCACTCAAGCGACTCCTGATTGCTGAATAATCACCATCTAATCTGCATTTGCGTTCACGAGATCCTCAAACTCACAGGTGAAGTGCTTCATGATTTTAAAAAATCTGCTTTCTCTTCATTCATCCCTCATAGAGTTGGTTCATTAATTTCAAGGCATCTTTTATGACAGGAACCTGTCACAGTCTCTGTGCTGTTGGTTTATAGCAGGGGTTCTCAACTCTGGCTCTCGAGGTCCACTTTCCTGCAGTGTTTAGCTCCAACCTTGATCAAACTAGGGGTGGGGGGAAAAAATCGATACAGCATAGTATTGCAATACTTTCTATGGCAATACTTTATCGATACATAGACGCCACGTTTCAATCTTTTATTATATAAATTGCACATGAGAATTGAACTTTTTGATAGAATAATAAAATCAGTTTCTTTTTCAGTCCACTAGATGGTGGTGAGTTTTTTTTCTGGTGTAGCAAAGCAGTGCATACCTGTTTGCATTACATCGCGGTGCAAAGAGGACTCTGACAACGCACTGACAGACAAGACAGAGGAAGTTGCTTTAGTATGAAACAAAGTCTTAGCTTTCAAAATGTGTAATTTTTAAAGAAATTCAATATGTTTTGTGGCTCTTTAATGTGTCGCGACAGATCACTGTAGCGCCTCAGTTCAAGCACATGAAAACTGATCAATTCTTCCTAGTTATTGCATGAAATAAACGTGAATGAACATCAGAATCAGAAGGTATGTTGTTTTAACAGTGGAAAGATGTCAATACACCATTTTTCAAGTTCAAGTCCACTAACGTTATTCTACTAACTCTCCTGTCTGGTTGGTTTGTCGGACAAAAATCAGTCACTTGTTCACACGTTTACTACTTTCTACATTGTGAACGGCACATAGGGCACTATATAGGGGAACGATTAAGACGAACAATCAAACAACTAGGCGAATAAAGACTGGTTTTGCGTTATTGTCATACGAACCACCGCAGTGTGAGCATGGTCTGCTCCGGCCCAGAGACAAAAGAGCACAGAGCAGATCATATGCGCGAGTCAGCTCAGACCACAAAATGTATCGGACCTGTTTGAATTCTGCACAGAATGCTATATTTTAAAGCGATATGGAGATTAGGAGGAGAAACGGTTAGAAATTAGAAAGAAACTGAGGCTTTATAGAGCTCAAAGGCTCTGGTATGATATAAATGAAACGCTATTGGCTATTTTAAAAAGGGGAAGGAGCTGTTCAATATGTCCTGCCTGGTCTTCCTGTTTCAGTGGAAATTATGTCAACACATTGAATAATGCTGCGTGTTTCAAGGCACTTCAGTAGGCCTTTAAGTCCACTTTTTTATGCCCTTCCCTCACTAACTTTATAGTAATGGTTCCGATATTCAAATCTGCTCTCCCATTGGTAGTTGCTGCATCACATCACCTATAATTTGCATAAAGTAGAATTCTTCAAACTGATTGGTTTTCCAGACAGGATTAGATGTGATAAGAGTTCTCAAAGACAGTAGGTAATTTGGTCTGTAAGTTCAGTCATGGTTGTGTGAGGAGAAAAACCATAGATGTGTTCGATTTGACTAGATTGAAATCACAGAGTACATTTGTGAAACACAAATTATCTCCTCTTCTGGGAAAAACTCATTCTGTCCAAATAGGGTTTGAGTTCTGTCTGATTTCAGAATGAATGGCCTCTAAACGCTATTTTAAGAAGAAAACTGCAGTTGGTTGTTTAACGTGCTTTTTAGATGGTCACTTCCTGTCTAAGCTGTAAACAGGAACTGCAGATAACCTGCTGTTATCAGGTGATTTGAATAGGTTACTTTCTCTTCCTCAGTTTTTTCATTTCTATAGTCAGAGAATCCGAGAATACACAGTTGTATGTTCAACCTCATTAGGTTTGTGCTATCTAGGGCTGGGTGAAAGAGCAAAGAAATCTCATTTTATGATACTTAGAGTGTAAATGAGTGTCCATTCTCATTTACATTGACTCTAAAAAGTGCATCCAGGTGAATAAATTTCTCTTTTTGTTGTTCGTGTGTGTGTGTGTGTGTGTGTATCAGGGTAATCGCTTCCTCGCCTTCATTCAACCATATGAGGTGACATTGTGTCACCTTGTCAAAATGTAGCATGTTTACGATCATTTACAGTAGGGCGCCACTGACATTTTTTTTTACACTAAACACCCGTTTTATTCTCCCGTCCATCTGCTCGGCAGTGCTGACAGCTTTATGAATTATAAATATCTCCTCGGGACCCTCACTTGAATCGGCCTCTCCATCAATAAGGACTAACCTTCAAACGTACCCCTTATGCGTGTTTTTATGTGTGTCAGAGGTCTATAATTATTTTTTTATTTTATTTCTTTCTGGCTATGAAAGTGCATAATGTCTCTCACCTAGGGTTGGACTATAACATAACAATAATTAGAACAAAATGTGGTATATTCATATTGATTTTAATTATTATATTATTAATGTAGACTTGTATTAAAGGAGTAATGGAATAATAAGTATTTTTGTTATTAAGCTAGCATTTGTGCATTTGTATTTATAGTAAAAATGTATTCAGGCTACTATTTTTCATAACAAATACTAGGGATGCACCAATACCGATACCAATATCCGTATCGGCCCGATACCAAGCTCATGTATTTGTATTTGTACTCCCCGATGCCAAAGACCGATACCTCACGTGGCGTAACTGACAGAATTTTCCGTGCACAGAGACACCGGCAGCATCAGCAGAAACAATGTCAACCTCAGGGATGTGGAAATACTTCAGAATTACTGATGACAACCAACACATTGCGAACGGCATGCAAATCACGCTGAATGACAGACCAGAAGCGCTCTCTCTCTTTCTTGCGCACGATCCCAGTTCCCTCAGACAGTGCGCGATCAGTTCTCCTCGTGCCTGAATGGTCAAATGCACAAATAGTTGTCAAAATGTCCATTGTGTGGAGTATCTCACGTAAATACAGTCGGTTATGGCTTAAGTAGACGTAAACAGGTGGGTGAAAACAGGATATGTGTCAGTATATTACATTCATGGATTCGATCTTACAGGGAAAGTAGCCTAATTAAATATTTGTCTGTCTTTAATGTTAATAAAACAACAAAAGATGTTAAATGAATGTGTATATATATATATCATGAAATAAAGTTTCTCATATCGTGGTCATATTGCCCACTCGTCCCGTATTCCACAAGAGAAATCTGGTCACCCTAAGTTGTGTTTACATTGGTTCACAGTGTTATGTTATATGTTCTGTAATATTAGTTTAGCACTTTTTAAAAAGCAGTTTAAAAAAAGACTTGATTTTATTATTATTATTATTATTATTATGACTTTGGTAATTATGCCCTTTGAAGGTTATTGGACATTGTGAAATTTGTGCTTTAAGTTTGTGACAAGCACATAAAAATTATAACTTTTTTTTTTTATTGGAGTAATAATTAAGTAGCTGTCCTACATTCATTAGTCTCACTGTGTTGTACTTGGAAAACTGCCAAATCACCAAAAAAGAAAAGAAATTAATGGTATCGGTGCATCCCTAACAAATACCATAGAAACCATATAGGCTGTGTTTACACTGCAGGTCTTAATGCACAGATCAAATCTTTTGACAATATCCACCTGTGTACATTCACTTCAGACATAGGGTTGCAAAATTCCGGGAATTTTCAAAGCTGGAAACTTTCCATGGGAATTAACGGGAATATATGGGATTAACGGGAATTAATGGGAATAAACAGGGAATTTGCAAAATTACAGGTTAGCCTATGACAGGGTACTTAAATGTAGTTGAAAAGAACATCTTGCAGCATAATTTTGGTTAAAACAACCATATTTAATGCAATTTTAGTTGAATTTTTACCCTGACATTCACACAGCACACTACTTACTGCAGGGCTATTGAGGCCACACCCCCTGCATGCACTGTGCATTCTCCCAGTCCATAACATGCACATTTGATCAAAAATATAGAAAAAAGCAGTAATATTGTGAAACATAACTACAATTTTTAAAATAATGGCTTTCTATTTTGATATACATAAAAATATAATTTATTTCTGTGATTCAAGGCTGAATTTTCAGCATCATTTCTCCAGTCTTCAGTGTCACATGATCCTTCAGAAATCATTCTAATATGCTAATTTGATACTCCATTATCAATGTTGGAAACAGTTGTGCATAAAAATTTAAAGAACAGCATTTATTTAAAATAGGAATCTTTTGTAACAATATACACTACCATTTAAAATTTGGGGTCAGTGTTTTCTTTTTTCTTTGTTTTTTTTTTTTTTCAAAGAAATTAATACTTTTATTCAGCAAGGATGTGTGAAATTGTTAAATAAAAGTGATATTAAAGTGATATTGTTAGAAAAGATTTCTATTTTGAATAAATTCTATTCTTTTTAACTTTTTATTAATAAGTGAATCCTGAAAATAGTATTACAGGTTCCAGAAAATATTCAGCAGCACAACTGTTTCCAACAATGATAATAACTGAGTATCAAATCAGCATATTAGAATGATTTCTGAAGGATCATGTGACACTGAAATAAATAACACATAACAATTGTTGCAATAAAAATATATTTATTTTACATATTTATTAAATTAGAATTAATTGAATGTGAAAAATAAATAACTGTTATTTTATGGTATGACCAAAGAAAATGTTTATATTTGTTTTTATATGATACTTTTTATGTAAATATTATACATTTCTATAAATTTCCCAAAATTTCCAATTAATTCCTGTAAATTCCCATAAATTCCTGTTAAGTTTCCAAATTGGAATATTTCCAAAATTCCCCAGGTTAAGTTCCCGTGGAAAGTTTCCGGAAATTTACCGGAAATTTTCCGGCCCTTTGCAACCCTATTCAGACATGACTGGCATCCAATATCTGTGTATACATTAATTCTGTTAGCCATTAAAGCATACAGTATTGTAGACGTGCTCCATGGAGCTGCTGCTGTGCTGAAATCCATTTGCCAGAGGGATTATAGGGCACAATCCAGATTAAAACCTCCCAGAAAACCTTCACATGTGTTTGTGTGTGTGTATAACAGAACGCCTTCCTGACCTTATTTCAGTTCTGTGAATTAATGTCATTTTCTTGTCAACTTGTCAAAATGTAGCATGCTTAATATCGTCAGCAGTAGGTCAGCTCACTTTAAATTAGGGCCCTATGAAATTAATTTTATTTATTTTTTTTAAATTATGATGTACTATGAAAATTAACTCTAAATTTTTAGAACTTTGAAGGGGACCTATTATGCAAAATTCACTTTCGTGGTGTTTGAACATAAATGTGTGTTGGCAGTGTGTGTACATACAGCCACCCTGTAATAATAAAAATCCACCCACTCCCCATAAATCATAAGCAGTGTCTCAGAACAAGCAGTTTTAATTTTCAGGCCCCGTCAACGAATGCTGATGGAATCAGCATAGTTTCCGTCCTGAGTGACATATATTGATAGTGACATATATACTGAGCAGCATATATTCTCTGACTCCAGTTTGAACATATAAGACTTAAACACTGCTTCTGACATTTTTAGTGCATGAGATTGTCTTCTTTTGTTGTTGCATGAGCTCTTGAAGCTCCGCCCTCTTCTTGAAAGTGAGCCAGGATGCATTTAAAGGGACACACACAAAAACAGCTTGTTTTTGCTCATCCTCCAAAAGTGGCAATTTTAACATGCTATGAAAAATGATCTGTGGGGTATTTTGAGCTAAACTTTCACAGACACACTCTGGGGACATCAGAGACTTATATTACATTTTGTAAAAAGGGACATAATGGGTTCCCTTTAAATCTTTGTTGTTTGTCAGGGCAGTGTGAACCAGCCTTCAAAGGCACAACAGCAGCAAAAATCAAGAATGGAAAATGGTCATAAAAGGTCAATTATGGCTGATTTGATGTATATTATATTGTTGTATTATATACTATAAAACTTATATAAATAGACCTTAGTGGTTAAAAAAATATATAAAATATATATTCTACTATATGTAACTGCTCTCTTGCTCTCTCTCGCTCTCTCTCTCTCTCTCTTTAATATAAATATCCACCAGGTTTGTGTTTTTGCCCAGACATCTGTTGATGATGACCATGATGTCCTCAGATCAGCTCTCTTTATACTCCCTCAAACTTGATCAATTTCCTTACTGTGGATGAAAAGGGAAATTGCAGGCCGAACCCTGTGGTATTGTTGTCTTTGTCTAGCCAGAGTTCTGCTGCCTGTGTGCTCGTCATTGTCTCAGCGATTTAATTTTAGCCTGGTTACGTCAGTCACACACACACGCGGTGAGAGCGCGAGATCCTGCGCAGAAGCCGCCGCTGCTGATGAGATACCGTCTGCTGCCAGAGACATGGATCTCTGTCAGAGAAGATGTGGTGATTAAAGGTTTAATAAGACACCTGACGCAATGGAGACATTAAGCTTTAGCCTCACATCATGAACGAACACAGTCTCTATTGTTTACTATCAGCATATATAGTATACTGTATTTATTGACTGTGCATGAGAATCAACTTTCAAGTGTGGTTCTTGTGTAAAGCTGAATTTTTTTATTTTTTAAAAAATAATGATGATGAAAAAAACTTGTTCATCAGCTTAATGGTCAGAGTCAAGTAACGCATGGTCAGTTTGGCTTCCTAAATGGAAAAACTGTGAGTCCGTGATGCTTTCAAAACATAGATATTTTTGTTTGAGCATCACAACATTGACTGATCCAGTGGGGTGAGTTTGGGGGCGGGGCTATCTATTAGACCAACCAATGACGGATATGGAGAATATTTTGGATATCAGGCATTTTTTTGGTATTTGCATTTGATCATGCACAAAAATTACACACTTCAGCATTTGAGCTGCATTAAAAAGGCTGTGCAAGTGCATCTTTTCTGCACACCCACTCTGAAAGTTCCCAGTTCCTTATTTTATGCCTCAAGAAGTAAATTGTCCACTTTTACTGCATTGTTTATCTGACTCTCAGTAGGTTTATATGGGTTCAATAACATTTGATTTCCAGGTACACTGCACATAAACACTGGGATAAGCAGTTATGCAGGTCAGATGGGGTTTGGTCCTAGAAAGTAGATGGAATGGAAGACAAAGAGGCATATTGCTACAAAACTATATGGCGAAAATGCGTTTTTACTGTAAATCTTTTAAAAGGTCAAAAAGCACCATAAAAGTAGTTCATATGACTTCTGAAGTCATATGATGGCGTATATATGAGAAATGGTCTGAAATGTAACTTATTGACTGATCAACTAGCATCTGTGCAAATGCAAACCTATTTGTAATAATGTGAAGTCTTTATATAAGAAAAGGACAACCAGTGTGACAAAATTATTATATGAACACTGCCTCTCAAAAGTTTGGAATAATTACGCTTTTATGCAGCATTAATGTTTAATGTAAATAACTCTTTATTCCAAACTTTTGACCGATACAGTGTACATACATTTCTGCATATATTAAACAGATATTCAGTGTTATTTCAACTTCTATCTTAACACATCTTATTTAGCAGACTTTTTCTTATATATGGGTCAATGACATGATGGGTCATTTTTTTTGTCCAAAGGCCTTAATAATAATAAAAAACAAATATATGACATCCAAAGTATGTAAGGTAGTACAATTAGATCTCTTTTATTGAATCCAAAAGGTTTTAACTATATTTTTCTACATATAAAAGTATCTTAAAGATTTTGAAGTGTCAAAAGGTCATTTGGTTTAACCGTCCAAAAGCCAATACAGCCATGTAATTTGTGATTTAAAACATCTTAAAAATGTATTAAATGTATATATGTTTTATTCTGGTATGATTTTATAACATCATATATCAACATAGTGCAAAATGATATTAAAAATATGTGCAGAAGTCGTTGCTTTGTTATGAGAAAGGATGTCTGGAAAAATTAATTTCATTGATGTCATTCGGAGTAACCAATATGAAGGGACCATTTTGGATCAAGTCATGCGGTCAATATCATGTGACAGGATGTGACATCATTCAGACACCTGCAAAGGACCACATGGTCATGAAGCAAAGTAACTAACTCTCTTTAAACTATTTGAAAAATTAATTTAAAAAAACATCAGGTCATTCAGTACAACAGCTATAAAACATGGAAAATGTTGTAATAATTTAAAAACTTGTACTAAATATAAAATGTTTGATTGTCCTTTTGCTAGCTAGCTAGATATCAGCCTGTTAGCATTGTTTGAAAATATCGTCATTCTGTATAACCAAGTGTCATTCGGTAAAACTGAAATTTTGGTCAAACTGAATGAGTTTTTTTGGTGACAAATTTTGTCCATCTTGTTAAAAAATGACAAAAGCAGTGTTGATTTATTATAAAAACCACATAATCTCATTGTTAACACTTAATAAAACTTCAAAATTAATTATATCTCCATTGTGTTTTTTTTTACGCTTTTAAAAACCTTATTTGTCAATGACCCATATATGACTTTTTTGGCAGATGAAAATATAAGAAGCAGAAGATTGAAAACATTACAAATATTGCTACCATAACAAAGGCTTGTAGACAATGAAAACCTTGTTTATCATGACAGTAAAGCATGTCCGTAAAGAGAGCATATAGTATGTGTTGTAGGCCACTTGTCTGACTGCATGATCACCACAGAATAATGTTTAATAATAATACAGAGTCGGAATTTCCATGGTAGTTTCCTGCAAAAATCAACAGCTTCCGTCCTTTCCCAGGAGAGAGACTGTAAGTGAGAATGCAGTCTTTACATAATTCACGACTCGCGTGCGCTTCTCCCCGAGGAGCTCTTCCTCTTTGCTTTACTCTACTTCCTCCGCAGACACACTCATTAATTCCCAGTGAGAGCGTTCACAGAGCTGCTTGTGTGAATAGCATTAATCTCTCTGGGAGAGATGCCGTCTGTTTTGCTCAGGTGCTCTGAAATATACTGAATTCATGATTACTGAAATGGATTTGTCCAGAAGGGAGAGCCAGGTGCCGATCAATAAAACTGAGATGAGAAGTGTAGATGGACTAGTAGTGCCAACTACCACCCGGACTGCACTTAAAAAGTTAAACGTTGCTTGCTGACTGGACTTTTATAAGCGACATCATAGTTTTTATGACAGTTTTGAAGGTTTTTATTGTCTTGTATTTCTAGGCAAAAGAAAAATGACAAATGCAACTCACTGCGATGTGAATGTACTGAGGCTTGTCATAAGAGTTTCATTATGGGTTAACTGTTGATGGGTTAAACTGTAGAATAATGAATTGTACAATATTTTAGCTGCTTCTTTTTTGTCTTTATATGGTTTAATATAGAGAGAGACAACTTCCACTGTTGTGCATTTGTATGAACACCTATAAAGATCAGCACTCAAACACAGATTTATTCTGCTTTCTGGAAGAAAACAGAATTATATAATTATGGTTTTATTGTTAATGGATTAATGAATTTTTCAAAGTTTATCAGCTTTTTTTCAGATTATCTCATGATTTAATATAGACCACTTCCACTGTTGTGCATTGTTTTATAAGATCAGCACTCAAACACTTCTGCTTTCAGGAAGAAAACATCAACATAAGAAGGAGCCTTTTTTCTTTATTTATTCATGTTCCTTATTACAAATTATTCTTTACTGCACATTCTAAAGATGAAAATGTTTGTCTTCATAATCTTCCATCAAAATACAGTAACTTTCTCAGCCTCTGAAACAATGCTTCTGTCTGCTGATGTCAT
Source organism: Ancherythroculter nigrocauda (assembly GCA_036281575.1). Classification (NCBI taxonomy): domain Eukaryota; kingdom Metazoa; phylum Chordata; class Actinopteri; order Cypriniformes; family Xenocyprididae; genus Ancherythroculter; species Ancherythroculter nigrocauda. Next base: position 39,885,384 of record VTFQ01000010.1, read on the forward strand.
CAATACCTTTTTTTTTTTTTTTTTTTCGTTGACTTCAAAAGTCCTTTAGCAACACAGCTTGTGTGTGTTTCACTGATGTAAACCTCGCTGAAGTTCCTGTGTCAGCCGCATGACTTGTGTGTTTTTTTATTACTGCAGCTATGAGATGTCTGAGCCTGATGATGGTGATGCACAGACCAACCAGATAGTTGTTTTTAGTGTCTAGTGAAAAACAAATGATGGTGATGAGGTGTATCTAGACATCAATTGCAGACTGTATCATTGTGTAATTTGCAGTCTGACAGTAATTGCCTTATTGTTGAAGTCAACTCACTTGTCAACATTACGAATGGATTATTTGCTCTTTAGCAGGTTAACAGAAGTCTTAATCAGTCTATTTTAAGCACTTTTTCTTTATTTAACACATTTAAAATGAATGCCTGTTTTCCATCCATCTGTTCGACAGATTGCATTGGAGCAATTTACTATAACAGATCTCTACTTCTCTTCATTTCTTACTTTCATGAACGTATCCAAGTTTTGTCTATATTTGTGTCCCAGGCCCAGCATTTATTTTTATGAGTCAATATAGTAGTCCGTAGTATTCCTAGCCAATATATCAATCTACCACAATATTTGGCCATTCTCTTCCTTCACTTTTGGATTTAGCCTTCTGAATGCATGGTGACGGGTAGCTGATCTGGTAAACGGGCCGTTGACTGCGGGATTGTCCAGCTGCCTAACGCTCCAGCGGGACATACGGCCAGCAGGTCTCTGTTAAGCCTCTTATGTTACACTTTACACCGATAGATGGCCTTCAGTCTGATATGGCCTACATATGTCTGGGGATCTGAGTAGAAGAGATGATTGTTATAAGATGAGCAGTTCAGCATACACACACACATACATGCATGCATTCAAAATTGTTGAAAAGTTGAAACTTTGTTTCATATTAAAAGTAACAAAGTGCAAAGCTTAAAGTGCTGTTTTGTTGGTTTTTTTTGTTGTTTTTTTACAGTACTAAAGCACAAAAATACTACAATGTGTTTAGGAAACATGTTAAGTTCACATACTTGTTTCTTCAAAAACCAATGCCACAGCCAGTTATTCTATGTTGAAATGTGCTTTCCATGTCGGAATGTCTGTTTTTGTTTTGGTCTGTGTGATCCCGCCCCCTGCCAAAAAAGTATTTCGACACCCCAGGCTGTGGAAAACACCGCGTATAGTAGACTCGGAAGCCAGCAAACAAACTAGGTCAGAGATCGCAGATTCTACCCAACCTAAAAAGCCTCGGCATCCATCTAGAAGCTCTGTCTAGAGGCGTATTAAAACGTGGATAAATCAACTCATTAACTTAGAGTTTAAGGCTCATTGCCTTCCATTGTCCGTTGCGCTCGTTCCTGTTGCATGTCCTCATTCTGGCAACCAGCACAAGCGACGAGTCTGAGGCGGCAGCGGTGGCTATAGTTCAAATCGGGAAATCGATATTGTCAGCGTAGCCCTAGAGTCCACGCAGCTGATGTATTTAACTGTTGCAGTTTATCCACGTTATGTGCATGAAATAGATGCTGAAAGTTCAAAATGCCCCATTGGAGAAGCATTAATTAAATGTCACTGTTTCAGTCAATGATTTCGGCCCTTCAACCAAAAATTGCTGTTTTGGCCAAAAAATTTGAGTAGCCAAAATTTTGGTGCATCTCTAATATAGATTAATTAATTTCTAAAATTAACTTCTGTTAAATTCTAATTTGCATCACTTAAAATTCTGGATATCATGATGATGAGCGTGTTGAGATAAACATTGATCTGTGCCATTTTTTTGTAAGGTCTGTCCGAATTTATTTGCCCTATAATTCAGTCTGCAAAAGAGATGCACTGTAGCTTGCCCAAACGTATTATGCAATATGCACAGAAGAGTGTGAAATTGTTGCATGCAAGTTTTTCTTGCGTGAAAACAGATGTTCAAACAAGATAAACATGAGAAGTTTGATTGTGACAGCTTTGAATGTTTACATCCTCTGTTGGGTCCTTTCAGGGGGGTTTCTTTATGGTTATTGTTCTCTCAGCCATGGGATGAAGCCAATAGATTTGATAGCCGATTTACCAGCAGGGGTAACTGCTACTATTACTCGGCCATGTTTTGTGGCAGGATGGCTGTCTCTCAGGAGTCCTCCAGCAATAATAGTTTACAGTAAATAATGCTCAGCACTTAGTGACCGTTGTACAACGCGCCACAGTTGTTGAAGTCATTACACACTGGTACAGCTGTAATGAGAGCAGACAGCCAGGAGTCGGGTTTCAACTTTGCTTTTGTCTGCTGTTTAAAGCAGGTTTTGTGTTCCTGGCGCAGGTAAACATTGTTGACTCATTCTACTCTAGCCTGGTATTGTTCTGAGAAATCAGATAGCCTGAAGTGCGCTTATGATCTCCGTTTAGCCAATTCAGTCCAATCCTCAACTAGTGTTCGTTTCAGGCCTTGTTAATGTTCTTTAGGAACAGAAGTTTAGTGTAAGGCGTGTATATATGATTCTGGTTGAGAATTAAAGATTCCCTTAACAAGCTATTATTATTTTAAAGGAGCACCAACACCTTAAATAACTTTATATGCTGAATGATATGCTGAACAAAAATAGTGACACACCTGCTCATGCTTAAAGAGCATCAGCGACTACAACGAGCACCGATTTGTTCGTGATCCGGGGGCAAAATCCAGCCAAACGTTATGTAGAGTGAGCTTGCCATAACTGGGCTCAGATGTCATCTTTAATAGTTATATGGATGAGTTCAGTCAAATGCACATTTGTTTGAGTGGTTGATATCTTGATCTCACTCTTGCATGTTAACCTATAATAATTATGAATGATTAAATGGCTTGTTGCACTGTATTATTTGCATTTAGCATTGTGTATATATATGCCATCCATGACCCATTTTAGGACTGTGACCCGCTAATGCAGGGTTTTCTAAATGGGGGTTTGTAAGTTGATAAAAAAACAAAAAAAAACAATTTAAATTTAATGTAAAATAAAAAATGGGGCTGCACAATTAATCAAAATAAAATGGTAATAGTAATAATAATAATTAGTATTTTTCTAATTATAAAAAGATTTAAGTTTTATTGCAGTAAAAATGTCTTAAATTCTGTAAGGTCCTCATTTAGCAGTTCAGTAAAAAGAAAATTATGCCTTAGTATATATATGTCTCCACATAGCCATTTTCTTGACTGTGAAAGATGTTAAGCTGTCATTTACGTCTTTTCTTCCTCAATAGCACGTTTATGCAGAACACCCGCAATGTATGTCACATTCAAGCGACTGTAAAATTTTGTCACAAGGTCATCACGGGTCAGTGGTGTCACAAGACACCATCAGACCTTTTCTCGGTGCAGCTGCCAGTGAATCATATCATTGAGTGTGTTCATCCAGACTCAGAGAATGTCTCATATTGTCATAGTTCAGCTGTATTTAGCCTGTGTGTTTCAGCTGCCCACACTGTGACGACCCAACTCACTCCAAGAAAGACAAACCCTCTTTATTGTGTCTGTCTGGCTTTCTGTCTCGTGCTTGACCTTGTCTTTTAGAGCCCTTTGAACCTTTTCTGGTTAGTCAGCTGATCATCTTTTTCCTGCACACAGGCTCTATGATTCTGCGAGAAATGCAAACAGAATTGCAGAAGCCAGTCATAAAAATAGAATTTACAGTAGAATGCAGAATCTCACGGAACTTTGGGTGAATAAATGAAATGTAGGGCTGTACACTAAAAGGGGACCTATTATGCAAAAATCACTTTTAAAAGGTGTTTGAACACAGATGTGGGTTCACAGTGTGTGTAAATTTACAATTTACATTTACAACATGGTATAATAAATGATCTGTGAGGTATTTACATTCTGGGGACACCAGAGATTTATATTACATCTTTTTAAAATGGGCATAATGGGTCCAAATTGCCATCTGAACTAGTGTCTGTGGATATTAAAGCACACAAAAAACTGCTGTTGAAATATGAAATCTGCATGTCTCAGTTTGGTCTACTACTCAAGCATGCGTAATGCTCATGGTGTTTTCAGCAACTGCTTTCTTACACAATTTAATTTGAGAAAACTATTGTCAGATAAACACTGAAACTCAAAAGTCTTTGGCACTACAACTAGTGTTAATTTCGTCAGACGAGACGAGACAAAATATGTTCGTCAACTACCTTTTTTTTCATGACTAAGACGAGACGATGACAAGACTGCACCACTGTCCAAAAACGCTGACTAAGACTAAATTAACATGCATTATTGTTGACGAAAAAAGACGAGACAAATGTTTTGTATAAAATAAAAACTAAGATAAAATCTCTCTTCATTTTCGTCTACAATCGTCTCTGCTTTTTCATCAGCTGTTACGCCTTTAAAATATTCAGAACGAGTTTGCGGCTTCGCGCTGTTGCTCAAGTTAAGCCTCGTTGAAGCCTTGTTTACACTGCATGCGTGTGCGGCTCGTTACGGCTCCGGCAAGGTGTTGTTCCGTCCTCTGCGCGATGTCAAATCAAACAAAGAAATTTTCATCCAGACTCAAAGAATGTCTCATATTGTCATAGTTCAGCTGTATTTAGCCTGTGTGTTTCAGCTGCCCACACTGTGACGACCCAACTCACTCCAAGCAAGACAAACCCTCTATAAAATAAAAACTAAGATAAAATCTCTCTTCATTTTCGTCTACAATCATCTCTGCTTTTTCATCAGCTGTTACGCCTGTAAAATATTCAGAACGAGTTTGCGGCTTCGCGCTGTTGCTCAAGTTAAGCCTCGTTGAAGCCTTGTTTACACTGCATGCGTGTGCGGCTCGTTACGGCTCCAGCAAGGTGTTGTTCCCTCCTCTGCGCGATGTCAACTCAAAGAAATTTTCATCCAGACTCAGAGAATGTCTCATATTGTCATAGTTCAGCTGTATTTAGCCTGTGTGTTTCAGCTGCCCACACTGTGACGACCCAACTCACTCCAAGCAAGACAAACCCTCTTTATTGTGTCTGTCTGGCTTTCTGTCTCGTGCTTGACCTTGTCTTTTAGAGCCCTTTGAACCTTTTCTGGTTAGTCAGCTGATCATCTTTTTCCTGCACACAGGCTCTATGATTCTGCTAGAAATGCAAACAGAATTGCAGAAGCCAGTCATAAAAATAGAATTTACAGTAGAATGCAGAATCTCACGGAACTTTGGGTGAATAAATGAAATGTAGGGCTGTACACTAAAAGGGGACCTATTATGCAAAAATCACTTTTAAAAGGTGTTTGAACACAGATGTGGGTTCACAGTGTGTGTAAATTTACAATTTACATTTACAACATGGTATAATAAATTCAGAACGAGTTTGTGGCTTCGCGCTGTTGCTCAAGTTAAGCCTCGTTGAAGCCTTGTTTACACTGCATGCGTGTGCGGCTCGTTACGGCTCCGGCAAGGTGTTGTTTCGTCCTCTGCGCGATGTCAACTCAAACAAAGAAATTTCAAGTTTTTCAACTTCGAATCTCTTGTCGTCAGTTTCTAGTGATGTAAAATATGAGCGGGAGTTTACACAGGGTGATTATTTTGACTTTGTTTTGTATTTGAACTGCGCGTCTTGGAGGCGAGGCGCCTATCTTTAGCGAAGTGGCGCGTCGAGCCGCTTCTCAAACGCACCGCGGCGCGGCTGGTGTAAACACAAGCATTGACTAGAGTGGCCGTGTATCAGCTCCGGTAGCCGCGTCGCAGCCGTAACGAGCCGCACACGCGTGCAGTGTAAACGAGGCTTTACAGGTCTCATACGCCTGTGGCTGCAACACGAAACTGCTGAACACACAACACCCAAAGCGAACACGAGTGACGAGCGACGACGACATGCTAGCTTTTGAATTGTGTTGGTTAAAATAAAATACTCTTCAGAACAGGTTAATCATTTGTGAATGTGTCTCCTAAATCAGAAATCGAAAACCAGACACGTTTAACATTTGCATTCAACAAAAATCTTTCAACAAGTGTATTTTGTCAGGTAATTATGACATTTAACCAATGTTTGAGATATGTGAAACACTTTTTTTACTGAAATGTTTATCAGTAATAATCTCAGTAATGTGTTATTTTTAAAAAAAAAAAAAAGACTACAATTTTTTGACTAAAACTAGACTAAAATTAAAAGACTTTTAGTCGACTAAAACGTGACTAAGATACCTTGAGTTTTCTTTTGACTAAAACTAGACTAAAATGACGAGACGTTTAGTCGACTAAAACTTGACTAACAAAAAAAGATATGTGAATGATTAAATATGACTAAAACTAACAAGGACATTTGGCACAAGACTAAGACTAAATTAAAAATAGGTGACGAAATTAACACTAACTACAACCCATCTCAAAATTAGGGTTTTTAGGGGATGTTCACATAGAATGTGTTTTTGAATCCACTGTGCTGTTTTTCCATTGTTTTTCTGTGTAAACATGCACTACATGGATGTCTCTGTCTGTTGCACTTAAATCTTTTACAGCATCTCGCACACAAGTGCCTTGTGTTTAGAAGGCTGTGTCAAGTTGAACTTTTATAAACTCGCCTTGCATTTATTTTCTGTTTCTCTGCCCTGCCTCTCAGAGTTTTAAATGCAAAAATGCATTTTGTGTGTGAACAGCCCATTATTGATTTTTCGTTGCAGTCCTAAGCGCATTGTGAGCTCACATTATTTTGCTTTATTTTTCTCCACAGGTTTCAAGTGCCCCGTCTGCTCCAAGTTTATTTCTTCAGATGAAATGGACCTTCATCTGGTTATGTGCTTGACAAAACCTAGAGTGACATACAACGGTGAGAATGTTTGTGTTGTTGCCTGCTTCAAGTGAAATGCTTATTCAGTGGAAAATATGTTTTGAGTCCCTCCTGTAAAGAAAGAAAGGCATTGTGTTTGGATGTAATTCAGGTTCCAGAGGAGAGCGTAATGCTGTAATTATCTCTGCCTGTTGCTTCTCATGTTAAGACCTGGCAGCCACATCTCACTGTTTTATAGTCCACAATCTACCAGGCATAAACCGAACGATTTGGCTGCTCAGAAAAAGGTTTGGTGATTTGTTGCAGTGTTATGCATTCATGTTCAAACATCTAATTTTCCAGCGGTTGCAGTTGGTTTCTTGCACAGAAACATGCAGTGACATGCTGTGATGAGGAGGTTTATTTATGCTTAGTTTGTATTTTATGGAGAGTCTAGCAGCTTTAATATATTTAATGTGTTTGTTTATTAAGGTAATGTATCTCATCACACTAACACACAGACATTAGGCAACTCGTGTCTGGACGTCCCTGTCTATCTGACTGTTTACACCTGGTACTAGGTGATGTAGGTCTGGGCAATTTAGCTGAAATGATAGCGAATTATTCCACAGCTTTTTGATAATATTCAAAATTTGTTTGTGCATTTTCTCTAAAAGGGACTTAAAGGATTAGCTCACTTTAGAATTAAAATGTCCTGATAATTTACTCACCCCCATGTCATCCAAGATGTTTCTTTCTTTCTTCAGTCGAAAAGAAATTAAGGTTTTTGAGGAAAACCATTCCAGGATTTTTCTCCATATAGTGGACTTCAACAGTTACCAACGGGTTCAAATGTCAGTTTCAGTTCAGTTTCAAAGAGCTCTACATGATCCCAGATGAGGAATAAGGAAGAGTGAAACGATCTGTCATTTTCTAAAAAAAAATTTTTTTAAATGATATACTTTTTAACCACAAATGCTCATCTTGCACTGTTCTGCAGTGTGCGACGCGTTACGTAATCATGTTGGAAAGGTCACGTGTGACATAGGTGGAAGTACCGATTCAGTGTCTATAAAACAAACCTGCAAAGATTAAGTCAAACGATCTTTACAAAAAAAGGTAAAACAACGATGTCGGATGAGGGGGAAATGAGATGAAATTAGTTTTTCGCCCTACCGCGGAACAGAGCAGTGCAAGAAGAGCATTTGTTGGTTAAAAAGTATGTTTTTTTTTTTGTTTTGTTTTGTTTTTTTTAGAAAATGACCGATGGTTTCCTGGTCTAGATTAGACTCTTATTCCTCATCTGGGATCATGTAGAGCTCTTTGAAGCTGCACTGAAACTGACATTTGGACCTTCAGCCCGTTGGTAACTGTTGAAGTCCACAATATGGAGAAAAATCCTGGAATGTTTTCCTCAAAAACCATAATTAATCATGGATGACATGGGGGTGAATAAATTATCAGGAAATATATAGTTAGTGTATAGAATCTGTTCAGCCATAATACTCAACCTGAGCGTGAATTTGTCCCCTCTTTCTGTCTGAATCTTTTAGTCGTCTTGTTTTTATAGCCCTTTATCATGTTTTTAGGCATCGTCAGTTTCCATAAACTCAACGGGACAGATAGAGTCCTCCGTGCAGCTGGGGAATGTGCCAAACTGAGAGATGTTATAGTGGAAAAAATCTGATCTAAAACAACATGAGATTCCCAGCGGTTAGTGCTGTTGCTGCCAGGTTTGTGTGACAGAGAACATCCATTGGGGGAAAAGTCAAGCGTAATAAAGTCACCGCCATCATTGAGAGTTGTATTATTTACTAAGTGACAAAATTATTAAAAATATACATTAACTAAGTAAACATGGTTTATAAAAATCCTTTTCTTGACACCACTTTTTGCTTTATTCCATTACTCACCCTTATATCATCTTTTGAGGCCCTCAGAAAACTGCTTTACAAGGTCCAAGAGTTTTTGGATGAGGATGAAAAATGCTCCCTGCCTCATTCTTCCGCCCATTTTGACGACAGCAGCTAATTTTAGTACATTAACACAACCGCATTTAAGGCAGCAAATAAAGCAGCACTGAATGAAAATCAGTGGGTCTGGGTGAATGAGGATGTCTGTCTCTAAAAATCTCTGTGGACACTGACTATACATGCTGTTTTTGTTCACATTTATTCTTCCGTAATATATCCTTATCCTCAGTTTTTCTATTTTGTTTGTTTTAGTATGCTGGTAATAGGGAGTGTGCTGAATATTATGCAGTATAAGCTAATATTCCAATCCATTATGTCTGTAATGTGACGTATTTATGAGTAAAACGGAGTATTCAGCAATTAATAAAAAAAATTTGGTTATGAATCTTAGGGTAATAAGCTAGGGAAACGAACTCCATGTGGTTGGTGTTCACGCTGAAAGCCACCTCTCTGAGACTGCATGCGATTGCGAATTTAGTTCTCTTTCGCATCTTATTGCGCTTGAATGGTCAGAAAGACAGACAATAATGTCCGTTGTGTGGAATATTCACGTAAACATAGTCGGTTATGTCTTAAATTAACTTACATCTGGTTTTCACCCAACTGTTTGTGTCAGTATATTGGATCAGTGCATTCGGTCTTAAAGTGACAGCAGCATAATAAACTGCTGGCTGTCTCATTAATGTTAAACAAACAACAAGATTCACTGCTCATGATTGAATGACTTGTATCTTTAATATAAATCAGTTCATATTTGATTCATACAGTGAAAACTATGAAGTGTTTTAGTTATACACTCTACTGTATTTGTCCTACCGTTTGCTTTTTTTGTTCTTATTTTTAATTTAAAAAATAAATAAATAAAAATAGCTGTATTGAAATGTAGATCGTTATCGTGAAGAGAAAAAAAAAGTCATACCGTGAAATAAGATTTTGGTTACATACAATATAAACATATATAAACATAATTCATACTAAGGAATTGTGCTCTTACCAGGACATTTATTAGGGAAGCAAATATAGGCTTAATTATACGGAGCCCCGGACATGACATGCAGGAAAAAAATGGTAGGCTAAATCGATTTACTACGCACGATTTACTAATTCGTTCCCTCGATTTATAAATCATGCACATGAAAGTTATCATGAAGTCAAAAGTGGCTCTATTTACTTTCTTAACTCATGTTATTTTGGTCCGGGTTTCATTAAATAATTTGTCTAAAAAAAGTTTGTCTTCATAATCTTTCATCAAAATATAGTAACATCCTCCAAACGACTCTTCTTTTCAGCTGCTTTCTTAAATCTTTCTTATTTTTTACAATCACCTTCCAGTCAACTTCTCATGGATAAAATCAAGTTCTGTCCTTCAGTGTTTCTCGTTCAATATCCTGTTTCACTCAGAAACATGTCAGATTATGGAATATAAATGGGTAACATTTACATGGTGAACATGGCAGGTTCTTGAGTTATGTAAGCTTTTGAGAGAGATAAATGGCTGTCTGTGTGTGTTTCTGAATGTTGGTGAGTTTGTCTCTCCATCTCTTGCCTCTTGCCGTAGCCCACAGAGTACCAAACACCAGATGCATGCTCTCCCTCCGGGGCCCATCTCAACACATGGCCTCTGCTGCTAATCTGGGCCAAACACACACAGCCCCACATGCAGAGCACTTGGCAGTGAACATAATAGGGCAGATGATGAATAAACCGCTGTAGTGTTCGTATCTTCACTTCAGCTCTCAGACGTTTGGAAGGAAGGGCAAGTCAGGAACCAGACGCTTGCCACATTTATTAAACACTCTCAGCAAACACAGTTCATTAAGATTTATTAGTTGAACTTTGACAGATCATGTGCTATTAGATGAGGGACCATCAATAATAGGCAATCTGATTCGAATCGGATTCGACTATGTAAATCCGTAGTCGAGGACACCTCTAATATATAAATATATGTATATATATGTGTATGTGTGTGTGTGTGTGTGTGTATATAATATATATATATATATATATATATATATATATATATATATATATATATATATATATATATATATATATATATATAAATTTATTTATTTTAGTCTTGCTGTGATAGATTTTATATATATATATATATATATATATATATATATATATATATATAAAATATGTGTGTATATGTATGTGTGTGTGTATACCTGGATATAATTTATATAACATGCAAAATCTTTTTATTTATTTATTTAACAAAAATGTACAAAAATGTACTTAAATGAAACCAAATAAATCGTCTGCTTGAATGTTTCAGTAAATTTTATATTGCTCGTGCATCACCTCTCAGCATTTTACCGCTCGTGCATTGTGTTTATACAATGCTGTTTAAAATAGTTTTAAAAACTCTTGACCGCTGTGTCTTTGTTCTCTTGCACTCTAGACGTTTTTGAACATGTCTGATTCATCTCACACTGCAAGAACCTTTGAGCTTAGCATTCCCATGATGCAAAGTGGCCACATATGCTGGTCCTGTTGCATTTCTCGGCCTGTGTCACTCCGTGACCTGCATGAAAGAGCAGCATGGAGAGAAAGCTCGCTCAGCCCGTAGCGGATCCCAGCAGTCTGTGCAGCATGTTAAGAATCTGGCCGTGTGACAGGAAATCCCTCAGCCTCGCCAACTTCTTAAGAGAGCGAGATTGCGAGGGCAGGAAAAAAGGCTCTGAGAAGCTGGTCCAAATCGATAACTGTCCGCTCTGAGTTATCATGAGCATGGTGTTCTGTTCAACTTTAATTAGCTCTTTAGCTGACTGGGCCAGTCCGTGACGCACGCACGCATGCGTGTGTGTGCTGCGTGTTTTGATATTTCCGTATTGTTGTACTTCCTGTGCCACTTAATTAGAACTGACAAATGTATCAGGCCACTTCAAGCCACATGAAGGATGAGCATTTCATATTGGTTTCAAGTGATTGTGTAAATCAACACGCCACTATAAGTTGCATGAATAATCTCATGCTTTGTTGCAATAAACCCCTAAGTTATGAAAAAATGTAGTTATAGTAGTAAGAGGATTATCACCAAAAATTTTCTTAACGTAAATGATTTGTGTCTACTGCGCTTTTGGGAAGTCCGATTCATTTTAGTGAATCAGATGTTTGTTCTGTTCAATAAACCGGTTCAGAAAACAATTCACAGGCTGCCTGTGCAGCATTTTGCGTTATTTCTGTATCAAAATGTTTCTTAAATGTTAGTGTTTATAAGCTGTTTTATGTAAGTTTAAGTTGTATATATTAGGGGAGAGTTTTATTCAATGTAATTCTGTCAGTGTAATTCAGATTATCATGTCAGATATATATTGCTCTAATTGCAAAAATTATTTCAGCCAGATCAGTGGTTCTCAAACAGGTCCAGGGCATCTGCAAACTTCCAAGGAGTCTAAAGATTATTTAAAATTATTCAAAATAAGCTCAAACAAGCATGAAAATAAGATAAAATTACTAAACAAAAAATCAAGATATTTCTTATTTTTAATCACAACCTGTTTGTTGTCTTTGAAGAACCAGGATTTTCACATTCTTGAAAAACTGGTTTATAAGGAAGTCTAATTTTAAAAGTGTAATTTCTAGACCTGGAAAAGTCATGGAAACTATTTAAACTCCATCGGCATGTTTTATACATTTCATAAATATACACTTATCTAGTTATGGCAAGCTCTAAAATATTTTATCAGGTAAAAATTGTGAGTAAAATGTATGTTTAAAAATCCTTATCCTCAATATTTATCCAGTAAATCATGAGCAGCTGGAAAAGTCATAGGGCTTTTGAATATTGGGCTTCAGAGTCAAACAGTTAAAAATGCAAATAAATATCAGTCGTCACTCTATATCTGCCAATATGTCTTAGTAAGATGATATTGAAATGCTTAGTTTTATGATCAAAGCTCTGTAGTTTCAAAACTTGATGACTGAGAGATGAACAAATAAATCTTCCTCAAAAGCCTGATTGGATTATATTCAGTGCTCTCATTTTAACATGATTTAATCAAGTAAACATAAGTTGCTTTAATAAGTGTCAATCTTGAACAATATAAAATTTATCCTTGCATTTACTTTATAAAAATCAGTGAAGATTTCACAGCAAAAAGACATGTGAAACATGACCTCAAGGGTAACATTTTTATAATTATACTAAAAAAGTATAACTGCTAAAAAAAAAAGTATAAACTATCAATTAGATGACAGAAGGCATGTAGTAGATTGTGTACAGCAGGTTTTGCAGCAACATTTTGATCATGTTGATCATTTAGATACCTTAGAAATTTGTATGAGTATGAGACATTAGCTTCATAAGGTTAACTTCCTTTTGAGCAGCTTGACAAACTATTTTCAGTCTTTCTCAACACTTTCAGCTCTATTTAACACTTAATCATGTTTAAATCTACTCAGCAGACTTTACCTCAAAATCAGCACAGGAAATGCACAAAATATAATGTAGGTTCAGTTCGCCCCTGTTATGAGGTGAATCCTGTTTAAGCTTGTTTTTGTTTAACTTTAGTTATGTCTTGTTTGTTTACATGACTCTCTAACCATATATGCTAATGGCCATCTTATTACCTTGGTTACCGGACAGTCTGATCTCCTGCTTAGTGATCCGTCAATGGTTGTCCAGCTGCGACACGACTTAATTACTGTATAGGATCTATAGATTTCACAGTAAGCGTGCCATAAAAAAGGCCTTGATCATGCTAACAGATGCAGTCCTCAGTCCTGCGGTTCCGGAGGTTAGATGGGATGAACCGGCCCCTGAGAGGGTGAATAATTTGCTGATCTTTTGTTAAGCCGTAGGGAATAGCATCACCATGCCAACCACGCTGCTAGCTACCTGTGACCTTTAACTCGAACGTCTGCGGCGAGACGTGAACTCGGATCAAATACTGGATGTTTGCTTCCTGTTCTCGGGGGAAATAAGAACACACTTCAGTTACAGATGCAGGAATATCTGCATGATCACAGCATAAGGTCGCCATTCATTTGTCCTCATGTGACCAATATTTTGCTCTTATTTAATCTCTAAAATGACTTTTATAGATCACTGATTTCATATAATGAAAACTTGTCTAGGTCATACCCAAAATCAAAACATAAAGAAACTGTCCATTTTAGAACCCATATTGTATTTTGCCTTTTGACATTATTTTCATGCTAATTTAGTACATTCTCATGACAAATGCATATAGATGTTTTCAATTCTCATTGTTTTTTGCAATTCCTTTAGTCTAAAAGGTAATTAAACATAATTTTACTAAAATACAGTAAATATATATTATACTGTTCTCTGAAGAAACAAGAACACACTTTAGTAAGTGTTGCACTAATAACTGATCTCGGCATATATAAGGTCACCACTCATTTGCCCTCGTGTGACCAATAGTTTGCTCTCATATAATCTCTAAAATTACATTTAATATTCTGTAATCTACGGAGCCCCGCACATGACATTCAGGAATAAAATAGTAGGCTAAATTGTGCGCACAATTTACTAATTCGTTCCCTCGATTCACTGAATTGTGCGCACAATTAACTATTTCATTCCCTTGATTTACTAAATCATGTGCAAGCTTTACTAAGCCGTTCCCTTGATTTATAAATTGTGCGCACGATTTAGCAAATCAAGGGAATGAAATAGTAAATTGTGCGCACAATTTAGTGAATTGAGGGAACGAATTAATAAATCGTGTGCACAATTTGCTTTTTTTCGCCTGCATGTCATGTTCAGGGCTCCATAGTAATAGATTTTTTTATACGTTGAAAAACATTTGTAGGATTTACAATTTTGCACATTGGATCAAATGTAGGGGTGTGCAATATTGACAAAAAAAGGGCATTAAAAATTTTGGGATTTAGTAAAATATTGCCTAATTATACTTATCTTTTTTAATATGTATAATTAGGCAATATTTTCCGGAGTGTTTATGCGCTGATACCATGGCTGGTTTAGGCCTAAACTACCATTAGGTGGCACCCTAAGCCTGTCATAATGAGTGATTCATTGAATAATTCATTCAAACGATTTGTTCAAAATGGTTGATTTAAAACAGTTCTGCTCCGGCTTTGTTTCAAACTATTTTCGTTGGCAAAACAGAGCAAAAACACACAATATTGTGTCCAAAATGTAACTCATTCAGTATTAACTTGTTTGTTGAACTGTTGTATAATATCAATATCACATTCGCAATCACGCTCATGCCCTGATATTTGGGAAAACGGCACTCGCTTGTGTGATATTACTTAACTATATGTTATAAATATATAAAAAAAAATTTAACAGGGATATTTTTTGCACTCATAACTTGAATTATAGGGGATTCTTACTGCATTATAATAGGCTTCCTCACGCAGTGAATGCTTTTGGACTCTCAAGATGTGTTTTTGTTAATTTTTTGCAAACTGAGTAACATACTCGATAATGTCAGCTCAAAAATTGTTAAAAATTACAATTACGATATTATCGTAGATGATAAATATCACACACCCCTAATTAAATGTGAAATTTAATTAGAAAGACTGAAATGGTATTTTCTTGTAAAACATACTCCCATAATCTTTGTTCTATTTACAATTCTACACTAAAAAAAATTTGGTGTTTAAAAAAAAAAAAAATTCACTCAGAACTTGCTAGTAAAATTTCTCAAATAAATACAAAGAAATGGCAAGTAACATTTGAAAACTATGACATTTTGAAATTGAAAGACTGAAATAGTATTTTCTTGCAAAACCTACTCTAAAAGTTCTGTTTTATTTACAGCTTCAAAAAAATTGTTTTAGAGCGTCAAGGACATGCTTTTCTATCTGTGCTCGGTTTCCTGAATTTTGTTGTAGAATGGCTTAAGTTGTCTATTCTGTAAGCGACAGGTTTACTGCAATGTGATTTGATTTGGTATGTCATGAACCCTGTTTGTTCACGTGAGAGTCAAGAATACAGGCTGTTCAGTTAAACATGCAGGTGCCTGCCTTCTTGAACATAGACGACACATGGAATTTCTTCTCATACTGCAGCAAATGAATGTTGTTTTTTCAGTGTTCAGTTGTAGCTGCAGGTTTGTTTATCAGCAGAAGTATTGCCCCAGATGAACGGCAGTCAGAGGAGAGAGAGATAAAGAGGTAATCAATACTCATCTTTCTCATAGAAACAGACCACAAAAAGAAAAAATAGAAGAAAATCTGCCAGAGTAGACAGCCACAATGCTGAGGGTTGTTTTTATTTGCCCTTCTGAATCACTTATTTAAAGGGTTTAGCTGATCGATGTAATTGGATTTAGAGGTCGGCCAATAATAAACTTGAACACTTGTCCGGGTTTTACCCAAGATCGAAAGGAAAATGTTACAGATTATATATTTCATAAAACAACTGTAGATTTTAGGACCCTTATTTTTTACCTCGTGGCTTTATTTTCATGACAATTAAGCACATTTTTAAGCACATTTCACTTTTTTTCATTCTTCTCATGACTGTTATGCATTAACATTTACATTTATTCATTTAGCAGACACTTTTATCTAAAGTGACTTACAAATGAGGAATATAACGAGATTGATAGAAGAAAATGTATTATTTGAACTGTCAGGTAATGCATACAGATTTTTTCATTTTTCAGTGTTTTTGTAATTGCTATTATTCTCAAAGGTAATTAAACAATTTTTGCTATAATACAATAAATATATAATGAAATCAAATGATTTAAATTATTTTTTTTTTTTATTATTTAATTACAATATGCGTAAATATGCAGTACAACAAATAATACCATGATGTACAAATAATATATTGTTTTGCATCACGCTAATGAGAATTAATACATTTTTGGGGGCTAAATGTGCTTAGGTCTTGAAACTAATGTTTTAATTATGTTATTTTCTTTTGCATTTGCATCATTTTTCTTTTGATTTGGGGTGAATATGACCCAGACATCCCGACAGGCTCTCTGCATCTGGTGTTGGTGGATGTGCCCAGTTAAAGAGTGCAGGGTCATGATGAGGGTGTGATGTGGATCGTGGCATCATCTGTGCTGTGAGGCCAATCAGAGAGACACAACAGAGGAACTATTACAGTGACATCACCTGCAAGGATTCCCCCTGTGTTCGTTTGTCTTAACAAGTGCAAAATAAAGGCCTGTTCAGTGAAAAAACAAGAATTCATTCATTTTCAGTGACTTGCAGTGACAAACATCAATTCAGATAAGTTTAACTTGATGCAAATGCAGAAAGACTTGATAGAGAAGTTATTGCATATATGATACAGCTTTGAGCATGTACAAGATAGATATTGATCGGCTTGTATACTTGCATTTGCAGCACGTGCAGCCTCTGTGTGTGTGTATGTGTGTTTTGTGTGAGCAGGCGTTCATGTTTATGATGTCTCTCCCGGCGTTCTCCATGGCTCTGTTTGTTCCCGTCACTCTCTGAAGGTCACTGATGTCATGACTGCTGGTTCTAATCACTGCAGTCGTGCGACAGGCCGCACAAGTTCAGTCCACATTCCGCCTGTGTCAGTGTCACTGACACCACAGCTGAGCTCTGCTTACACACACACACACACACACACACACACACACGCTCATGGCGTGTTGTCTTCAAGTGTCACAGTCAAAAGTTCATCTTAAAAACTGAATCTTATTGGTTTGCAAACTGAATCTTATTAGTTTGCAATATAAATTGTACCCATGAATTCCTTCAAGTAAAATTTATTTAATTTTAATGGATTACTTGTAGCAGTGAAGGAAAAGCAGCATTATATATATATATATATATATATATATATATATACATACATACATACATACATACATACATATATAGATATAGATATAATAATAAATGGGTTATTTTTATATTCATGACAATTTAGTATTGTGCAAGAATCGTATTGCTGCGTCAAATATCGATATTTTAATTTAAAAAAAAAAATAAAGTGCTATAAATAGATTTCTTTGTTCAAAGCGTCACTACTTCAAGGCTTGACACAAGGAATGCGACAGCTGAAACCCATGTCTTGCATACGTCTGTGCGTAGTGGTTCTTGAAGCACTGACTCCAGCTGCAGTCCACTCTTTGTGAATCTCCCCCACATTTTTGAATGGGTTTTGTTTCACAATCCTCTCCAGGGTGCGGTTATCCCTATTGCTTGTAGACTTTTTTTCTACCACATCTTTTTCTTCCCTTCACCTCTTTATTAATGTGCTTGGACACAGAGCTCTGTGAACAGCCAGCCTCTTCTGCAATGACCTTTTGTGTCTTGCCCTCCTTGTGCAAGGTGTCAGTGGTCGTCTTTTGGGCAACTGTCAAGTCAGCAGCCTTCCCATGATTGTGTAGCCTACAGAACTAGACTGAGAGACCATTTAAAGGCCTTTGCAGGTGTTTTGAGTTAATTAGCTGATTAGAGTGTGACACCAGGTGTCTTTAATATTGAACCTTTTCACAATATTCTAATTTTCTGAGATACTGAATTTGGGATTTTCCTTAGTTGTCAGTTATAATCATCAAAATTAAACGAAATAAACATTTGAAATATATCAGTCTGTGTGTAATAAATGAATATAATATACAAGTTTCACTTTTTGAATGTAATTAGTGAAATAAATCAACTTTTTGATGATATTCTAATTATATGACCAGCACCTGTAGCTCATTTTCTCATGGGCGGGCAAAGCAGAGAAAGTGGAGGTAACCTTTCCCCGTATGACAACATATAAGGAAGATTCCAGATTGGGCCATCTGAGCTTTCATTTTCTCAAATGCAAAGCAAAATACCCAGGGCTTGGTTTACATCCATCACCTTTTCTAGCCACTGGGGGACCATATGCAGGCAAAAAACCTCATAAAGTGAACTTTTCATGCCATGGGACCTTTAATGATCCCATTTTCTTTTGGATTTTGTATATTTTCCTTTTTGATTTGGGGTAAATATGACCCGGACAAATTCTTCATAGGTTTTTAATTAGCTTCACCCCAAAAGGCTTTTATAAATTTAAGATATATAATTATAAATTATACAAAATATGATTTCATATTAATTTATTTAGATTTTGGGGTGAAACGACCCAGATTTGTTCTTGACAGGTGAGATTGGCCTAATAAGGCCAGCTCAGCTCTTGGTTTACCATGTTATCCATGTGTTCCCAGATCTGGAAAGTTCCCAGGGGGAATTCAACCCTGTGCACATGCGGTCAGTCGCTCAGAGTCCATGCGCCGCTGTCATCTGCTGTCTCATGTGACCCAGTGTGTACCGCTCATGCGCCGGCCATAGCAGGAACGTTTATCCAGTATTACGTAACAGTTAATGACTCTGTTTATTTTAGCCAGCGAGTGTCACAGATGTCACAGCCTCGGCGGTTTAACAGCGTTCCCAGTGACATTCACGGCCCTGATACGCATCCCTGCAGATTACTCAGCAAAATGGTGCTAATATTACAGGAATACTCTCAAAAATACAGCATTTTCATTCCATTTGAACCTAAATTAAATATAAAAATTATTTATGAAGTAATGCATAAATACACTGTATAAAAACAGTATTTGGTTTCTAAAAAAATGTTTCTCTTTTAAAACTCAGGGAAATGTAATGGATTTGTTTCATTCGAGTATCAGCTTGGTCTGAGATGTTTCTAAAATTCATTACGAGAAATAAAAATAGACACAAACGAGTCAACAGTCTTACAGCAAGAGTCTAGAACTATAAAATGAATTAATAAAATCAATTTATGAGAAATGTTTGAGTTCATATTATGTAGGCAATATTAATTCACACACTTCACCTTTAAGATTTCAGGACACACATATAAACGTCACTGTCCTGATAGATGAGAATAGTGTGAGAGCTGCAGCGTGGCTCCGTATAACATTACAACTCTAATCCGGTCGGTATTTGTGTCACATTAATTCTGTTTAAGTTATGATGTTTATTCCTTGGGAATTCCCACCCACTGATGAACTCTAAGTCATATTAGCATAAGATAATAATTCCAGTTAGACTATTAAGATCTCAGTTTGCTGAATATACCATTAACCCTCAGATACTCAAGCTTTGCCTGGTTATTAAAATCATGGTTTATGTATATTTTGTTTAATATTACACACAAAATTAAATCTTGAGGAAGTGTGACATGATGGTACAAATCAATATTGATATGATCCACCTTCACACTAAAGGTATTTAAAGCTTTTGGAACTCATTACTAAAACATTATGCTTAATATAGCACTGAGATTTTAGCAAAATCACAAGCAGTCGGCATGAAAAGAGTCAATTGCATTTTTTAACACACTGAAACACAAAATGTTCAGTTTCCTCCTAAAGTTAATTTGCTTTGTTCTGAACAATTAATCCAATTGTAATGCAACACTGAGATTGTGAGTGTTTCGTGTTGCATGTCATAAATGTTTTTGTTGCGTGTGCTCAGTTTTCAGTGTGTAAGGAACATTGATTCTCCATCAGTCACTGAAATGTAGAGTGGTGTAGAGTGAGAAGCAGCAGTGACACACAGACTACCACAGTACATGTTAGAGATATCACATTCATCTGATCAATTACCAAATACTGAATCAGCAATCTCAGAACACACGCTCAGTCTTGTACTTATGATTCATGTCAGATGCAGCAGGAAACCAATGCAGAAGACTGAAGAACCCATTTTAAAAGTTGAACTTCTTTTAACTTGATACAGCATCTCAAAAAGCTCATGGTTTGCATGTGTACATAACCAACAATTAAACCTAGATCAGATAGGGGAACCCCGAACTTAGTGATTCAGGCAATTAGGGCTCATATATTTGTTTCCTGTTTATTCCATTTTTATTCTTATGCATTTGTTTCCTTTTCATGTAAAGCACTTTGAATTACCACTGTGTATGAAATGTGCTGTATAAATAAACTTGCCTTGCCTTGCCTTGCCTTGCAGTGGGGTGGTTTCTAGGTTACATGGTCATTGGGGTGTTGTGGATGGTTGCCGGGATGTTATGTAGTTGTTAAGGTGTTATGTGGTCATTAGGGTGTTGTGGGTGGTTGTCAGGGTATTATGTAGTTGTTAGGCTGATATAGGTGGTTGCCGGTGGTGTTCTGTTGTTGTTAGTGTGTTGTGGGTTGTTGCTGGGGTGCTATGGGGTCGTTAGGGTGATGTTGGTTGTTGATTGTGTTATGTGGTCGTTAGGGTGCTATGAGTGGTTGCCAGGGTGTTATGTTGTCGTTAGGGTGTTGTAGGTTGTTGCTAGGGTGTTATGATGCCGTTAGGGTGCTGTGGGTTATTGCTAGGGTGTTATGTGGACGTTATGGTGCTGTGGATGGTTGAAGGTGTTATGTAGTCGTTAGGGATTTGTGGGTTGTTACCAGGGTGTTATGTGGTCATTAGGGTGTTGTGGGTGGTTGCCGGGGTGTTATGTAGTCAGTAGGGTGTTGTAGGTGGTTGCCAGGGTATTACGTGATTGTTAGGGTGTTGTGGGTGGTTGCCAGGGTGTTATGTGGTTATGGTGCTGTGGGTGGTTGCTACGGTGTTATGTGGTCATTAGGGTTTTGTGGGTTGTTCCTGGGGTGTAATATCATCATTTGGGTGCAATGAGTTGTTGCTAGGGTGTTGTTATGTGGTCGTTATGGTCCTGTGGGTTGTTGCTAGTGTGTTATGTGGTTGTTAGGGTGCTGTGGGTGGTGACGGTATTATGTGGTCGTTAGGGTGATGTGGGTGGTTGATGGTGTCATGTGGTCGTTAGGGAGTTGTGGGTGGTTGCCAGGGTGTTATATGGTTATGGTGCTGTGGGTGGTTGCTACGGTGTTATGTGGTCATTAGGGTTTTGTGGGCTGTTCCTGGGGTGTAATATTGTCATTTGGGTGATATAGGTTGTTGCTAGGGTGTTATGTGGTTGTTAGGGTGCTGTGAGTGATTGAGAGCATTATGTGGTCGTTAGGGTGCTGTGGGTGGTTGCTAGGGTGTTATGTGGTTGTTAGGGTGCTGTGGGTGGTTGCCAGGGTGTTATGTGGTCGTTAGTGTGCTGTGGGTTGTTGCTAGGGTGTTATGTGGTCATTAGGGTGCTGTGGGTGGTTTCCAGGGTGTTATGTGGTCGTTATGGTCCTGTGGGTGGTTGCTAGGGTGTTAAGTTGTCGTTAGGGTGCTGTGGGTTGTTGCTAGGGTGGTGTTATGTGGTTGCTAGGGTGCTGTGGGTGGTTGCAAGGGTGTTTAATTTAATTTACTCTGAACCAAAGTCCTAAAAGTACCATGACCTGAACTTACCTCAAACTTAAGCACTGTTCTTTCGGGACATGCAAATCTAGTTTAAATTTATATAAATCAGTCACATGAATTAATGACAGGGCTGTCAGGCTGTAAAGTGTAGGTGTTTATTATGTAACACCTCATGATCCTGTGAGAAGGGCCACAGGTGTCTGTTCACCTCAGTCTGCCAACAAACAGTGAACGCTGTCATTGGGCTTATTGAACTCAAAATATTAGCTCTTATTTTTGCTTCAGTTTTCAGCCTGAAATCCAACTTGATCGTATTTACTTCAATATGTTCCATGTCTTATTGTGAATAATACATCAGTGCATGTAAAAAAATAAATAAATAAATAAAAAATAAAAAATAAAATGTTTTGATGACCTGTTACCACCCCTGAAAAAAATAATCACAAAATCATTCATGTTTTTCAGCCATCTTTATACAGACACTTTTCACCATCCAATTAATACATTTTTGCTCATTTAATAGCTCGTTTCATGCTGAAATACATCACATTACAGAGGTGAAATCGTTTGAGTTTTCGATTTGGATCTTATGCAGTTTTTCTGCAGGAATGAGTCTTTAGCGCCACCTACTGCTCATTTATAAAAGATACTTTGACTCCCAACATGTTGGGCCTGATTCATGAAACACAAGTTAAATATTGGGTAAATTGTTTTTATATTGTTGTCTTTAATTCAAAGCATTTCAGGTGTCATGAATGATATACACAGAAATTTCATGGAAATGATTAGATATAATCTGATAATGTAATTAGATAAATAAATAGTAATGTAATAATTAGAAAAAAATCATTGATCTGATGCATTTATGCAGCGTAACTTACATTTATTTGCAGGTTCATATAGCAATTGATTTTCATGAGTATAATCACTTATTTTTATATATATAACTTCCTTTTCCAGTAATCACATATGACTGAAAAAGTGATGGAAGTTCCTTGGCCAGAAACTGAGCTAATCCTGATTCAACTTTGATTACACACAATGTCTGATTTTGAGTGTTCTTTATTGTCTTTTCTCAGAGGACGTCCTGACGAAGGACGCAGGAGAATGTGCAATATGTCTGGAGGATCTGGTCCAGGGAGACACCATCGCACGCCTGCCCTGCCTCTGCATCTATCACAAAGGGTAAAGCTCTTCACGTGTGTAAGTGTACTTGACATGAGTTTTTCTCTTATATTAATTCTGCTTTCTTTCAGCTGTATTGATGAGTGGTTTGAAGTGAACCGATCGTGTCCTGAACATCCTTCAGATTAAAAGCACCTCTCACACCTTTGCACAGGTAACTCTTATTAATGTCACAGAGATCCATTTCACTTACTGCCATTATGACATTTAAATGCATGTGCATAAATAAAAACTTCTTTAAAAAAAATTTTCCTAGTCATATTGATTCATCAGCACAGTTTATATAATATGACATATATGTGACATGATGTTATATGCTATTTAAAAAAAAAAAAAAAAAAAAATCATGAGTAATTTTATATCATGATGATATTATTTCATATTAATGGATTATTCATGAATCTGTGAAAAAAGTGTAAAAGCAGAAATATACCTTACATTACAGTTCAAAACTAAAGACTCAAACTAGTTAGTTCACTTCAGAATTCAAATTTCCTGATAATTTACTCACCCCCATGTCATTCAAGATGTTGGTCTTTTTTCTTTTCTCAGTTGAGAAGAAACTAAGGTTTTTGAGGAAAACATTCCAGGATTTTTCTCCATATAGTGGACTTCAACTGTTACCGACGGGTTGAAGGTCAAATTGTCAGTTTCAGAGCAGCATCAAAGAGCTCTACATGATCCCAGACGAGGAATAAGAGTCTTATCTAGTGAAACGATCAGTTATTACATATTACATATCAAAAAATTTTCATTCTGAAGTGAACTAATCCTTTAACAGTTTCATGTTGTCTTCAACTGCATGCAGTTATTATTTTAAGGCGAGACACCCCAGGTGAATAGTGTAAAAAAAATAATAGATTCCACCATACTTCCCCAGTTGATTAATTACAATAAGTAACATTTTTTGTATTACAAGTTTACTGTGATGTTATGTTTAAATATACATAAATGAGGCATTATATAATTAAATATGCACTAATTTGTATACATTTCCAGAACAGAAATATGAAAATTAGTTAAAACCAGAATCAAAATTCTTGTTTCATTTTGTTCGACATATGGTTTTTACATGGATATCTCTTTATATCACTCCATAAATCAGAAAATGCTGTCAACAGCCAGAAAATACTATGTTTTTAGGAATAAAATGTTATATAAATCAGGCGATATATGAAGAAACCCCTCTGTAAAACCCTTCAGAATATAGATAAAATAAAAATGGTGTATGTAAAACTAAACTCTTAAATGTGTATTTTGGATGTTTTCTTTGCATTAGTCTGACCAGTGCATGAAAAAACAATGGTCTCACCTGTAGTGTCCTGCCTTAAATCATTATAACTCTTTAATTGTTTGCGATGTGTTTCATGTCTCCAGCCTCCTGGTCGTGAGAAGCGACTTGTCCCACTAGCGGACAGCAATGTGAATTCTCTTCCTCCTCATTGACACTGTGACTTTGGTCTCTTCAGGCCGAGCAGGACGCCAGAACGCCCCTCTCTTCTCGTAGCACGACTCTCCCTAGTCGCCATATAAACCCTAGCGTGCCAAAACTCATTCAGGGAAATTCTTTCCACATCACAGTCCCATGAAAACCACAGTGGAGGATGTGACACTTGAGATTTTCTCCTCCGTTGCACAGTTTTCCAGTCAGAAACTTGTGAAGAAGGCTGATCTAGCAGAAGTTGGTTGGCCGGACTCGGGGTCAGCTGACTCGTTAATTATTGGATTGTTCTGCAAGACTTTCTGGTAAATGGGACTGTGTCTCTCAGTGCCTTAATTTTCAGATCCCAAGGGCCGAAGTGGCTGCGTTTCGGATGGTCTTCAGTGGAAGTGCTTGATGGACTCGGAGAAAGACACCTGGATATGACGGACATGTGACCCCTGATTCAGGTCGGCCCTGAGCCATACTGACAAGTGCCCTGTCTTTCATAACGCTGACGCGGTTGTGTTTCCATTGGAGCCATTTTCTCTCTCGATTCCCAGATGGACGAATGTCCTGTACATCTCGAGTCTTGTAGCAATATCTGTCAGATAAAGATTCGCTGTAGCCTCTCACATGGTTCTCCATGATGTCTGAACTTCTCACGATCATTTACATCATCATTAAATCATATGAACATTTAATGTTTTGTCTTGAGACAAATCTGGGCCTTAATTCAACACATTATTTTGGGTGAATCTCATCAAAACATGTCAGAAAAAGCTTTATCAGGTCAAAATCAGAAGAAAAAAAAGTGTTTTTGGGGAATATTAATGTAATGCAGTTATTTTTATTAAAATCAGAATAAATTAAATGTGGTGCATCAAATACTACCATGATGGTATCATTATTATCATTAAATTAATTATAATTTATTAAATCAGAGGGGGTGAGGTTAAAGGATTAGTTCACTTCAGAATTAAAATTTCCTGATAATTTACTCACCCCCATGTCATCCATGATGTTTATGACTTTCTTTCTTCAGTCCGAAAACAAATTAAGGTTTTTGATGAAAACATTCAGGATTTTTCTCCATATAGTGACTTCAACAGTTACCAACGGGTTGAAGGTCCAAATGTCAGTTTCAGTGCAGCTTCAAAGAGCTCTACATGATCCCAGACGAGGAATAAGTGTCTTATCTAGAGAAACGATCTGCCATTTTCTAAAAAAATAAAAATGTATATACTTTCTAGCCACAAATGCTCATCTTTTACTAGCTCTGTGATGTGCCACACATTACACAATCACGTTGGAAAGGTCTTGCACTAGATCTGCAGTGCAGAGCATTGCAAGAAAATCATTTGTGGTTAAAAAATATACAAATTTATTTTTTTTAGAAAATGACCAATCGTTTTGCTAGATTAGACTCTTACTCCTCGTCTGAGATCATGTAGAGCTCTTTGAAGCTGCACCGAAACTGACATTTGGACCTGTTTGGAACTGTTGAAGTCCACTATATGGAGAAAAATCCTGGAATGTTTTCCTCAAAAACCTTAATTTCTTTTCGACTGAAGAAAGAAAGACATAAACATCTTGGATGACATGGGGTGAGTAAATGATCAGGAAATTTGAATTCTGAAGTGAACTAATCCTTTAATTGTAATAATGTAAAATAAAAATGTTAAGGGTCCTAAAGTATCTCCTTCGTCTTTAAGCAAAATATAATTTCTTATTTCTTTTGATTTTGTGATGAAATAATTACATTTCTTGACGGGTTTTGTGAGATTCACTCTTCAGTGATGATGTCATTTAGGGCTCCTTTATGTTTAAACACACACTGTACATGCATTAAATCATATGATCGTCCATTTTATATGAGAAATGTAAACCAGGCACCACATCAGGCCAAATGGGTGAATCTCACAAAATCCCCAGGTCATATTTTACCTCAAAATCAAAGAAATTAGCTTATTATATTTCACACTGTAACACATTTTCATGACGATTATACAGATTTCACCCCCTCAGTATTTATACTTCATGATAGTATTCATTCAATTTATGCTGATTTAAATTTTAAAAATCACTGTATTCCAGTAATAAAAATGCGTCGGTAAAATGTTCTGTATTACAGAACTCATGGAAAATGTGCTTGATTGTTACGAAAATGTCACAAATCTTAATGGCTTAGTTTTCTTTGTTAAACAGAATTTCTTTTGATTATTTGTGTTGAAATGTGACCTGAGATTGAGCTGAATAATTCTATCTTTGTGTTTGTCTTTAGTTGCTGAAACGAGCTTTATTTCTCTTTGTCGTCTTTGGGATTTTATCACTCAATCTGTTTATTTTGTGCAGTTCATATAGTTTGATCTAAATCATAGAGCCATGTGTGTGATTTATATCATTTAAACACTCTGGGTCACATTTCAGCTGCTTTTCCCAAGATCCACATCATAATGTTTTGGAGAAAGGTGGTCGTTCTCCAGTAGGTTTTGACAGCTTCAGACAGACGCGCTGCTAACTAGTTTTTTTAGAGTTACTAATCAGAGATTTTACAAGGGATTTTTTTTCCATTATAGATTTACACTCATTCTGTTTTTACCAGGCTCAAGTAAAGCCTTGTGTGGTTGGGTTTATATGAGTTGTTAGTTGGTTAGTTTTGGTGTTGAATTTGACCTGTGGACTAGCCATGGCCCGTTGAAGCTGAATTGGAAAGCGTGACTTCACTGCAAAAAAATGTTTTTTTCCCCTCCGTATTTGTCGTTTTCCAGTACAAATATCTAATCATTCTTAAATCAAGATACATTTACTTGAGATGCAAAATTACCTAAGATATTACAGGGTTAGTTCACCCAGAAATGAAATTGCTTATCAAGTAAATGTTCCTTAATTTAAAAATATTTATTTTACTAAAACTAAAGACAAAAATACTGAGGAATGAAATCGTTTTTTGCAGTGTTCCCACTGTCAGAGTATTACCGTAGTACGGCCCAGCATATCAAAGGTGCCATAATAGCTTTAAAATGCTGCTAATCATGCATGTTGAGGGTGATGAGAACCGGTTTCAATGCGAGTCCACGTCAGGTTAGTTGCAGTCATACCAGCACAGCTGGAAGATGCTTTAGTTGGTTTTTCTGGTCACATAACAGAAGATAGATGGCATTGTTGCACACACGTTGCATGGGAAACACCACTATTTAAAAAAAAAAAAGCCTTACCAGACAACTTGCAAAACACCTTTTATGACATATCATTTAATTAAGTAATAAATTCACATTTCTAATTTTTTGATGATGTTCTTTCATATTTTGCTGTTTTGTGCAAATGTCTGTTTCCAGCAGATCTGAGCCCCAATACATCCAACTGGATCATTGACTGTCAAAAGCTTTTGATATAGAAGATGGAGTGTCTTTTCTGTCTGTTTAATGTGCTACTAAACTCCATCAGGTAATGATCTATCTGATCTAGTTTCATCCTTACAGCAGTTGAGAGGAAGCTGGTGCAAAGGAAACAAACAGGAGTTTGTGTGTGTATGTTATCAGTGGCCATCTGGATGATCATAAAGATTGTTGTTTTTTTTTTGTTTTGTTTTTTTTTTTTTTATGATTTAGAGATATTGTAACATTCCATATGTAAAAAACTATGTACAGAGATAATGAAATAAAAAAAAGCAAACTCTTTGAAGCACAGATCTTTAAATATTTGTCTGGATGTCTTTCTGTGTGCGTGTGTGAATTAGAGCTGAGTGATATTTTTACATATTTCTCAGGTTTTTAATCATCTAATTGCATACAATGACTAAAGAAAAAAAGCAGCATTATAAGTGTACAAGTGTCACTAATTTCAGAGCAAATACTTAAATATATATATATATAAAATGACATTATTTTCATTTATATATCACAGTTCTTTAGTTGTGGCTTTAGTATGACATTCACGACAGAGCAACTGTAATAAACCTGCATGTCTTCGCAGCCGATGGTGCTTCTGTTATTGAAGAAAACCAATGTCTGTGGCATTACGCCAACTTCCTCCTCTTCTGTCTTTTCTCAAATCACGTGTTTTACTTTTCCTTCTTAGCGGAAGCGAAGCCTCTTGTCGCCCTCAAAGAGTTGTTGTTCTTCTTCAGTGACATGGTTTCCTTTAATACTGTGAAGAAATCAGGAAATGTGTGAAACTGGAAGACATCATGTGCTTGTGTAAGGTTTGTTATGAAGGAAAACTAGGGCTCTGATCTAAGATCTAGGCAGCCGCCTTCCAAGACACCTTTGAAGTGTGATTTGGAACACACTACACTCCAAATGTTCCAAAAGGGGTTTTCTCAGCAATGCCATAGAATTATTTTTGGTTCCCTTTCACTATACCATTTTTAAAACAATATATTTAGTTTTTTTAGTCTAAAGAACATTTTAATAATCTAAAGAAACTTTTTCCACTACAAAGAAACTTGTTCTGTGGATTCTAAAGGTTCTTCAAGGAACCATTGATGCCAATAAAACTTTTATTTTTAAGAGCGTACATAGACTCGACTCACTCGATAATTTCAATTGAGTTTGCCGTGAGCATGTTGCCAAGTTAATGCAATAAAATAGATCACACAAATACTAATACTGGTTAAAATAAAGTCAATTTTATCGCTACTTTTCAATATTGGGATTAGTTCATTTCAGAATTAAAATTTCCTGATAATTTACTCACCCCCATCATGTCATCCAAGATGTTTGTGTCTTTCTTCAGTCGAGAAGAAATTATGGTTTTTGAGGAAAACATTCCAGGATTTTTCTCCATATAGTGGACTTCACTGGGGTTCAACAGGTTGAAGGTCCAAATGTCAGTTTCAGTGCAGCTTCAAAGAGCTCTACATGATCCCAGACGAGGAATAAGGGTCTTATCTAGTGAAATGACAGGTCATTTTCTAAAAATAATAAAAAATGATATACTTTTAACCACAAATGCTCATCTTGCACTGCTCTGCGATGTGCCACGCATTACGTAATTATGTTGGAAAGGTCATGCCTGATGTAAAAGGAAGTACCGAGCAAGTGTTTACAAAGCGAACATCCAAAGACTAAGTCAAACGGCCTTTACAAAAAAAGGTAAAACAACGATGTTGTACGATTTTGAAGTTGAAGGAGAAAATGAGTTTTTTGCCCATAGAAAATGACCGATCATTTCACTAGATAAGACTCGTCTGGGATCATGTAGAGTAACTGTTGAAGTTCACTAATGGAGAAAAACCCTGTAATGTTTTCCTCAAAAACCTTAATTTCTTTTCGACTGAAGAAAGAAAGTCATAAACATCTTGGATGACATGATGGGGGTGAGTAAATTATCAGGAAATTTTTATTCTGAAGTGAACTAATCCTTGACTTAACCAAGGTGTCTTTGAAGGCAGAATAATCTTTTATTACAACTTTTATGCCTTAAAATAATACAAACTCTCTAGGTTTTGGTCAAATCACAGATCTTACTTGACTTCCTTCAGTGTAGTGTTGTTTGTCAAGCCTTCAGACAGCTGTTTGGCTCCATGAATGGTAAACTCGTTTTCCATTAGCCTGTAGAGAGTTGAATAGATTATTTAATCTGTCAAATATATTGTGCACACAGACCTGAAGTTTATTACTTGGCATGAAGTCTATATGTATTATAAATAAGTTGATTAAAATATAAATGATATCCTGATCTAATAGTCCATATGTGACCATGTATTTTGAACCTTATTGTATGTAATATAACCAACAGTTAAACTTGTTTCACACATTTTGCATCTGCAGCAGACACATGAGATTTCTGAGTTACAGTATTTTCTTTAATGATGTACATAAATACATTACAGTGAAGTTTCATTGTAATTTCTGTTGTGCAAAGCATGTGAAAATAGTATTTGCATCATTGCATTTGCACAAATTAGATGCAGAAATGAATATACCACATGCTGCATATGTGAAACGTGTGAGAGAACAGTTTTAGAGATGTAACTGAAATAATGAGGGACAATCGTCCGTACATCAGATGCGTCAGAGCAGAGTTGGACTTGAAGGTATCGGCCATGTCTGACGCTGCATCGTCAGAGATTTTGTTCTGTATCAGCCTGAAAAATAAGCATGTTTTGTAAGAATGCATCTGGGAATGATCATCAAAAGGTTTATTTCACATGCATAAAAAAATATGACATTCAGTTGTACCAGAAGATGTGAAGGCTTGTGTTTTGCTTCAGTGCTTTTGCCAAACTTCTTCCACCGTGAGAAGTAATGCCATTGGCGGAGAGACTAAACAGCAAAGCAATAATCATTCTCAGATGGCTCGTTCTTTATTTGACAAATCATTTATCAGAATGGAGACATTTTATGGAGCTGAATTCATCTGTAGATGTAGACTTACCTGAGGTTGGTCAGGCTGGGATGATTTTTCAGAGCCTCTGCAAACGCATCTGCCCCCTCGTCACCGATGGTGTTACCCCACATTCTACAACCAATTCATTTGACCAATTTTAATTTCACCAGTTTTA
Source organism: Ancherythroculter nigrocauda (assembly GCA_036281575.1). Taxonomy (NCBI): domain Eukaryota; kingdom Metazoa; phylum Chordata; class Actinopteri; order Cypriniformes; family Xenocyprididae; genus Ancherythroculter; species Ancherythroculter nigrocauda. Next base: position 39,916,393 of record VTFQ01000010.1, read on the forward strand.
TCATAGTTTTTGGATAGTTTCTATAAAATAGACTTGCATTAAAAAAAGAGCAAATTCTTGTTTGATATTATGGCAGCATCATTTTAAACGTGGGGTTTAATTGTTCCCTGAGATATTCTTACCCTATGTCAAAGATGGATTTGCTCTTGTGAATTGCACTGGCAAGGTATTTCCCACCCACACTTGTGATGTTGTTGCAGCCGAGCCTATGGGAAACAAATGTATATGACTATGATAAACTATGCATTCTATATAAAAAATGAGCATGTGTACAATTTGACAGCATCATTACTCCAGTCTTCAGTCGCATGATCCTTCAGAAATAATTCTATTATGCTGACTTTCTGCTCAAGAAACATGTTGAAAATAGTTTCATATTTCTGTGGAAACCATTATACACCAAACTTTTCACTGGTAGTGTAAGAAAGATTTTTTTAAAATAATAATTGATCAAAAGTGACAGTAAATACTTTTATAATGTAGATTTATAATAAGATTTCTATTTCAAATTAATACTTTCTAAAGAATCCTAAGAAAAAAATGTATCACTGTTTCCACAAAAACATGAAGCAGCACAACCGTTTGATGATAATAAGCTGTTACTAACAATTGAGCCCAAATCAGCATGTTAGAATGATTTCTGAATGATCATGTGACACGTACTTGTGCTATCAGGGTATATTCCTGTAATACCTACTTGACAGTCGTCAAGTGTGGACATTCTTCAATGATCTTTGCTACTAGTTTGGCTCCAACATCTGTGATGTGGTTTTTGTAAAGGCTGTAAATGCAGAGAACAGGGTAGAATGAGGCCTAAATAAAACCCAACAACAAATAGGGTTGTCAAAAGTACCAACATTTAGCATTTTGAGCGCTTTTGAGCAGATTCTTAAACCTTTGGCGCGTACAATCACACCGGTGTGACTATAACATTCAGAGCACCACGTGATCAACTGCTAAATTCAAATGTGCTTTCGCGCTTTGACTTTGAGCCAGAGACAGACGCACTCAGCACTTGTCATATATCATAAATATGCAGTGTTTTCATCCACATGATGTTTATTTTAGGTTTCAGAAGTACTCATAAGTACTAACAAAACAATACATTTAGAGTTTGTAAAATACACACTGATGTTTATGGAAGCGGCAATAATAATCCTTTCAATTATAATTAGACAACATGTTTTATTCATATCAGATACACATTGTGTAAGTAACTAAAGTTTACTCTATTCTTCTTTCTCTTCACCGGCAACTTATTTTCATGCATTTCAAGAGAAGTGGATGGATTCTCTGAACTGCCGCGCAAACTGTCGGCGCCCATCACGCATATATCTCAACAAGGGTTGCAAAGGGGCGGAAAATTTCCACGGGAACTTAACCTGGGGAGTTTTGGAAATATTCCAATTTGGAAGCTTAACAGGAATTTACGGGAATTTATGGGAATTAATTGGAAATTTTGGGAAATTTTATATAAATGTATAATATTTATATAAAATGTATCATATAAAAACAAATAAGAACATTTTGTTTAGTCATAACATGAAATAACAGTTATTTATTTTTCGCATTCAAGTCTAATTTAGTAAATATGTAAAATAAATATATTTTTATTGCAGCAATTGTTATGTGTTATTTATTTCAGTGTCACATGATCGTTCAGAAATCATTCTAATATGCTGATTTGATACTCAGTTATTACCATTGTTGGAAACGGTTGTGCTGCTGAATATTTTTTTGGAATCTGTAATACTATTTTCAGGATTCACTGATTAATAAGTTAAAAAGAATAGAATTTATTCAAAATAGAAATCTTTTCTAACAATATCACTTTAATATCACTTTTTATTAATTTCACACATCCTTGCTGAATAAAAGTATTAATTTCTTTCAAAAAAAGAGAAAAAAATTACTGACCCTAAAATTTTGAACGGTAGTGTATATTGTTACAAAAGATTTCTGTTTTAAATAAATGCTGATCTTTAAATTTTTATTCATCAAAGAATCCTGAAAAAAAAGTATTACAGGTTATAAAAAATATTAAGCTGCACAACTGTTTCCAACATTCCATGATTTCTCCAAAGATCATGTGACACTGAAGACAGGAGAAATTATGCTGCATTTGACAATTAATTCAGCTTTGACATCACAGAAATAAATTATATTTTTATGTATATCAGAATAGAAAAACATTATTTTAAATTGTAGTTATGTTTCACAATATTATTGTTTTTTTCTATATTTTTGATCAAATGTGCATGTTATGGACTGGGAGAATGCACAGTGCATGCAAGGGGTGTGGCCTCAATAGCCCTGCAGTCAGTAGTGTGCTGTGTGAATGTGATTGAGGAATGTGCAGGGTAAAAATTCACTTAAAATTGCATTAAATCTGGTTGTTTTAACCCAAATTATGCTGCAATATGTTTTTTTTTCAGCTACATTTAAGTACCCTGTTATAGGCTAACCTGCAAATTCCCTGTTTATTCCCATTAATTCACGTTAATTCCCATATATTCCCGTTAATTCCCATGGAAAGTTTCCAGCTTTGAAAATTCCCGGAATTTTGCAACCCTAATCTCAACTAATGTGACCATTATAAAGGTGTTTAAACAACAAAATACATCCACTTACACATATTTGACAATCAGAATATTACATATTTCATGTTATAGTTAACGAGTTTGTCAGTATTTTAAATAAAAAGGAAAAATGAAATAAAAGCAAAACATCAGTCATACAGCACTATTGTGGCTGTGGTGTGTTACATGACAAGCAATGACGCGTCGCCATTGAAACAATAAAGTGATACGTCTAACTAACGGTCGCCTTGAAAAACTCACACTCGGGGTCAACTAGAATATTTTAAACTTAGCTGTAAAAGGGTTAAACACCTCTAATTGTCCATTGTGTTCACACACTCAACAGATATGTCTGTGATTGGCTACAATGATCAACGCTTCAAAAAACAAAACAAAAATCTTAACCGAGAGCTTACACAGATACACATTTGAAAGCATCCGTTTAGGGATCCTCTGATAGATGCCTGCTTTCAAATGTTGATCATTTCGTTGATCATTGTAGCCAATCACAGACCTATCTGTTGAGCGTGTAAACACAATGGCCAATCAGAAGTGTTTAAGAATCCCTGCAACAGCGCTCAAAATGCTAGGGGGGAATGCTGGTATTATAACATTTTTTTTAAATTTCAGTACTGACTTCAGTCAGTACTTTTGACAACCCTAACAACAAAACATAGATGGACAGAGGACGGATGAACTCACCCCAAGACCTTAACGACTTTGTGTCTGGTGAGTTCCTCTGCCAGAACCTCAATACTGCTGTCTGTGAGCTGATTCACACAAAATCTGAAAGGTAGGAACTTCAATTGTCATACTTCATACAGAATGAGCTTTGGGTAAAGCTAAACCCTGCCTGGCTTTTCTTACCTTACAACTGTCATTTTGCTGAAAGAGGGTCTCAGCTGCTTCACGCCATAATCATTGATGTTATTGTTGTCCATGTCGACTCCCAGGTGCTTCCTACGGTGGTGGAGGACAAAGTTCAACGCGCTGCAGTCGGCCGAGTAAATGTTACAGAAGGCAATCTTAATGTAATCTGCTGAAATGCTGTTGGCTGTCATCTTGGCCACATCCTCGCTGTTCGTCTCAAATATGCATCGCAACATCCACAAGAAATTTGGCATCGCGTGCACCTTGTCGCCGTCAATGTCTGTGGATGGATAACGAGGGAGGCCCTTAAGATGAGTCCGCACGCTGTTGGACAGATAAGACTTGAGCGTCTTGCGTTTTTGTTTCAATGATACTGGTGGAACGAGATGCTCTAGGAGTGCCGCATTGGCTTTAGACAAGAGACCACATAAAAATAAGTTGGTGAATTGGAAATTGGTCTGGAAAGGGTCTTTATCTCTGGGTCTTGACTTTCCCAGACAAGGTAAGCAGGAGAGATGAGACGACTTCTTGTATTCACATTTGGAGAAGAACCTTAGAATGGATTCAGGAGAGATTTTTGAGTCCAGCACCAGAGAAAAAGCTGCTAAGAAGGCTTGGAGGGTCTCGTGGAGGAACTCAAAGGTAGCAGAGCCTTCACATGCATCGTAATGCGAAGCAGGCCTCAGAAAGCCAAACTGAAGATCTTCGTCATCCAATTCACAGGATTTCACTTCCTCCATACTGAAGACAAGTCCACCCCTTTCTAAACCCTGTAAGGCTAGTCGAGCAAAGGCCGAAAGCTTCTGCTCACCAGCTTTAAAGGTTTCTGTGGGACATCTCGTGCTCCGTTTTAAAAGACCAGGCCGTGCAGTTGAGTGGCCAAGAAAGACCTCAGAAAGGAGCAAGAAGACATTTGTGAGCGTAATGCAAGAGTCTGGCAATTCGAAGTTATCGTATACCGAATGAAGATGCTTGAAGCTCTTGAGGATGATCCAGCTGAACAATGGGATGGAGCAAAGACCGCAGAGGTGAGGGTTGGCGTCTAACTGATCCGTCACCAATGTCCTGTGTTCATTCTCTGGGAAATGGAGAGCTGTATATCTCTTCAGGTGTTCAGGTGAAAATCCCTTCAAACACACCTTCTTCCGGATCACTCTGCTTTGGATCTCGGTGCCACTCCGTGCAGACAGAATCTTCCGAGAACCTTTGAGCAATTTTCCGCAAAGCAAATTCATGAGAAGCAGAAGCGGCCGAGTCTTTTCTTCCGGAGAAACCACTTCAGGCACATTATCCAAGTCAGAATCCATTTGGATTTCATCATATCCATCAAAGGTGAAAAGCACCGTCTCTGGGAATCGCAAGATGTAGGTGAAAACCTCATTATCAAGGTCTCCGTCTGGATAGCAATTGTGTTTGAAGATCAGATCCTTCAGCGAGATTTCATCTGTCTCCTTGAAGGCACTGAACATCCTGCATCTGAACTTGAAGAAGAACTTCGCACGAGTCTTCAGCTCCCTTCGGGACCACAAGTTCTGCAGTTTCTGAAGGACGACTGATTTGCCTACACCAGCGTCACCGGTGATGAAGATCGTCTCAGCCTGCTGGTTGAAGACTCCCTGGTCTCCTAGTAGCTCATCCAAACTCTGTAAGTATCCCAAGCTCTCACCTCTGTCATTCAGGATCTCCATCTGTGTGTCCATGTAAAGATCCTCCAGCGGAGTCTCCTCACTTTTAGAGTAGGATGTGATGAACTGAGTGTCCCTTCCCAGCTCACATCTGAGCTTCTCACAGTACTTGCTAACTGCAACGATGCACACAAATGTTAGTGCACCAAAACAACTGGTTAAATAATTAAGAAATTGTCTTAAATATTCAATTGCATAAATGAAAAACTTACTTGGGTCTGTGTTAATCACTGGTATGGCACTAATAGTATCTAATGGTGTGTACTGAATATCATCAAACCAAGGCCGCAGATCAATGTAAGCGTCGTATGCTTCATGAAGAATGTGTGTGAAATATGCTGAGCACTCCTCTCCTTTACTCTGAACCAGCTCCAAAATTTTGCGTACCTGCATGTCCAAAAATGAGGTGAGTTGATTAGTAGTGAATTATTTAGTGAAGACTAAATTACACCAGTGTAGCCCCTTTAGTTCACACCTGCCCGCTCCAAGCAGGATGCAAACCCGGGCCCGTCCGCATGGGAATCAGACGCTCTAACAAGGAGCATCTCTTGAGATCAGGGGAGTGAGGTTTACACGCACAGCTCTTACAAGCCTATGTCTGTTACATGAATTTCCGGAAGAAGTTTGTTGTTGTGCGTTATTCAAGTTTGGTTTAGCTTCTGCTTATGTTCGCTGATCAATGTTTACATGCGAGTAATCCTAAATCAAATGTGTTTATCATAACAAGCAATCGATTCATAACATTTGGACTAAACCGCTCGATTCATATGGATTAGTTTTCCGGTCACTTTATGAAGTTTTTGAAGCATCAAAGAAAGTGGTAGTTACAAAGGAAGTCAATCTGACAGCATTCTGTCATCAAAAAGATCTTCATTTGAGGTTCTGAAGATGAATGAAAGTCTTACGGGTTTGAAACGACATGAGGGTGAGTAATTAATGACACAATTTTCATTTTGAAGTGAACTAACCCTTTAAGAAGTAATTCACTTGAGTACAAGTACACTGTAAAAAATTATTTTCATGATTTGTAATCACAACTTTTTTTCCTTTTTATCAAATCAACTTAAATAATTAATGTGGTTCAGATAACATAATATTTTGAGTTTCTATTTATTAAAGGTGCAATATGTAATATTTTCTCTCCGCTAGAGGTCGCCTATTCAAAACAAAGGCGTAGCTTGATGATGCCAAGTTTGAGCGCGGAAACTTGGGACATGTGGTCTCCACATGTAAAATAATCGGGATAGGACTCGGCCAGAAATCATGTTCATGGATGCGATTATTAACGTTACTGTAGTATGAAGCAGAGCAGGAGTGAGTGTTGTGAAGCTGAACGAGGCCGCTGGAGCGATTGCTCAACACATGCCTCACGAGCAGCGGGACTTTTATTATGACACAGTCGCCGGCGCCGCTTCCGCTATTCCGGTCATGAGTATGAGGTGACGCAGCTCTGTTTATCATATTAGATACATTTGAGTGTGTTGAAAATGATGTTATAACGTTACTCTGTGCGTTCGTTCGCTCGGTGGCTGCTGTGAGACACTGTTACACACTGCAGTAAGATAGATCGATTTTACAATATCATATTAAATGCTGGATGGCTTGTGTTGATAAATGGCATGCAATTAATTTTAAAACGTATTGTATGACATAAAACATGTAAATATTAATGCGTCTTTGGTGTTTCCATGGTTTCTACAAAATAAAACAGAAACCGAGGGTATGACGCAATTGACAGGCGACTCCTCACACGTCCCGGAGCCTTGGTTAAAATTGCAATTTTCTCACGATTTACAAATAGTTGCAAACATTTGGGATGTTGTAAGCACTCAAGTGAACAAAACACTGGCCTAGTGGTTTCTTACGGAGCCCTAATCCTGACATAGAAGAAAAAAAAATTATATCGTGGCCACGAATTAGGAATTCGTTCCCACGATTTAACAATACGTGCGCACGTTTTATTAACTCGTTCCCTCGATTTAGCTAGTTAAATCGTTCCCACGTTTTATTAATTCGTTCCCTCGATTTAGCTAAATCGAGGGAACGAATTAATAAAACGAGGGAACGATTTAACTAGCTAAATCGAGGGAACGAATTAATAAAACGTGGGAACGATTTAGCTTAATCGAGGGAACGAATTAATAAAACGTGGGAACGATTTAACTAAATCGAGGGAACAAGTTAATAAAACGTGCGCACGTATTGTTAAATCGTGGGAACGAATTCCTAATTCGTGGCCACGATATAATTTTTTTTTTCTTCTATGTCAGGATTAGGGCTCCATAGTTTCTGGATATTTTACTGCAAAATTCTTACATATTGCACCTTTAATTATACCAACAACAACAAAAAAAGTAAAAAAAAGTTTAAAAAAAAAAAATGTTTTTAAGTTCTCAAGTAGCATACTTTATTTTATTTTATTATAAATATTGTACTATTTTTTCACAGGATGGTACAGTATTAGATCAGCAATATCAGTAGGCCTACTTTAATAATGAACTAAATGATTATTATATTCATGTACCTTCAGACATTTTTACCTGGTCAGTTTTGGTGGTGCTGCGCTGTATAATCTCGATGTCTTCAGTGCAGATGAAGCCATTCATCTGGAGATTGTCCAGAACACACTGTGTGTTCTTCACCTGCTCCACCAGCAGCTCGCGGTGTGAAGTGAGCAGCTTCAGGTGAGACCCCTCCTTCTTGAAAGACCCCATTTTACATTAGGACACTGTAGCTGGTTAGTCAACCCTAATAGTAATCTAAAGGAGTCTCCTCACAGACATGCGGGCAGGGTGTAACCGGACTTCTCCCGCAGAAATCCCGCCATTATCGGTGTGTGAACAAAATCAGCACGAGTCAAACAAATCCTCTCAGATTCAAGAAGACAGATCAGTTTTGCAATGACGCTATGTTGTATTTTAAAAAAGTTTAGCCACCTCAACGTCTTCACTCAAAAGAAAACGGAAAATGAAAGAGGCTACTAACTACAGAAACTTGGCGAGGTTAAACGGACTGAACTGAATGTTGTTTAGTTGTTCCGCACCTTATATGAACTAGGAAGTGAAACTAAAACCATGGCGAAATTAAAATGAACTATGACCGGATAGGTGAAAACCACCCAGGATTTGCTCATTTCTGCTGTGTAAACATTGTTTGAGTAGGAGTTGTGTGAAGAGGTCAGAGAAATAAAACAATCCTTCTAGTTTTGCTGTTGGTTTAATGTTGCTAGTAGCCTGTATTACCCAGGTGAAAAAAAAGTACATTTCTGTAATATAAAAATTCTTCTGTAGTACTTCTTAAGATCATCTTAAAAACATCTAAGTGAACTCAACTGTGCTATTTTGAGACACCATGAAATGTGAACTAAAATATGCTTTTAATATACTATTTCTGTTTTTAAAAAATATATTTAGATACCACTTATAGTACATTTGAACCCATAGTGTTCTACAAGTGGTAACTAAATACATTTTCTAAATACAGAGATAGTATATTAAAAGCATATTTTAGTTCATATTTCATGCTCTCAAAATAGCACAGTTGAGTACACTTAGATGTTCTTAAGATGATCTTAAGAAGTACTACAGAAGATTTTTTAGTATATTAAGTACAAAATTAGTGCACGAAAATAGAGCACTTTAAGTATATTATAGAAATGTACTTTTTTCACCTGGGTAAACCCAGCCAACAAAAATATGTTCTAGGAATGTTTCCCATTAAGTTATAACACCGTTATTTCTGTATATAACGTTCAAAACGCGTATATATATACACATATATATATATATATATATATATAATATATATAGTTTTTCTGGGGAACATTCCGTTTTATCATTTTTTTAAACATTATGGGAATATTAGCCAACTTTAAATGTTAACTAAACACTCTGAAACAAGTAACATAACAAAAATGTTAGGTAAACATTCAACTGAACGTTTAAGGTAAAAGACGTAAATAATGCTAACATTTTGAGAACATTATTAAAGACCAGATAACTTTGAATGAATGTTGAACATTAGCTAAAGTTCTGAGAATGTTCCCTATTGCTGGGAAGTTTTACTAAACTGCTAAATGTGATGTATATATTCTTACAAAAATATACCTCGTTCATCTTCTGAACACAAATTAAGATATTTTTGATAAAATCCGATGGCTCAGTGAGGCCTCCATTGACCACAAGATAATTAACACTTTCAGATGTCCAGAAAGCTGCTAAAGACGTATTTAAAGGGTTAGTTCACCCCAAAATGAAAATTCTGTCATTTATTACTCACCCTCATGCCGTTCCATACCGTAAGACCTATTAAGATATTTTTGTTGAAATCCGATGGCTCAGTGATAGGGAGCAATGATATTTCCTCTCTCAAGATCCATAAAGGTACTAAAAACACATCTAAATCGTTTTTGTTTTTTGTTTTTCTCAAAAATATTCTCTTCGCTTTATAATATTAATACTGAACCACTGTACTCACATGAACTGATTTAAATATGTTTTTAGTACATTAATGGATCTTTAGAGAGGAAGTGTCATTGCTCCCTATGGAGGCCTCACAGAGCCATCGGATTTCAACTAAAATATCTTAATTTGTGTTCTGAAGATTAACGAAGGTCTTACGGGTGTGGAACGGCATGAGGGTGAGTAATAAATGACACAATTTTCATTTTTGGGTGAACTAACCCTTTAAAGTCAGAGGGGAATAATGAGTTGATAAGAATATTGTTCAAATCCCAGACCTAATGCTATAATACGATTGGTTGAATCAGATCTATTTTGTTTTAATTCAGGTTTGGCACATGACTATCAGAAGTGAAAATAACATAAGAAAAACAACACAATTGATGCTGGCAAGAAATGACTTTATGGAATTTCATTGTTTTACTACCATACATTACGAATACTGCACATTTTTCTTGTTCTGCATAAACAACATAACTAACCTGTTTTTTAGCATTGTGATGTGCTGTACATTCTGTAGACTACAGACAGATAAGGGTGCATATAGACACATTTATGAGGGCAAATCATCAGATAGAATCTCATCTGTCCTTTCTTTGGATTTTTTCACAGCTTTCTCCAGTTCTTCCATCACAGGCAGATGTCCCTCGTATTTGTTGGTTTCGATAGACCTGAGTTTCACCTGGTAGTCTTCCGGCAGCCCGTTCTGCTCCGCTCCCATCACAATAACCTGCAAGTATTTGATCGAAAACACAGTAAAAACAGTAATATTGTGAAATATTATTACAATTTGAAAGAACTATTTTCTGTGTGAATATATACTGCCCTCCAAAAGTTTGGAAACACCCCTGGCAAAGTGTGGTTTTGGACGATATCAGCATAAATCCTTATCATTTTTTGGTGCAAATACATTAAAGTAACTTGACATTATCATTGAAGACCAGCAATAATAATTTTCATTTTGATTACATAATAATGTCAATATATACATGTCAAAGTCAGACATGCCCCTTTGCCAGCTGTGATGCTGGTTACTGGTTTAAACTTGGCCCAGGTTTGTAAAAGATTTTTGGCTCAGCACACCTTAATAGCTTCAACAATTGATTGCCAATTAAGTTTAGAATACAATGAACCAATCAGAACCCAGTTTAGGTCAGATAGCTGCTAATGGTGGATATTTTGATGAATCGAAAATTTAAGTTTTTTTTATGTATAAACTGTTAATGTAATAAAATATGTTTGCATAGTTTGTGTTGTCCCTTATCAGTGCAAAATTATCACAAATTAAAAAGGATTCATGCCAATATTGTCCCACTTTTCTAGGGTGTTTCCAAATTTTTGGAGGGCAGTGTATTTAATATAAAATGTAATTTATTCCTGTGATGCAAAGCTCAATTTTCAGCATCATTAGTCTTCAGTGTCACATGATCCTTCAGAAATCAATTTTCAGCCTCAAGAAACATTTCTGATTATTATCAGTGTTGGAAACAGTTGTGCTTCTTCATATATTTAGGGAAACTGTGATACATTTTTTTTAAGATTCTTTGATAAACAGAAATAAAACAGCATTTATTTTTTCTAAATTTACATTACATGATCCTGCAGTGTCACAAACAAATTTTTACATGCACAAATTGTTTTGTGCATGTGACAAGAACAGTGTTTCCACAAAGAGGCTGTAAATGCTCAGGATTTATTCGAAAGCCATAACAAGCACATGTTCTGGTGGCCTAATTCGTCTACTAAAAGTGGCATGTCCAGTGGATAAATATAGGTAAGTATTATTTTGTGGCAGAGACACTTGTATGAAAATTATAGTGCATATTCCAGATGCTTCAGTTTAATGTGTTTTTGTTGTGAAGGCAGTCTCACTGACCCAGTTGCTGGTGGCGCTCTATTGTCTTATACTGCACAAAGCGCGCTGGGGTAAACGCCAGAAAAAACACCACAACATTGTCCTTTTGCCAGCAGCACAAATAACAAGCTCATTCTGTTTTGAAGAATGATATCAGATTACTCTGTTTAGAGAAGCACAAATAACAAACTCATTCTGTTTTGAAGAATGATATCAGATTACTCTGTTTAGAGAAGCACAAGTTTCTGTTTTTGTTGTTTTAATTGCTTCGACACACAATAGATGCAGGGAAAACAGAATCGGCTTAATTGATTTATTATTTAAAGTACTTTCTTAATTCAGTAATTTCAATGATTTTTCAATGATTCGGTGGATCCAGTTCACAAATTGAAATGATGAGAGTGAGTAAATGATGACAGGAAGTTTCTTTTTTGGGTAAACTATCCCTTTAATGTAAGCACAGTTGGTTTGTCTTAAGTGAATGTCAACAGGTGGGACCAAAACATTGGATCAGGGTCAAAATATTCAACCTGTGCAGCCAAAGATCAGATATATTTTTCATGAGATTATAAAGTTACTTTGATAGATAGATAGATAGATAGATAGATAGATTAATTTAATGCTTGTTTTGTTTTATTTATAGTCATTTAGAGGCATGCGTGGAAGTTTTATGAGGCCCCCGGACTCCTGGTTGAAAACCACTAAGCTAAAGTCCTCATAAAAGCCTCATGTTGTGACTTATTACAGGAAGCAGGAGACTGTACCTGTAGATACTGTGGTGAAGGTGGTGCATACACGCAGCTGTTCATGATGTATGTCCGACAGTTGAAATCCTGGTCACTGGTGGACACGGACACCTCCATTGGGCTGTAAGTCCCCATTTTCACATTCTCCTGCCTGCAGAAGAACATATGAGGACCTCCATCATTCACTTCTACTGCTAATTAGGTATTCATTTGTCTTTATAAGTGTGGGTTGTGGGTCTGAAAGCTCCTACCTGTCCAAGGACTCGAGGTCCGACATGTTCATCCTCCACACGACCCCCCACACCTCATCACCTGGGCTGTGCTCAATGGTCGCAACACCACCACGCCAGCGCTGACTCGCTAACCCTTTGTGGTTGCCAAAGACCAGTTTATAGTCCTAGAGAAGTTGACGAGTTAGTAATGGATGGATAGATAGAAAGAAAAAAGGGTGAATAGACAGACAGACAGACAGATAGATTGTGAATAGATAAAAAAAGGGTAGACAGATAAAAAATGGTAGATAAAAATTGTGGATAGATAGATAGATAGATAGATGATGGATGGATAGATAGATAGATAGAAAAAAGGGTAGATATAGAAAAAAGGATAGATAGATAAAAATGGTAGATAGATAGAAAAAGGGTGGATAGATAGGTCGATAGAAAAAAGGGTGGATAGATAGGTAGATAGATATATAGAAAAAAAGGATAGATAGATAGATAGAAATGGTAGATATATAGAAAAAGGGTGGATAGATAGGTAGATAGATATATAGAAAAAAGGGTAGCTATATAGAAAAAAGGATAGATAGATAGATAGATAGATAGATAGATAGATAGATATATAGATAGATAGATAGATAGATAGATAGATAGATAGATAGATAGATAAAAATGTGTATAGATAGATTAAAAAATGTGGATAGATAGATAAAAAAGAGTAGATAGACAAAAGGATAGATAGATGATAGATAGATAGATAAAAATGGTAGATATATAGAAAAAGTGTGGATAGATAGGTAGATAGATATATAGAAAAAGGATAGATAGATAGATAGATAAAAAAATGTGTATAGATAGATAAAAAAAAGTGGATAGATAGATAAAAAAATGTGGATAGATAGATAAAAAATGTGGATAGATAGATGAAAAAGAGTAGATAGACAAAAGGATAGATAGATGATAGATAGATAGATAAAAATGGTAGATATATAGAAAAAGTGTGGATAGATAGGTAGATAGATATATAGAAAAAAGGATAGATAGATAGATAAAAAATGGTGATAGATAAAAAAGAGTAGATAGACAAAAGGATAGATAGATAGATAGATAGATAGATAGATAAGAATGGTGGATAGATAGATAAAAAAAGAGTAGAGATAAAAAAGAGTAGATAGAAGGTTAAATAGTTAGGTAGATAAAAGTGGTAGATAGATCGATAAAAAGGATAGATAGATAAGAATGGTGGATAGATAGATAAAAAATGTGGATAGATAAAAAATGTGGATAGACAGATAAAAAGAGTAGATAGACAAAAGGATAGATAGATAGATAGATAGATAGATAGATAGATATGAATGGTGGATAGATAGATAAAAAAGAGTAGATAGATAGATAGAAGGTTAAATAAGTAGGTACGTAGATAGATAAAGTGGTAGATAGATCGATAAAAAGGGTAGATAGATAAAAATGGTATATAGATAGATAGACAGATAGATAGATAGATAGATAGATAGATAGATAGATAGATAGATAGATAGATAGATAGATAGATAGATAAGAATGGTGGATAGATAGATAGAAAAAAATATGGGGGAAGATAGATAAAAAAGAATAGATAGATAAGAATGGTGGATAGATAGATAAAAAAAGAGTAGAGATAAAAAAAAGAGTAGATAGATAGAAGGTTAAATAGATAAGTAGATAGGTAGATAGATAAAAGTGGTAGATCGATAAAAAGGATAGATAGATAGATAGATACCTTCAGTTTGGCCACACAGTGAACAGTTGCTGATGGGTTCTTCAGCTGCAGTCGCTCCTTCAGCAGGTTACTGCCGTAGGCAAAGTACAGGAAGGTGGATCCGTTCTTGTGGTCAGTGCTGTTGTCCATGGTTGAGGCTTCAGAGGGCAGAGGGACTAGGAGGATGAAGAGGAGGAAGAGGAGGGACAGGGTGAGAAAATGGAAGAGGGACAGATTTCAGTGGAATCAGTCAGCAGGGCTCAGAGCAAAGCAAATGGCGTGACAGAGATGGAAAACACCTCTGTTACAGGACCTTTCAGCAACTCCATTCTCATGCAAATCCATTGTGTCCCATACCACTGCATTCATCTGACACTAATGACTGGAAGCAAGAACTTTCCCAACTGTCCCTCTAGTGGAAGTAGCCGGAATAACATGTAAAGTGGTGAAACGACTGAACATTCACGCCTTAGAAACCAAGAAAACTTTCCTGTTTCTGGCTTTTAAACACAATTAATATCATAAAGAATTCATTTCAGATAATAATGTGATTTAAGAAGTGATGATGCATTAATGTTGATCATTATCATGATGCTTTCATCAGCCTCACAAGTGTTTAACACATAAATGTGCAAAGTAACTATCAGTGTAGGAACACGGTGTTTTAGTTTTAAAAATATAAGAACTGATTTATTTAGGGTCTCTTGGTTTAGCTTTGTTGTTTCTAGACCCAAAATATTAATCATCCACCCATATGCATTTGATAAAAGAGCTTAAATAATGAAAAACTGACATAAAGCAGATCTCTCAAAGTTCATCAAGCATTTTATCACCCACCTGCTGAACACAGAATGGTGAATCCAGCAGCGAGCAGCATGAGGCTGATGAAGAGGTTTCCACAGGAGGACATGGTGTTTGTTTCAGGGTTGAGCTGGTTCTTTGTCGATGGAGAGACGGCTGGAGCGGGACATATGGACCAGGGGAGGTTCCCTTCCCTCCCCTTTTGGTCTCATCAGACCCCCGAGGGGGAGAAAGCTTTTGCTGAGTCATGAAAATGTGATCCATTCGTGTTGATTTACACATCTTCACACAGACAAACATTGAATCCCTAAAACGGGCTTTGATGAACCTGAAATACAGAAAGATATGTATTGAATAAACATTAGGTGTGTTTATATTAGGTATAATATAAATGTGACTGTTATGTATTTTGTAATTGATCAGGAACTGTATTAATCTTGATGTGCATTAAAAACAAAACATTGTTCACTGAAGCCAGCTGATAATTGCCTGAATGTTTGTATCGACTGATTGTACATCAAGTTTGTAACACTTCTGAAGATTGATAGATACCGATTTGCACGTGCACTCTTGATATGCAATGCCAGTAGATGGCAGTGTTACACAAACATAACGCACTTAAACAATTACAAGAATATAAAGAGACTTGATCAGTTTTTAATGATGAATAAATTGATATGGGTGGCTTTTAACTATAATTGTAGAGCTTTAAAGGATTAGTTCACTTTCAAATTAAATTTCCTGATAATTTACTCACCCCCATGTCATCCAAGATGTTCATGTCTTTCTTTCTTCAGTCGAAAAGAAATGAATGTTTTTGAGGAAAACATTCCAGGATTTTTCTCCATATAGTGGACTCCAACAGTTACCAAGGGGTTGAAAGTCCAAATGTCAGTTTCAGTGCAGCTTCAAAGAGCTCTACATGATCCCAGACGAGGAATAAGAGTCTTATCTAGAGAAACCATCGCTCATTTTATATTAAAAAAAAAAAAAAGTTTTAACAATAAATGCTCATCTTGAACTAGCTCTCTTCTTCTTCTCTATTAGAATTCCAGCAGTGTAGATGCTGCTAAGTGTATTACTGCCCTCCACAGGTTAAAGTTTGAACTAATTGTTATATACTTGCACTAGCATATTGTATATGACAGTTTAGTTCAAACTTTGACCTGTGGAGGGCAGTAATACATTTAGCAGCATCTACACTGCCGGAATTCTAATAGAGAAGAAGAAGAGAGCTAGTTCAAGATGAGCATTTATGGTTAAAACTTCTTGGATGACATGGAGGTGAGTAAATTATCAGGAAACTTTAATTTGAACTAATAAGTGAAACTAATCATGTAAAAATTTAAGTGAACTAATCCTTTAATTATTTTCTTCATTATACTTCTGTGACTAGTTTTTGCTTTGGTTTTTACTTTAGAGGAACTAGTATCTAGATTTGACTACATTTTCCATGTTAATAGCGTCAAACTGTGAAAGAGTTTTGTTTGGGGCATGCGTTTCTGGGGTGAAGATCAGTCACGCGAATCACGTTTGTACAGAAAACTGGGGCACGTTCAAGCTCAGACCGGTGCGCAACGTTTTGCTACGTTTTCCGGGTTGAACGACATGTTTCCTGGAAACGGTGTGCAACGGGTTTGAGATAGGGCCTACGTTTTATCTTGTTTGGTGGGTGTGTCAGAAATGTCAGCCCAATCAGCGTCAAAATGTATATAAACCACGCGGTATTAAAGAGACAGCTCGCAAAATGGGTATTAATGTAACATAAAAATACTATACTTATATATTTTGCTGTTGTATTGTGAAGTGACACTTTCATAAACTTTTCTATACTCCTCTGATTATATAATGGTAAATATTACAATATCATAGCACAACAACAGTGATCAGCAATAATGATAAGCCTAATACTCACAATAAAAATAATATAGCCTAGATCAACACAGTCTCGGAGGTAAGAAGTGGATTATCTTTCACCTGAAATGCAAGGCAAATGTTGTACCTCAATAATTAGAAGTTTCCACAAATCCCTTCACTCGATTGGGATGTTCTCTTTTATTCTGGACGGCAAGGGAAGTGACTGTAACATCGAGTGTATTTTGCAGTATTAAACACGTATTTATACCGACTTCATCAGGCTCCGAAAATTCTTCAAAAAGAACACAAAGAATGGCCTTCTCAGCTGCCATAGTGTCAACACTTGCGTCATCAGAACAGGGTGTTCAACGCACCACCGTTTCCGTTTAAAAAACGTTTTGCAACGTTTTGTCGGGGCTGAACGCAGCCCTGGTTGAGTCAGAGCCAAGCACCAACATTCGATTTTACATTTTTGCAAACATTACGGGAAAGTTACTTTCGAATGTTCTCTGAACGTTCCAAATCAAAGAGTAACGTTTAAAAATGTTAGAAGAACACGAACGTTCGACAAAAACATTTCAGAAAAGATACATTCCATGAACGATGGATTTAATGGGTGTTTCTGCAACTACGGCACTTTTGACTCTCCCAAATTTTAAAATGTCAAGCCCTATGAATTTCAAGCATCACAGTTTGTAATACATATAAAAATGTACACAAAATTGAATGCAGTCGTTAAGATTTTAATCCGGAACATGTTTATTTTTTATGGTTTTCATCTATTCTTACCGCAACGTTACAATAATGTTAATTTTATACACTTTTCTTTTTTAATTTCTATAAAAATGTAATACATTTACATAGTTACTTTCAATATTTATAATTTTTTGTAAACACTGATATTAAAAAAATTATTTAAAATTAGGGGATTTTATGACTTTCTTTGTGCCATGGAAAATTTCGACACTATAAATTGTTTTAATACACGCCAAAGATAAAATATTTCGCATTTTATGACAAATATTGTCATTTTAATGTGTAAATCATCTCTACTTAAGTGTTAAAATATTTTTTGCAAACAAAAATCTTTAATAATTAAAATAAATCATTGCTGCAACAAACTAATTTCATACCATAACACCTAAAAATGCTGCGGTAAAAACATGACATTTTTGATAATATTGCTGATAACTGGCAGCTAGCAAGGTCTGATACATCAGTTTTTACTTTTAGCACCAAATATATGTGTATTCAACACTAATATAAATTCATTTTTAAAATGTAGTTCAAAATACACAATTACTAAGCTGAATGGTAAGGACACATAATAAATACTTATGATCTTTATTTTAGTTTTCTGGATCTTGAGAGCTCACATGCTTATTTCTGTTTCTATAGAAACTAGATTTGTTTGGTTTTGAACAAATGTCATATTAAGAACTTTTCAGTTTTGCAGTAAGGACTCAAAAGTGTGGGACAGGTGTATTTAGATGAAAAAAAAAATCATAAATGATCAGTAAACAAAAAAAGAATAAGATGGCGTAAAGTAATATTTATATGAAACTAATTCATTTGAAATAATGTCATATTGTAAAAGAATTAGCTAATATCTCAGCATTGAGACCACAGACATGAGCAAAAATGGTGTTCGGACCTAAAATGCTTCATAATTTTTCATTAAATCACATTATTCTTTCATTATTTTTTATGTCAAAGTGTGTAATGACATTACGTTTATATTTATAAAGCACCAGATGACAAATTTTAACAATCTAAAATTTGACTACTTGGACTTAAAAGTGCCCGTAGTTGCACTTGAAACACCCATACGGCGTTTTTGTGATATCATTCATTTGAATGAAGGTTTTGTTAACTTTACCTGAAGAATGTTTGCTCATTCTTTACAGTCTCTCCCACTCTGCATGACCCGGGTCAGTGTCTGTGTTCCTGTTCTTGTTTTGTGCGCCTCCCATTGAGCGGCTTGGATCCTCCAACTGTTTAGAAGAATTTTGTTCCAGAACAATTAGCGCGTCATCACTGCGGGACAGAGCGGCTTGATCAGTGAGGCCGCTGAGACATCAAATAAACCTGCACATCGGAGGGTCACTCCTGGAGCAAATAGATGCTTTTGGGTGTCCTACCAGTGGGATGCATTTTGAAAAACAAGTTTACATGCAGTTCTACAGCTGTGTCGCCTGCTGCGACCCTCCAGTGAAGCAAGCATCGGTCACACTGTGCGACTGTCCAGTGTGATGAAACGTCCACAGATGGGACGCACCTGTCACTAAACGCTTCCATTGCATTGGGGAGATGTGTTTTCTGTTCCCAATTTGATAAGCCAAAGACTGCTCACGTTATCTTAGTAAGCATTTAAAAATGTCAATAAGTAGATTATTAAAGGACATCCACCTGTTAGCTTGAAAATGTTTCCCAGCAGTGTTTGCATTCTCATTATAGATGGTTAAAGGTAAATGAGGTTTGAGGTTTGAGTGTGACCTTCATGACCTTTGTCATCCTGATGGGGTCGTGTGACACATGAGTATGTATTTATCAGGGAAAGACACTGGTTTGAGGCTTATGTCAACACAATACTGAATACAGGGCAGAGGATTGCTGGGAAATATGGGAATGAATGAAGGTTAGTGAGCAGATGTTGGATGGTATACGTCACCATAGTTCATAATGTGTCAGCATGTCCATGACACTAATTATATGCATGCTTGATCTACATGCTCTCCAATAGGCTTTTTGGTCACATGCAGTAAACATTTTGCATTTCAAGACCATGTGTCAGGGTTAAGATAAGTCGGAAAAAAGGTCAACCTGCATTCTTTCTGTTTCATTCTGTGACATTTTTGCAAAGTGAAAGTGTTTTAATTTGATTTTTACTTTAAATGATTTATTTATTTAAAATTATTTACTTAAATTTTACATTTGTGCAAAAATGTCACAGAATGAAACAAAATGCATTTTTGAAAAGTGTTTTATTTTGATTGATTGATTTCATTTGTCCAAAAATGGAACATAATATGGAATGCATTTTTGCAAACTGTTTTGATTTGTTTTTATTTAAAATTATTTATTTTAATTTTATATTGGTGCAATTGAATGTCACAGAATGGAACAGAATGGTTTTTTTTAATTAAATGTTTTTTTTTTTGTTTTTGTTTTTTTATTTCAAAAATTTGAATTTTTTTGTAAAAATGTCAAATTAAAATATAAATAAATATTAAACTACCTTGCAATAATGCATTCTTGTTCCATGTTCTAGATTATGTTCCATTTTTGCAAACATGTACAATTAAAATAAATAAATGATTTTAAATAAAAACAAATAAAAATAAAACACTTGCAAAAATGCATTCTGGAATTAATAAAAATTCTGCATTCTGGCTAATTGAAGAAAAAAAAAAAACATTCTGTGACATTCAATTGCACCAATATAAAATTAAAATAAATGATTTATTTATTTTTATATGTTTTTTTTGTAATTAAGACCGGATGGAGCGTCGGCGCTCCCATTTGCGCGTCTCTCTTTAAAAGCCAATAAAAATTGAATCCATATAGGTGGCACAAAAATTCTTTTTGTATACAAAACCAGAGACTTTAAACTTTCATATCAAGCCCCCAACATGCTTCTGTTGCGTTGTTTTCACCCTCTAATGAGTCTGAGAAATATGCGTTTACAACAAAAATAGCACAGCCGCTAACTGAATACAAGTATGTATATTTCACGTGCTCATAACTTCATGAAAAATGCACAGATCATAAAAAATGACACATCAATATTTAAAGCAGATTCTCAAGATTAAAATGAATCCAAAATCAACATAATATATTGTGATCGGTGATCACAAGATATTACTCACGAAATGATTTAACATACTTGGCTAAAAACATGTCTCTCATCTCTCCGGGATGCAGTGTGTATCCAATGATCCCGGACCCATCCATGTTCGTTTTCCAACGTGGAATAACATAAAATAGATATCATTTTAAAGCTTAGAATCTCATCTTTTTAATGAATCTAACCATTTTGAAAAACTCCTAACGAGTGCTGAGAAGCACCTCTAAACCGCAGTTTACCGCCCGTTGGCGCCACCTGGCTGCGGAAAAAATGAACAACAATTTTTCAAACTATTCTTTATGCTATCACCACGAAATTTGAACCAGATGCAGCTCACATATAGGAGAGCATCACCAAAAAAGAATTTTTTAGCGATCTTATTGCGTTCCTGAGTTATTCCATGTCAAATAAAAAAAAAGAAAAATTATTTTTAAAAAATTATATATATTTTTTGTCTTTTGTCAGCTGTTTCTCAGCAAAAAAAATGTCTAAATGTAATGTAATTTATATTTTCTTAAAATATAAAATGTTTTCTATCAAATGATACCTACCTTTTGACTCTCCTTGCTAGAGTTTTGGAGTTATGAGTCTTTACTTTTGTGTGTGTCGCTCAGAAAAAAAAAACTCTAAAAAAGCCTTCAGGTAATTTATTTATTTATTTAAAAAATGGAACAGAATCCAGAATGCATTTTTGTAAAGTGTAAGTGTTTTATTTTTATTTGTTTTTATTTAAAATCATTTATTTATTTTAATTGTACATGTTTGCAAAAATGGAACATAATCTAGAACATGGAACAGAATGCATTTTTACTAGGTATAAGAGTTTGATTTTGATTTGTTTTGGTTTAATATTTATGTTTTAATTTGACATTTTTACAAAAAATGGAACGTAATCTAGAATGCATTTTTGCAAAGTGTACATGTTTTGATTTGTTTTTATTTAAAATGATTTACTTATTTTAATTTGACACTTTTACAAAAATATATCACAGAATGAAACTGAACTTTTTTCTGAACTATTTTAAACTTGACACGTTACTTATACACTATCTACTCATCCATGTAGTGTGTGAATTGTATAAGGTTATTTTGTCATTAAACATCAGTCTGACAGCCCCTCCCCCTCTGCAATGTAATTAAAGCTGCAACAGTTAAGTGCATGAAGTGTCCAACATTCCACGCTTCGTTTTTTCCATTAATTTAGTGCATCAAAAGTTTACTTTTTCTTTTTGGAATTTTCTGTGTGAACGCACTACTCGCACTATTTGCACTTAAAAACGTCATTGAATAGTGCATAAGTATGTGAATTGGGACGCACCAGTTGTCTTTAAATGCAAAATGTATTTTTCATGTGACTAACAGGAGGGGAGGCGTTCTCATTCTACATTTGATTGGACAAATGTTGTTCAGGATGATGTCATGAATATTTATGCAATCAAAAGTTTTCAAGAAG
Source organism: Ancherythroculter nigrocauda (assembly GCA_036281575.1). Classification (NCBI taxonomy): domain Eukaryota; kingdom Metazoa; phylum Chordata; class Actinopteri; order Cypriniformes; family Xenocyprididae; genus Ancherythroculter; species Ancherythroculter nigrocauda. Next base: position 39,938,505 of record VTFQ01000010.1, read on the forward strand.
AACAAGATTGTACATTTTAAATGGATAAACCCAATACAAAGCCTTGTTTATGCTCAGGTTATTTCCACTAGCAAACTTCACTCAGAGCTTGTTTTATTACCTCTGTGTATCTGCTATCACAGTTATAATCTCAGTCGTTACAATATGCACTTGGCTCTTTCATAAACTCTGCAAAAAAGACGTGATAATGAATGTCTGAGGAGATAACACCATGATCAAACATTCACCTGAATAACATAATTAAATTCAGCCAGTTAAACTCTGCGTCCCTCCCTCCTCATTAGAAAACTCCCACTTTACACTCCAAGTTCAACTTCACATTTACACACTGGACTTTGAAATAATCCCAGACTCTGTCGTTCACTAGGGATTTGTCTGTTTCCAGAGTGCAGTGTGACTGATCTCCTCCTGTTGAAGGACATCATCATCATCATCATCATCATGAGCAAGGAAGCCCGTCCGTCCTGGGACAGTCCCATGCAGTTTGTCCTGGCGTGTGTGTCTTATGCAGTGGGACTTGGGAATGTCTGGCGTTTTCCGTATCTCTGCCAAATGCATGGAGGAGGTAAGATGATTAGTATCTTACTTTTTCTCCTCATGCTTGCAGATTTAGTTCTTGACAGAGACCTTGATGTTCCCTATACTAAAGTGTTACCAAAACAACTATACTTTGTTATTAAAAAAAAAAAAAAAACTTGGTTCTTAATAAATTAAATGTAGATGTATTTATAAAGAATTTCCATGGATGATCATGTATTTTGCACTACACTATATTCATCATCTATATCCTCCATGATGATGCAGGCTCTTCAATAAAAGTTTAATCCTTTCAATAACTTCTTTATGAAGGTCTGAACATTTGGAGATGAAATGAAAATGTTATGTGAACAAACAATACTTCATGTGGCAATGGCTAAATGAACTCATTTAATAACTAGGACTAAATCGAGCTGAATATATCACATTAATAAAAGTTTCTTTACAAGTTAGATCAGGTACACTGAAAAAATTATTGTTGGTTTAACTTAAAAAAGTAAGTTACCTGGTTGAGTTCATTGAAATAAAAATTTGAGTTAATACAATAAAGGCAATTGGTTTAATCAACATGTTATCTGATCCACATTAATTATTGAAGTTGATTTGACAAAATAAAAAATGTGATAACAAATCATGAAAATATTTTTTTACACTGTATAAATAGTTCATTATAGTAACAAATACCAATATTTACTTTTTAAACTGTGGTTTTTACTATATATTATTCATTAATAGCAATTACATTGATTTTTCTCATTTTAGTGTGTAATTTTAAGTTATAAAATCCGAAATCATAATGTTTATATTTGTGTGTATTTTTGTGTGTATTTTTATATTTGTGTGTGTATGAGAACATGCAGTTTTTGTTTGAATGAAATAGCAGTAAAATAAGTGTTATAAGTAGTAGTTTCTATATATTTCTCTCTCATTTACTGCAGATTGACAAGTGTAAAAGTGAACAAACATCTCTGGATTGAACTCAAGTAACAGTGTGAGATTGTACAGAAAGTCACAGTGTTGGCGTTTTATCGTCCGTGAACTTCATTGAACATCTCATCCAGATTCTCAGCACACATCAGCTGTTCTACGGTCAAATTTACTGTTGGAATTTTGTGTGGAAGCGGAATGTCAAACTGAGATTTCTGCTTTACTTTTCTGAGGAGAAAACTGATTAGCATTTCTCCTCCGTTTCATTCGTCTGCTAAACGTCTCTGGTTATGCATTCAGTGCATCTTTGAGGAGCATCACCTGAATAACAATTCACAAACCTTTTGTTCACCGTTTAGCAATGCGATCAAAGTACAAACGTAAAGGAGGCGATGTTATGCGCAGTCAGTCACTGCTGATTTGCATGATGCTGTCAAATATTCCAAAATTCCTCATTATCCAGAGTAATCCTGTTTTCCTGTGAGGATTAGAGAGAGTTAGAGGTGCTCAACACAGTTTCATATTTACACTGTACACAAATAACATGGAATGTACCCTAATGTAACATGACATTCAGTAAATGAAATTTTGTTATTAATCGCATTATGCATGACATAAATGTATCTATCTATATTTTTATTTCCAATTTTATATCATGAAAATCATTTCAAAATGGTGATTTCATGAATAATAACAAACTTTTTGTTCATTTAAATCTATAAATTCCTGATATGCGCTCCTTAAATCTCTATTAACTGATTTGTAAAAGTCCTCCAATAATTACAAATTGCTGAAAAAGTCATGGAAATTCTTTGGTAAAAATGCATGAAATCCATACAGTGATATTTTTAAGTATCAATGATATTCTATTAAAGTTTTTGTCAATATTTTGAATTAGACTTTTTGTATTTATCTTATTTTTTACTTTTAAATTTAGTTAAAGTTTTGTTCATTTTGTTGATTTGTTGATTAATCACATACAAAATAGAAGTTTGATTTTGCCTAATATATGTGTGAGTACTGTGTGTAATTAATATGTATATATAAATACAGACACATTCATGTATATATTTGGGAAATATTTACAAGTATATGTATTTATTTATATTTTTATATAATTTATATTATATAAATATATAAATAAAAATATTTTGTACATAAATAACATAGTTCTCTTAAATATATACATATTTGAATATACATACATATATACATATTTATATATATATATATATATATATATATACAAATTTGTGTGTATTTATATATACATATTAATTACACACAGTACTCACACATATATTATGCAAACTCAAACTTTTATTTTGTATGGGATTAATCGTGATTGATCATTTGTCAGCCCTAGTTTATTTAGTTTTAATTATTTTAGTACTTCATCTCAACCTAAATTAAAATTAGAAATGCTGCCTTGGCAACTAGCTGAAATGAAATGTTTGAAGTTTTATATATATATATATATATATATATATATATATATATATATATATAAACTGTAATAATGAATGAAATGTTCATGGTGTCTGAATAAATTTTGGTTTGACTATGTGTGTGTGTATATATATACATATATATACACACGTATATATATATATATATATATATATATACACACACACATATATATCAGGTAATGTTGGTTTTAGTTTTAGTTAGATAAGTTTTAGTCCCTCATCATAAAGCCACGTAAAAGTGTTTCTGCATATAAAATAATGAAATATATGATGACAAAGAGAGATAGTGAACTGGTTAAAGGCACCATGAAATCAAAATTGGCAGTTCTTGTTTTTTATGGAATATTGCAGTAATTATTATAAATGATTTATCCATGCACATCACTATTTTCTTTTAAAAAAGGGATCTATTGTGCCCCTTTTACAAGATGTAATATAAGTCTCTGGTGTCTCCAGAATGTGTCTGTGAAGTTTCAGCTCAAAATCCCCCACAGATCATTTATTATAGCTTGTCAAATTTGCCCCTATTTGGGTGAGAGCAAAAACACGCCGTTTTTGTGTGTGTCCCTTTAAATGCAAATGAGCTGCTGCTCCCGGCCCCCTTTCCAGAAGAGGGCGGAGCTTTAACAGCTCAACAACAACAAAGCTGGAGAATCTCACGCAGCCAAAATGAGGATTGTCAGTAACGGTGTTCAGCCTTACATTGTTCAAACCGGAGTCGACACTGATGGAGAGACTCAGGAAGAAGTTACAACTTTTAGAATGAAACTGGATGTTTCTGAATGGTTAGTGGATAAATTTATGTAGTTGCTGTGGAGTTGATTCAACTCATCCACTAGCATGTGCCGTCATGTTCATCTTTTGTGCAAATCCAGTGTTGAATTGACCCTCGTTTGTGAAGCAGTCCGGTGTAAAATGACGGCATGACAACAACACTCTACTACAACAACTCTTCCTCTTCTCTAAAGCCCTGTTTACACTGGGGAAGAAAAGACGATCACAACTTCCATTTCATTTAAAGTGTTTCTCTGAATGTGTGTTTGTATTTCTCCAGGTGGGTTTCTGATCCCGTACCTGCTGATGTTGGTGCTGGAGGGGATTCCTCTGTTCTGCATGGAGCTGGCCATCGGTCAGAAGATGCGTCTGGGCAGCATCGGAGCGTGGACCGCCATCAACCCGTATCTGGGTGGATTGGGTCAGTGACCCGTACTTCATTTACGAGACATTTAATGCCGTGAAATGATCTGATATCATCTTTTATTTATATGATCATCTGCACATGCATTGTACAGGCATTGCAAGTGTTGTGACCTCCATGTACTTGTGTCTGTACTACAACGTCATCAACGCCTGGAGCTTCTGGTATCTCTTCCATTCATTTCAGGTTAGTCTACTGAAAAATAAATCTAGATGTTTATATCCCAATGCTGATATTACGAGATGAAGAAGGCTGATGGTTGAAACCGACATTATATGTTCTTAATTTTTCTGATTAAATGTGGATTATAAAATGGATAGTTCCAGTCCTTGATTCTGATTGTTTGAGCCATGTTTGAAAAATGTTGTAAATTACTCTACAAACATACACCTGTGACCTCATTACATCAGTATTAAAATCAATATTTTTATGGACTAGCCATTTTATAAAAGCAATATTCCTATGGTTTAGTGAGAATTTTAGGCCCTAAAAACGCCCCCTTTGCTGTTCTAAATTAACTGTAAACCAGTTTCATGGGACTTATTACTTATTTACTATACTTTTTTGACAGCTGAAAGCATTATCAAATCCATCAATATATGTTATGCATGGATATGTTTGTATAATTTAATAATAGTGAATAGGATGCACATAAAATGAAGTGAACATATTTTCTCAGAATGTGGTCAGAAGTATTTGAAAACAGATAAAATGTGCCATTTTCATTGACAATTTTGCAGCTGTCATGAGATTTCATTAGCTACACTGCAAAAAGAAATTTTCTTCCTCAGTATTTTTGTCTTATATCAAATATCAAAATTCTTAAATCAAGATACATTTATTTGAGATGCAAAATAACATTTGTTTTTGTAGATATTGATCAAAATTAAGTGATTTATTTATGCTTAAATCAAGAAAAAACAATTAAATTAACTGGGTGTTTGTTTGTAAAAAAAAATCTGTCAGTGGGGGTCAATCAAACAATCACCTAATATTGATCAATTTCTCATAAAACAAGACTTCTGTCATTTTGCATCTAAAGTAAATGTATCTACAGTACATAAGAATGTTTATATATATTTACTGGAAAACAAGACAGAAATATTGAGGAAGAAAATCACTTTTTGATGTGTAAACCAAACTAAACTTACTAAACTAGTTTATGCAAAAAATGACTAAATCTAAAAATCAGCCCAGAATAAAAGGTTTTTTAACTAATTTCTGAAAAGAATTGCTTGACTCTAGTGGAACTACTTCATAAAATGAGTATGATGAAGTATTTTCCCCATCTGTAGATCAGAAATGTCTTCATGTGTTTTATCATGTGTTAATGCAGTCAGTGCTGCCCTGGGCCGAGTGTCCCGTCAACAGTAACCGGACGGGGTATCTGGAGGAGTGTGAGGTGGCTTCACCCACACAGTACTTCTTCTACCGCGAGACGCTGAACATCTCATCCTCCATCGATGAGAACGGAGGCATTCACATGGGTCAAGCGCTGTGTCTTCTGCTGGCCTGGATCATAGTCTACCTGTTCATCGTCCGAGGGGTCAAATCAACCGGAGTGGTGAGACTAACCGTCTGATACTGGTGACCAACACAGTACCAAAACTGTCTGTTGTACAAAAGTTAAAGGATTAGTTTACTTCAGAATTAAACATTTCTGATAATTTACTCACCAAGATGTTTATGTCTTTCTTTCTTCAGTCGAAAAGAAATTAAGGTTTTTGAGGAAAACATTCCAGGATTTTTCTCCATATAGTGGATTTTAACAGGGTTGAAGGTCCAAATGTCAGTTTCAGTGCAGCTTCAAAGAGCTCTACATGATCCCAGACGAGGAATAAGAGTCTTATCTAGTGAAACTATCATTTTCTAAAAAAAATTATTAAAATTTATATACTTTTTAACCACAAATGCTCGTCTTGCACTTTACATTACGTAATCACGTTAGAAAGGTCACGTGACGTAGGCAGAAGTACCACGGTAGGGTGAAAAACTCCATCTCATTTTCTCCTCCAACTTCAAAATTGTCCGACATACAGTGCAGTCCAAAAGTTTGGAACCACTAAGATTTTTAATGTTTTTAAAAGAAGTTTCGTCTGCTCACCAAGGCTACATTTATTTAATTAAAAATACAGTAAAAAAAACAGTAATATTGTGAAATATTATTACAATTTAAAATAACTGTGTACTATTTAAATATATTTGACAAAGTAATTTATTCCTGTGATGCAAAGCTGAATTTTCAGCATCGTTACTCCAGTCTTCAGTGTCACATGATCCTTCAGAAATCATTCTAATATGCTGATCTGCTGCTCAAGAAACATTTATGATTATTTTCAATGTTGAAAACAGTTGTGTACTTTTTTTTTCAGGATTCCTTGATGAATAGAAAGTTCAAAAGAACAGCATTTATCTGAAATACAAAGCTTCTGTAGCATTATACACTACCGTTCAAAAGTTTGGGGTCAGTAAGAATTTTTATTTTTATTTTTTTGAAAAGAAAAAGTGGCAGTAAAGACATTTATAATGTTACAAAAGATTAGATTTCAGATAAACACTGTTCTTTTGAACTTTCTATTCATCAAATAATCCTGAAAAAAAATATTGTACACAAATATTTTGTACAATTGTACACATTAAATGTTTCTTGAGCAGCAGATCAGCATATTAGAATGATTTCTGAAGGATCATGTGACACTGAAGACTGGAGTAACGATGCTGAAAATTCAGCTTTGCATCACAGGAATAAATTACTTTGTGAAATATATTCAAATAGAAAACAGTAATTTTAAATTGTAATAATATTTCACAATATTACTGTTTTTTACTGTATTTTTAATTAAATAAATGTAGCCTTAGTGAGCAGACGAAACTTCTTTTAAAAACATTAAAAAATCTTAGTGGTTCCAAACTTTTGGACTGTACTGTAGTTGTTTTACCTTTTTTTGTAAAGGGCGTCTTTGTACGTTCACTCTGTAGCCTACTTTAACCTACATCACGCATGACCTTTCCAACATGGTTATGTAATGCGTGGCGTTTGTGCAACACGAGCATTTGTGGTTAAAAAGTATATACATTTTTATTATTTTTAGAAAATGACCAATCGTTTCTCTAGATTAGACTCTTATTCCTCATCTGGGATCATGTAGAGCTCTTTGAAGCTGCACTGAAACTGACATTTGGACCTTCAACCCCTTGGTAACTGTTGAAGTCCACTATATGGAGAAAAATCCTGGAATGTTTTCCCTCAAAAACCTTCCTTTCTTTTCCACTGAAGAAAGAAAGACATAAAAATAAAAAAATAAATAAATAGAAAATGGGGGTGAGTAAATTACCAGGAAATTTTAATTCTGAAGCGAGCTAATCCTTTAACAGAAATATCCTCAAAATCAAACATTGAAATGTATTTAAATGTTTTAAGACTTTCTATCATCTTTGGAACAAAAATGTTTCTGAAAAATCTTTTTGATGAAATCTGAGAGCTTTCTGTCCCTCCATTGACAGTCTACGCAACTACCACTTTCAAGCCCCAGAAAGGTAATAAAGACATCATTAAAGTAATCCATGTGACCTAAGTGGTTTAACCTCAATTTTATGAAGCGATGCGAGTGCTTTGTTTGCACAAAAAAACATAATTTACCACTTTATTTACAAAATTTTAATCTCAAACATACGTTCACAAGAGCACCACGACGCATGAGCGTTGTATCGATGTGAGAGCAGATGTTGTGTAAACGCGCATCTGAGTTTAATATTTTGGAAATAAAGTGGTAAATAATGTTTTTTGCGCAAACAAACTACTCGCATCGCTTCATAAAACTGAAGTTAAACCACTGGAGTCACATGGATTACTTTAATGATGTCTTTATTACCTTTCTGGGGCTTGAAAGTGGTAGTTGCGTAGGCTGTCAATGGAGGGACAGAAAGCTCCTAGATTTCATCAAAAAGATTTTTCAGAAACATTTTTGTTCCAAAGATGAACAAAGGTCTTACGGGTTTGAAACGACATGAGGGTGAGTAATTAATGACAGAATTTTAAAATTATAATGTTTTAAAAGGTAAATCTGTCATTATTTACTCTCATTTAGTTTCAAACCATTCTCTTCACTTCCATTCCTGTTTGTTGTCTAGCCTAGTTAAAAATGTCGACTTTCCTTCACAGGTCGTGTATTTTACAGCTACGTTTCCATATGTGGTTCTGATCATCTATCTGATCCGTGGTATGACTCTTCATGGAGCCTGGAACGGAGTGAAGTACATGTTCACGCCCAAGGTAAGAAAGTCCTGCTCGTTGTTTGCTTCTTCATTGATTTTTTTCTAAATGTTCGGTTGTAGTTGAGTGTGCATTAAACACACGTGTGTTTAGCTGGAGCAGTTGGCAAACCCTCAAACGTGGATCAACGCCGCCACTCAGATCTTCTTCTCTCTGGGTTTGGGCTTCGGCTCTTTGATCGCTTTCGCCAGTTACAACCACCACAACAATAACTTTGAGAGGCAGGCCGTCGTCGTGTCACTCATCAACAGCGGCACGTCTGTGTTCGCCAGCATCGTGACCTTCTCCATCTACGGCTTTAAAGCCACGTTCAACTACGAAAGCTGTTTGGAAAGGTGAGATGCCAGTGATGATCTAACATACTGTATGTCAGGTTTAGTCAATCTGTGATCTCATCAAGAGATGCACGAACACAAACCTCTGGGGTTTTATGATGTGCAGAATGAATGATCTCATTATTCCATCAAACATTAAACTGAATGTTGGCTGTAAGATCATTTTACGATCTCTTGGCTTTTCTCAGAATGTCTTTCAGAATGTTTTAGGACACTAAACTGTCATCTATATAAACTATTCAACCATTGATTATTCACAAAACTAAACGGAAAGAGTAGAACTTGTTATTAAATCTAAACCGCAATTGCAAAAAATAATGATGGTTTTCAAATAGGTTTCCTAAAACACTCCCCTCATCTGTCATTGGACTCATTGATTATGTTTACATGCACATGAAATTCTGTTTAAATTCAGGTTGCAGCCTTATTCTGAATATGTGGCCCATGCTGGCAAAATGAGTCGGGATGTGCACAGGCTAATTACAGGCAATACAAGTGAAAAATTAAGCAGTAAGCCCCAAGACCCTGTGGTTTACAATGAATTTATAACAGCTAAGGGGCCTTGTTAGGCACGATGCTGAGCGGAGTAAAACGTTTTTTTTTTATATATATATATAAATAAAATGGTTACCACACAATACAAATATTAAAGCCAAAAAATATGTATCAATGCAACTTTCATGAAGTAAAAAGCCTTCCTTCCGCTGGAAAAAATAGTCCCTGACCGTGAACAGCAACAGAAGTTACATTATTACACCATTAGATGGCGGCAAAGACTGTCTTTATGAGTGAGTCACTCAGTTTCAAAGACTTTTATATTGAAACTTGTTGTGAACACTGAACAAGACGCAAATGACAAATGCTTTGACTAGCGCTGTCAGTGTCAGCGGGGCACGGGAAAACATATTAACTGTTAAAAGGACAAGATCGCAGCGGACATTCAAACTGATTTTTTATTATGAACATAGGACTGACCTGAAGGAAAATGCTAAAGCTGGATGTAGGTAATAAACTCAGTCACTCAATATCTCTCTCTCACAATACTCTTCTACATAATACAGTAAGCTTCAATGAACAAGATCAATTGAGAACAAACATGTTGTTAAGAGTGGTTCCTAAGACAGACGCAGCAACATACACACTCAGTGGCGCAGCGATACTTATTTAATGCGGTCAGCTGTATGTTTTCGGGAATTTTACAACGGCTTCGAATGCGGCTCGAGTCCGACCAATCAGAATCAAGGGCCGGAACTATCCGTTGTATAATGCAAATGTAATTACCATCATTCAAGGTCCAGAAAAGTAGTAAAAACATTGTTAAAATAGTCGACGTGACTACAATGGTTCAACCTTAATGTTTGAAGCGACGAGAATACTTTTTGTGCGAAAAAACAAAAATAACAACTTTAATCAACAATATCTTCTCTCCCATGCCTTGCTGATACGCTGTTCACGTTCAGCGCTTCCAGGTTCTACGTCAGAACAACGGCTCAGTATTGGCCAATAATGAGTCAGCATTCTGACGTAGAACCTGGAAGCGCTGGATGTAAACAGCAGGTGCGTCCCTGTCATGATCACCAGTTGGAGTGCCCTGGTTGGTCACTAGAGGGCACTCCAACCCGGACTGTTCCTCACCACACTTTTGGACTGCATTTCCCATAACCCACTTCCCGGACTCATTATCCCGTTCATTGCACCCAGCTGTTTTGTGTTTGTTCTATGATTCTATGATGTTTTTAAGTACAAATAGTGCAAGTAGTGCATTCACACAGAAATTTCCAAAAAGAAAATGTGCACTTTAAATAACCGGATGATGCACTAAATTAATGGAAAAAACGAAGTGTGGAATGTTGGACACTTCGTGCACTCAACTGTCACAACTTTAATTACATAGCGGAGAGGGAGGGGCTATTGAACTCTGTTGTTAAATGACAAAATAACCTTATACAATTCACACACTACATGGATGAGTGCATAGTGTATAGTGCATCATTTGGGACGCAACTAGCTTATCAGTAAGCGTATCAGTTCTGATGCTCACGTGTCCACTGTTGGCTCTTTCGGCGGTGGACAGGGGTCAGCATGGGCACCCTGACTAATCTGCAGCTATGCAGCTCCATACACAACAAACTGTGATGCACTGTGTATTCTGACACCTTTCTATCAGAACCAGCATTAACTTCTTGAGCAATTTGAGCTACAGTAGCTCGTCTGTTGGATCGGACCGCACGGGCCAGCCTTCAGTGTTATTCACAGTGTTATTCACTTCACCTGTCAGTGGTCATAATGTAATGCCTGATCGGTGTATAAAACATTAAAACAGGCATATTCCAGAGGTGGGAATCAAAAACTCAGGGTCAGGCAATCATATCGCACCGCTTACATGACTCAATACTAATATTAATATATTTGCTAAATTCCAAATTAATATCAGAATATTGATGTGCATGTAAACATAGTCATTGGTTGAGTGAGAAGTTGTCATGACGGGCCGCTCAAACAAAACAGATCCATGTTTTGAAAATGTCACAGTGTTTCAAACAGGAAGTCAAACAACAAATGACGACTTATAGGGACTCTGAAAATTAAATTCTGATACAAAAAAGTATTTGATGCTCAATACACAATGCAGATGAAGCTCTTCATATCAGAACACCCATTTTTTACTTTTTCTCTGCTGTTTGCGTTCCTCTGTTGATCCAGGATGAGGCTGTTACTGCTCAACACCTTCGATCTGTCTGAGGAGACCATCAGCATTGAGAACGTCAGCTCTTGGATCAGTCATCTGAACTACACTCATCCTGAGAGGTTTGCGGCCATCGCTTCAAAGATCGAAGACTGCAGTCTAGAGGCTGAACTGGACACGGTAAACTGACCTGTTTATTACCCACATCACTACACAGCGATAGTGAGATTGGTCAAAAACTGATCAATTTACCAATTTATCAAATTTTTAGACAGTAGGCTATTGTTTTTTTAATAAATTTAAAAATGTGATCATTACTCCAGTCTTCAGTGTCACATGATCCTTCAGAAATCATTCTAATATGCTGATTTGCTGCTCAAGAAACAATTATCATCAATGTTGAAAACAATTGTGCTGCTAAATAATTTTGTGGAAATGATGATACTTTTTTTCAGGATCCATGATGAATCAATGAATGATTCAATGCATTTCATTTATTTGCATTTTTATTTTTTAACATTATAAATGTCTTTGTCACTTTTGATCAATTTAATGCATCCTTGATGAATACAAGTATTAATTTATCTCTTTTTAATCTTATCACAAATGCTTGAATAGTATCATTGTTTCCACAAAAAATGTTAAGCAGCAACATTGATAATAATAATAATAATAATAATAAAAATTCAGATTTGCATCACAGGAATAAATGATTTTTTTGTAGAAAACTTTTAATTTGTAATAATATTTTGCAATATTACTGTTTTTGCTTTGTTTTTGATCAAATAAATGCAGTCTTGGTGAGCAGAAGAGACTTCTTTCAAAACATTAAAAAGTTGTAATGTTTCCAAACTTTTGACAGACAAGTTTACCTATATTTCCTCATACATTTTTGGCCATTTTTAATATATTTTCAATATATTATACATTTGTATATATACTTTCTTCTATTCATGTGTGAAGGGACCTTACCCTTATAGCAAAAACATATATTTTCTGATATATTTTTAAAAATATTCCAAAATATTTTTAAAAAATTCAATATTGATGATAAAATATATTTGTATAAATATATTTTGAAAAGTTTTCCTATATTTTTTGGCCATTATTTTTATATATTTTATAAATTATAAATATATTTATGTTGTCAAAATACATTTTAAAAATACATTGCATTTAATGTATTATTAATGTAAAATGTATTAATGTAAAATGTATTTTCTTGCCCCTTGAAGTTCATACATTTTGCCATTTGAAGGTTTAAATGAAATCTATTTAAAATGATGTCATATTTTCTCAAGCCATGCTGTTTACAATATACATATACATATATATATATATATATATATATATATATATATATATATATATATATATATATATATATATATATATAAATCTCATTCTGATTCTACATTTTGGCCAAAAAATCTATTTATTTTTGCCATATGGGCGAGGTCCTATATAACTCAAAATAAAATTGCTGATTATTTTTAGCTATCAGTATTTTTTGATGTGTGTGTGTGTGTGTAGGCGGTGGAGGGCACCGGTCTGGCGTTCATCGTGTACAGCGAGGCCATTAAGAACATGCCTCTGTCTCAGCTCTGGTCTGTGCTCTACTTCATCATGCTGCTGCTGTTAGGGATGGGGAGCATGCTGGGAAACGTCACGGCCATCATCACCCCTCTCGGAGACCTCAAGTTTCTGTCACGCACCCTCAGCAACGAGACCATCAACGGTAAGAAGGACACGGCAGACTTGTGTTTAGACCAGCTGGAATTTCAAGGTTAATGCTGCTCTGTAACTGGAACAAGCTGGTTAAGGCGTTTATCTAAACACACCTTGTACTGGTCAATCATGTAGACTGAACTAGTTTAACATCAGATATGCTGATTAATTGCCTGATATGTGGCCTTTCAGATTACTGTCAGGTGAAAACCTTGTCGGCTTGACTGATCATCAATGTAAAATGTTGATATTTCAAATATTTGTATTGAAATTTGAGCGATTATTGTATTCATTCATTAATTCATTCAATTAATCATTCATCCATTTATTTTAATTTTTTTTGTTTTTTAAAATTTTTTATTTATTTATTTATTTGTTTTTATTTTATTTGTATTACAAAACCATCTGAATATTCTTGATGTTGCTTAATTCTTCCTTCCTTCCTTCTTTTCTTCCTTCCTTCCTTCCTTCCTTCCTTCAACCATACATTTTTATTTTTTATTTATTTTTTATTTTATTTATTTTTATTTGTATTACAAAACCATCCAAATATTCTCAATGTAGCTTATTCATTCATTCATTCATTCATTCATTCATTCATTCATTCATTCATTCATCCTTTCATTTGTTTTTATTTTTTATTTATTTTTATTTTATTTTATTTGTATTACAAAACCATCCTAATATTCTTGATGTAGCTTATTCATTCATTCATTCATTTATTTATTTATTTATTTATTTATTTATTTATATTTTTTTATTTGTATTACAAAACCATCCAAATATTCTTGATGTAGCTTATTCATTCATTCATTCATTTTTTATTTATTTTTATTTTATTTGTATTACAAAACCATCTGAATATTCTCGATGTAGCTTATTCATTCATTCATTCATTCATTCATTCATTCATTCATTCTTTCTTTCATTTTTAAAAATTTATTTTTATTTTATTTTATTTGTATTACAAAACCATCCGAATATTCTTGATGTAGCTTAATTATTCATTCATTCATTCATTTATATTTTTTATTTGTATTACAAAACCATCCAAATATTCTCGATGTAGCTTATTCATTCATTCTTTCATTCATTCATTTGTTTTTATTTTTTATTTATTTTTATTTTATTTTATGTATTTTGTTTTACAAAACCACCCCAATATTGTTGATGTTGCTTAATTATTTCTTTCATTCATTCATTCATTCAGTAATTTTATTTAGTTTTTTTTTATTTTATTTGTATTACAAAACCATCCATATATTCTCGATGTAGCTTATTCATTCATTCATTCATTCATTCATTCATTCATTCATTCTTTCATTTGTTTTTATTTTTTATTTATTTTTATTTTTATTTGTATTACAAAACCATCCAAATATTCTTGATGTAGCTTATTCATTCATTCATTCATTCATTTGTTTTTATTTTTTATTTATTTTTATTTTATGTATTTTGTTTTACCAAACCACCCCAATATTGTTGATGTTGCTTAATTGTTTCTTTCATTCATTCATTCAGTAATTTTATTTATGTTTTGTTATTTTATTTGTTTTACAAAACCATCCCAATATTCTTGATGTTGTTTCATTGTTTGTTTGTTTGTTTAGCAGGGGAAATTATTGCACAATAGATCAGCCGATGCTCTTCATATTTCTGCTTCTTTCTAATACCTAATCAAAATCCTCAATGTTCAGCAGTTTATGCGTTTCATTCAGTCGAGTCTGAACAGTTTCTGACTGTAGTTTCCTCTGGTTTCTGGCAGGTCTGGTGTGTCTTCTCTGTTTTCTTCTGGGTTTCGGCTTCACCAGCCGCTCGGGAAACTACTGGTTCACCATCTTCAACGAATACGCGGCGACGTTTTCTCTGCTCTTCATCGTGTTCATTGAAGTCATCAGTGTGTGTTACATCTATGGACTGAGAAGGTGACAAATTCAATGGCTCTTTAGTGTACAGACTCCAATGATGAGGGCTCAATTCACTTTAACAGCACAAACATGGTACAAAATAGGGTGAAAAACTCCTAAAAAGCAAGTCATTTTCTTTTTCTTAATGGTCAGTAAAAGTCTTCAGGAATCCTTCCAACCTCAGAAGGTCAAAATTAATATTTTACATTTATATGAGTAAAACAGCTTCTGACTAAAGTCTGCAGCATTTAAACTCATAATACACATATGTTTCATAATTCTTCACTGTACATTACATAATCATCTGTAAATGTGTTCATAAACTCTGCACAAATGAAAACTCTTTGAGGATTATAATAATCCTTGTTATTATGGTTGTTTTGTATGATCCATGCGCTTTCAAATACTTGTATTTAACCCTTAATATTGTTTGTACTGATGAGAATGACTGAAACCTCAACATGAATGCAGTATATGGGATGTATAAAATATTACCTATGACTTTACATTTTTTGTTCTTTGTTCTTTTTTCTTCCTTGAACCTTGTTAAACTAAAAAAAAAAAAAAAAAAAGGATTTTCGTGTCTCTGATGATTTTGATGTTGTAGATGTTTGCACTGATTATTATTGTTCATCATTCACAGGTTTGAAAAAGACATCGAGGACATGTTGGGGCATCGGCCGAACTGGTACTGGAAGGTGATGTGGGCCGTAATCAGTCCGGTGCTCCTCATCAGCCTCTTCATCTTCTACATCATCAATTACATCCAGGGCGGCACACCCACCTACCAGGCCTGGGACAAAGATCTGGTACGGCACCATTCAAACGGGCGGAAACATGAGGAAACTGCAGGGATTTATTAGTTAATTTATGAGTTGATGACAATTAAATCATGAAAATGTAAAAGTAAAATAAAAGCAATCCAGATAAAACAATTACTAAACATTGAACATTAAAAATGTGAAATCAAAAGAAATATCAAAATAAACCACTTACTAAAAATTAATTTAATCATGAAAATGTAAAAATAAAAAATACTTAACTTTAAAATAAAAACAAAGTAAAACACTTATAATAATTAAATCATGAAAATGTAAAATAAATCATTTTAAAATGAAACAATCAAAATAAAACACTAAAAATTATTATTATATATTAATATTAAATCTACGGAAGAGGATTAGGGCCAAGCAATAATAAAAAAAATATCGAGATTAAAGTTGTAACATTTAGAGAAAAAACTTGTTAAATTTCGAGAAAAAAGTCGAGATAAAATGTTGAGAATAAACTTATTAAATTACGAATTTGTTCTCGTAATTTAACAACTTTTTTCTCGTAATTTAATGACTTTATTCTCAACATTTTATCTCAACTTTTTTCTTGAAATTTAACAAGTTTTTTCTCGTAATTTAAAGAGTTTATTCTCAACATTTTATTTCGACTTTTTTCTCAAAATTTAACAACTTTAAACTCGAGATGGTTTTATTTTTTTATTATTGCTTGGCCCTAATCCTCTTCCGTATAAATCATTAAAATGTAAAATGAAAAAATGAAAAATAAAAAGAATTAAATACACATTAATTTACAATTAAATTACATTAATTATAAAAACATAAAATGAAAATAAATAAATAATTTTAAAATAAGACTTATAAACTACTTAAATTATAAAACAATTGTACAATGAAAATAATTTTAAAATAAAAATCAAAATTAAACACTTACTAAAAATTAAATCATGAAAATGTAAAATGAAAACAGACACTTTCTAAAATTATATAAATTATAAAAATGTAAAAAAAATGATGAATTATAAGCTGTAAAATGAAAATAAATCATTTTAAAATAAAAACACTAAATAAAACACTTAGTAAAAGTTAAATCATGTAAATATTAAAATAAATCATTTTAAAATACAAAAAAAAAAAGATAGTAAAAAATATTTAAATTGTAAATACATAAAATGAAAACAAATAAATAAATCATTTTAAAATAAAAACGATCAAAATAAAACATTTGCTAAAAATCAAATCATGAAAATATAAAATGAAAATAATTTTAAAATAAAAACAATCAAAATAATACATTTACTAAAAATGATGTCAGATAAAGAAATAAGCACATAATAGTGTTTGTTTCCCAGGGTAAGTCTGTGGTGAAGGAGTATCCGGTGTACGGTCAGGCCTTCATCGCTCTGCTGCTGGTGTCGTCGGTCAGCTGCGTCCCGCTGGCGGCTCTCTACGCCTTCTGCAGGAGGAAGCAGCGAGGGACGCCGATCCGTCAGCAAACCGCCAGCGCCGCGTCCTCTGACATTTAAACTCAAAGACTCTTGGGAATGGACATTTTTGGGACCACAGGCCAGAGCAAAATTGAGCTGTAGAAATATATGAACATTTTCAGCTTTTGGTTGGTTGTACAATACAGTTAGTACTGAAACTAGCTATTAGGACTAAAACATTTTGCATTTACGTTTCCTGCAGAAAATATGAATATATGATTAAGGATGTTTAGAAAAGGACTTTTTTACATTTATATGATGAATATCCAAACACTGAAGACCTGGACTGTGAACATCAAATGCAAACATATGAAAATGTGTAAAACTATGTGTAAATATCTTTTTACATCAGAGCTTGTATTATTTTAGTAAATGACATTTTGTAAATGTCAAATCAATATTTTTATGTCTAATGAATGTTTTCCCTGTATGTCATTATTTTTTGCTCTTGATTTATATATATATATATATATATATATATATATATATATATATATATACTATATATATTAGATATACTGTATATTAGTGCTGTCAAACAATTAATTGCATCCAAAATAAGTTTGTTTTCATAATATATTTATGTACTGTGTATATTTATTGTATATATAAATACACACACACACATGCATGTATATAGTTAACAAAAAATATATTAAATACTGATATATATATATATATATATATATATATATATATATATCTTAAATGTATATGTTATATATATATATACATAATTATACACAGTATACACATATATTATGTAAACAAACTTTTATTTTGGATGCGATTGTTTGACAGCACTAATATATATATATATATATATATATATATATATATATATATATATATATACACACACACTCAGAGAGAGAGAACATGTTCGACTTGTTTAAATGACTGTGTCTGTGGTGTAGTTGGAGGAATGAAATATCTATATTCTGAGGAATATCAGTGAATTATTGATAATAATCATTTCTTGCCAAAATGTATTTTAGTGGGCTCAACTGAGTTGAAGTCCTGATGAACTGTTTTTCTGGTCTTTATCAATATCATGTTTGCCAGCATTTAATAAAGAAAGAGTTATACAGAATCATATCAAAGAGGGTTCTTGAATCTGTACACTTGTGTAGTTTAATGTTAAATATAAGCTCTTTCGGTTCACTGTCTCTTTTTATATTTGATATTTTTGTAGCCTTTTCTATAATATTTACTTATTGACAAGTTTTATGGTCTCTTGAAAATGTATGGAAACTATATGTTCAAGTAATCAAAGGTTGTGCCAGTAAATGAAGCACATCATCACTAAACAAAAATCAGAAATAAATTGAAATAAATAAAATTTTATAGTTGTGTGTAATATTCAAACAAATGCATTTTCATGTTTCATATTGTTTCTTAGCCATGGCATTAAAACCTGTTCATTAAAGTCAACATGAAAAGGCATTTGTAGCAACTCATAACGTAAAAACTGCACATAATGTAATCATTTCTCAAAATGTAGTAAAATCTTGAGCTCATAATGTACTAACAATTTTTACATTATGAGAAACTTATTACATTATGAACTCACAGAAAACGTCATATTTTCATAATTGTAATAGCTTTTAAAACAAAAAAATAGTATTCTGTACTTACTGTATGTTTTTAAAAAATCATGCAATAATTATTATTCTCATATTTTGATTAAATGAAGCATTGGTATTCCTTTACAGTACATTTTAAATCTAAATCCAGTCTTAACCTGCCTATAAAATCCACCAGATTACTGATACTACTACTACTATTAATATTATTATTATAAGTACTTCTACTACTACTATTACTATTATTATAACTACTACTACTACTACAACTACTACTACTATTAATATTATTAAATAACTACTTCTACTACTAATATTACTATTATTATAACTACTACTATTACTACTAATATTAATATTATTATAACTACTACTACTACTATTATTATTAATATTAATATTAATATTATAAGTACTTCTACTACTACTATTACTATTATTATGACTACTACTACTACTACAACTACTACTACTAGTATTAATATTATTATAACTACTATTACTATTATTATAACATCTACTACTACTACTACTACTACTACTACTACTTGTATTAATATTATTATAACTACTTCTACTACTACTATTACTATTATTATAACTACTACTACTACTTGAATTAATATTATTATAACTACTATTACTATTATTATAACTACTACTAGAATTATTATACTACTACTAGAATTAATATTATTATAACTACTTCTACTACTACTACTTGTATTAATATTATTATAACTACTATTACTATTATTATAACTACTACTACTACTACTACTAGTATTAATATTATTATAACTACTATTAATATTACTATTATTATAACTAATAACTACTACTACTACTACTATTATTAATATTAATATTATTATAACTACTTCTACTACTACTTGTATAATATTATTATAACTACTATTACTATTATTATAACTACTACTACTACTACTACTACTACTACTAGTATTAATATTATTATAACTACTATTACTATTATTATAACTACTACTACTACTACTACTACTACTACTTGTATTAATATTATTATAACAACTATTACTATTGTTATAACTACTACTACTATTATTATAACTACTACTACTACTACTACTAGAATTAATATTATTATAACTACTTCTACTACTTGTATTAATATTATTATAACTACTATTACTATTATTATAAACTCTACTACTACTACTACTACTACTATTAATATTATTATAACTACTATTAATTATTATAACTACTACTACTACTACTACTACTAGTAGTAATATATTATTATAACTACTATTAATATTATAATACTACTACTATACTACTTATTATAAACTACTACTACTAGTACTAATACTATTATTAATAGAATATTATATAACTACTTACTACTACTAGTATTAATATTTTAAACTACTATTACTATTATTAACACTACTACTACTACTACTACTTGTATTAATATTATTCTAACTACTATTACTATGTTATAACTACTACTACTACTACTAGTATTAATATTATTATAACTACTATTAATATTATTATAACTACTACTACTACTACTACTATTATTATAACTACTACTACTAGTACTACTACTATTATTAATATTAATATTATTATAACTACTTCTACTACTACTACTTGTATTAATATTATTATAACTACTATTACTATTATTATAACTACTACTACTACTACTAGTATTAATATTATTATAGCTACTATTAATATTACTATTATTATAACTACTACTACTACTACTACTACTAGTAGTATTAATATTATTATAACTACTATTAATATTAATATTATTATAACTACTACTACCACTACTACGTCTTTTGTGGACATACAGATACAGAATTAAATGACAAACAGTGTAAATACCACTGTAAAAATCGTAAAAAAAAAAAAAAAAAACACTGTATCAATATAGCAATGAGGTGTGTGTGTGTGTGTGTGTGTGTGTGTGTGTGTGTTGCATTTCACAGGTAGTTTAAGACTGAATTTAGATTTAAATGTACAGTAAGGGAATACTATTTTTATGTTGTAAAAGCTATTACAATTAAGAAAGTATGACATTTTTGGTGAGTTTGTAATGTAATACATTTCTCATAATGTAAATGTACTTATGTGCAGTTATCACATTATGAGTTGCTACAGCATTAGCAATACGTTTTACTTTTGTAGTGTGACATAACATTATTCAGCGGAGTCTGACTTAAAGGGTAAAAAACAAACAAAAACAACTTTATTCAACAATTTCTTCTCTACCCCGTCAGTCTCCTACACTGTTTACGCTGTAGATGCAGTGAAGTGCTTCAGGGCGCTATGTCAAAACAGCAACTCATTATTGGCCGGTTATTATTTGTTTTTTGTGCAACAAACATTGTTGAACCACTATAGTCACAATTACTATTTTAATGATGTCTTTAATACCTTTCTGCAGTCTATCTGAGGCTAGAAAGCTCTCGGATTTCTTCAAAAATATCTTAATTTGTGTTCTGAAGAAGAACGAAGGTCTTGAGGGTGAGTAATTAATGAGAGAAAATTATTTTGGATGAACTAACCCTTTAAATTTCAGTTCGTTTCTCACACAAACCATTGTATGACTTTAAAAGACTTGGACTCATGAATCATAGTAATGATTTATAAAATGATCATTTTTGCAGGTTGACAGAATTGTTCACAATGAATTATCGCTATGAAAACAGCAAAAACAGCATGAATGTACTTAACGTCTCATTTGTGTTATGCAAGTTTGGAACGACATTTGCGTAAATGACAGAGTTGATCATAATTGAAGTTGATGCAGTAAGATTGAAGTTGACTGGCCATGGAGTTCATGTGGAGAAAGCGCTGTTAATTGGACGAACCCCTGCAGACATGCACACGGGTCAAGCTTCGCTCTCTTGCTTCGGCTGATCTGCTGTGGCATTTTGAGCCTGTTATTCCATTCAATTTGAGCTCATTCAAAGCAACACACTTTTCGAAATTCCTACCAGGAATGTCATGCAAACATGTTCCAGTCAATGCAGATCAAACTAGTGTGAGTGACATCAAGCGACAAACTGAACACAGTCCTCAACAGATCTTCAATCATTTTGTAATGCATTTTTGCAACGTCCATCATTGAAGAACAGCTTGTGCTCGGGACGTTCGTTCTTTTCCATTTAGGACCGAAACTGCCCGACGCAAGAGCATCATGATAATAACTTTAATAACAATAATACACATCATTTTAACATTCTCCGATAAGCAGGTTCCAGACATGAGAAGAACGTCCTGCAGTGAAGATACAGAGAGATCAAATGAAGAGCACAGCAAACATAAGGCATCATTCCTCCGCAGACTCGTGAAAGAAACACAGATATGGCACAGCTGTAAACTCCTTTGGCCAATGAGACGCTGGTCCCAAGTAAAGATTCATATGAATCAGTTTTGATTACGAACAGAATCAGTTCATTAAGCTCCACAGAATGCCTCGAATCACTTTAATAAACAGTTCATTTGTAAAAGCTCCCAATTCTCTGACTGAGGAAGACCATGATATTAAAGGCGAGGATAAAACGAGTCCATTTAACCGTACGTGAACTCTGGGTCCGTCTCAAATGCTCGAATTCACTACAAAATGCTGAGACATGCAGCTGCCGCAATGCAAAACGCTATGTTTGTCTTGTTTTCCAGTAAAAAAAAAAAAAAAAAAAAAAATTAAGTTAAATAAATAAATTTAAGCACTCTCAGAACAAAAAAATTAAATTACGTGTAATCCAGAATTAAATAATTGAAGATATTAAGATGTTTTTAAAAAATTACATTGATTTTTGTAAAAAAATTTTCTCGTTTCAAACATTTTCTTACTGAAGCTCATTTCCGCTACTGAATAAAAAAAAATTGTACGGAAGAGGATTAGGGCCAAGCAATGATAAAAAAAATAAAACCAGCTTGAGATTAAAGTTGTTAAATTTCGAGAAAATGTCAAAATAAAATGTTGAGAATAAACTCGTTAAATTACAAGAAAAAACTTGTTAAATTTCAAGAAAAAAGTCGAGATAAAATGTTGAGAATAAACTTGTTAAATTACGAGAAAAAAGTCGTTAAATTTCAAGAAAAAAGTTGAGATAAAATGTTGAGAATAAAGTCATTAAATTACGAGAAAAAAGTCGTTAAATTACGAGAACAAAGTCGTTAAATTATGAGACAAATGTCGTTAAATTTTGAGAAAAAAGTCGTTAAATTACGAGAACAAATTCATTAAATTACAAATTTGTTCTCATAATTTAACAACTTTTTTCTCATAATTTAATGACTTTATTCTCAACATTTTATCTCGACTTTTTTCTCGAAATTTAACGAGTTTTTTCTCGAAATTTAACAACTTTAATCTCGAGATGGTTTTATTTTTTTATTATTGCTTGGCCCTAATCCTCTTCCATACAATTGCTAGTTTACATCTTGTAATTCTGAGAAAAAATGAAAAATTGACTTTATAACTCACAATTCTGACTTTATATCTCACAATTGTGACTACATATCTCGCAATTCTGAGAAAAAAATCAAAATTGCGAGTTTATATCTCGCAATTCTGACTTTAAAACTCACAATTCTGAGAAAAAAAAGTCAAAATTGCGAGTTTATAATTCTGAGGAAAAAAGTCAGAATTATGAGATAAAAAAAAAATCGCAGTTGTCTTTTATTATTTTTTATTCCGTGGCGGAAACAAGCTATCATATTTTCTCGCTTAAAACAAGAAAAAACTTAAAATTTAAATAAATCATTTAGCGAAAGATATATTTGCAGAGAACAAAACTTAAAATAAGTTTCAGATTGTTTACATCAAAGTTTCATCAACTAAGAATGAACATTTTTACAGGTTGAAAATAATAGATTAAATGTTAATTCATGTTCATTCATAATATATCAGTTCATTTTAAAAATGCATATGTATATTAAAATGTATATGCAGAAATAATAAATGCTGTAAATGTATTGTTCATCATTCATGGCATTAGCCAAGGCTAACATACAAAACCTTAATGTAATACAGAACATTAATTTGTTTACATTAGTTAACATGAACTAAGTGAACAATATATTTTTGAAGTATTTATTATCTTAGTTGATGTTATTCTGTAAAAATATAGTTGTTCTTTGTTTGTACATGTTAGTTCACAGTGCATTAACTATAATGTTAACAGATACAACTTTAGATTTTAATAATGTATTAGTAAATGTTGAAATTAACATTGACTAAAATCTGATCATTGATAGTTCATGTTAACTAATGTAGTTAAACCTTATTGTAAAGTGATATCAATATATCTTATTGTGTACATATCTTTATTAGAAAACAAGACAATGATTTTGAGGTGACGGCAGATGTGATACAAATGCGTTTGGTTTTACACAAACAGTCCGAGAGCTGCGACTTATGAGAGCCGGTGGAATATCGGCAGGCGTGTGCGTTTAGACAAGGGCGTCTTTGAAAAACGCCATCGGGACGTGTGAACCATGAGGACGGGGCCGAGAACCTCATGGTCGAGTATAAGGTGCTTGATTTTCCAGCGTTGCTCCTGTAAAGCTGCCTATATGCAGATGGAATTATGGGATCTCTGTGAGATGGTCCCGCGTGATACGATTCCCGTGTGGAGAGCAGCGGGTGCGTCCATGCGCGTTCGGTCCCGTCCGGCCCCCGGCCTTCGTCCTCTTCCTCCTCGCCGTGCGGCGTCAGTACAGGCTCCAGGCCCGGTGAAGCTGAGAGTAAGACAGGACTGAGGATGAGGAGGAGGAGGATGAAGACTCGGTGGGACCAAGCTGCTTCCCACACACGCAGGTTCAGTCCATCTTCTCCTTCTGCACCAGTTTGGGCGCATCGACGAAGTCCCGGCCGTTGAAGAGGATCACGCCGCCGGTCACGACACTCGCCGAGCCCCAGAACAACACGTATGCCAGAGTCTCCGTCCAGGTGTCGCCTGGGTAATACAGTGAGAAAGGCACTAATGTTAATTAAAATATTAGAATATTAATATTAAGGCAAGACATTAGGGGTGAATGGAGTAATAATAATAATAGATATCACCATGCTTCCACTGTTGATTAATTACAATTGCAAACATTTTTTTGCATTAAATGTTTTCTGAAATGTTATGTTGAAATATGCAAATGAGGCATTATCTAATTAAATTAGCACATATTTGCATGTATTTCCAGAACAGAAATCTTAACAGTGGATAAAGCCAGGATCAAATATTTGATATTATATGGATATCTCTTTTTATTACTCCATACTGTTAACGGACAGAAAACGAATACATTTTCATCATAAAATGTTATATATATATCAGGCAAATGATACATGAAGAAACCTTCAAAATATAGATAAGAATAAAACTGTAAAGTTTGGTGTATGTAAAGCTGCAGAAGTGGAGATCTCTTTTGTAAAGACATGTATTTGTCATTGAAATCTACAGACGCAAATAGATAAAGTGCAAAAAAAAAAAAAACATTTAAAAGTATATTTTGGATGTTTCCTTTCCATTACTCTGAGAAGACATGTTATGGAAACAAAACAGTCCAGAATCTCAAAATTGACAAAACGCGGTTTTGCCTTTAGTGTCGTGCCTTAAAGGTGCAGTGTGTAAATTTTAGCGGCATCTAGCGGTGATATTGCAAATTGCAATATAGAGAAGCTACGGTGGCCAACACAGGACAAAAATGTCGCCATCTGAGACAGCAGAGAGTAGCTAGTCATGCAAACATGCTCTGTAGTGCAGTTTGTCCGTTTAGGGCTACTGTAGAAACATGGCGGCACAAAATGGCGACTTAACATGTAAGGGTGACATAACACCTGCGGTGTATGAGATAGAAATGGCTCATTCTAAGGTAATAAAACATAACGGTTCATTATGTAAGGTCTTTATACACCACTGAAAACATAGTTATGTATATTATATTGCATTTCTGTCAATAGATCCTCCAAAAATGCACACATTGCAACTTTAATATTTATGCTAATATTAATGTTAATCAGTGTCTTACCAGCCATGAGGAGACATATGATGCACATTGAGAAAGCAACCACCATGATGATCGGCAGCTGAAAGTGAGGGGAAAAAACATTAGCGGTGATTGTAATCATTTTCAGCCTTTTGACAGTTTTAATCTCAATCTCCATATCAATGCCAAAATGAATACTGATTAAAAATGTTTAAAGTCAAGAAGAAACAGAAGTGACAGATATTTTTTCCAAATTGTGACGTACATCGTAGTGTAACTGATTATTGAAAGGAAAAAAAAATTAGGATGTGGTCTTGGTTCTATCTGTCAGTTGTTGATTGGATGTTGAGATGTGGGCAATGGGCATGGCACTCAAAAATGGAGTCTGAGTGGATTGTAAAAAAAAAGATACATTAATCTGGCCCTGGTTTCTCTCTAATCTTGTTCTTACCGTGAGGAACTTCCAGTCTTTGGGCTCGTGTAGAGGAGTGTTTATATCCGCCTCTTCCACAGCATAGTTCCCCAAGAACAGGTCAATGGAGTCCTGGAGAAAACAAATATTATTCGCAGCATGAACCTCCATATCAGGGTGAGTTTTGTTTCATATTTATATCATATGATATAGTTAAGCAATATCACACAAGTGCTGTTTTTGTCTTGAATGGCAAAAGTGCAAATGTGATATTGATTTCATACAACAGTTCAATAAATAAGAAGTTAATATTGTGTTATATTTTAGACAAAATATTGCCTGTTTTTGCTTAAAGGGGCTCTATGTAAGATTTTTACTTTAATAAAGCATAAAAATACCCCAATATGTTTGCAGATATTTAGGAAACATGCTGAGTTCACCTACTTGTTTCTCTAAAAAACATTGCTACAGCCAGATATTCTACTTTGAAATGTGCGTTCCGTGTTGGAATGTCTGTTTTTGTTTTGGTCTGTGCGAAACCGTGTGCTGCCAGTTTATCCAATAGTATTTCAACATCACAGGTTGCCAGTTGGCGGAAAACAGCGCGTATTGCAACCATGGAAACCAGCAAACAAACTGGGTCAGAGAATCGCAGATTCTACCCGACCTAAAAGCCTCTGAATACATCTAAATATCTCTATGAACAACAGCATATTAAAATAGATAAATCAACTCATCAGCTTACAGTGTGTAAGTCTCCTCAGCTTTCATTGTCAATTGCGCTCCCTACTGTTGCTGGCAACCCGCGTCTTTGAACGAGGGGGCGGGGCAAACAATATTTCGAATTTGGACTGCAGTACCTATTTTGAACACTGGGTGTCATTATTACATAGAGCCCCTTTAATTTTGCCAATGAAAATATTACCTAAAGCCAGAGCAGAGCTGTTGTGTGTCTCCGAAAAACACACAGCGGTGTTTAATTTCTGAATGAATCCACGTTTTGAGCGAATCAATCGGGTGAACCAATGATTCAATGGCCTATTCATAAAGAGAGCCATTTACTTAATTCCTGAATGAATCGTATGAATGACTCAACTTACTCATTTAGACATTTACCGCCACCTACTGGCAGTTTTAGTTTCTTATTTAGAGTATTATTTCATTATTATTTAAAGGGTTAGTTCACCCAAAAATTAAAATTCTGTCATTTATTACTCAGGCTCATGTCGTTTCACACCCGTAAGACCTTCGTTCATCTTTGGAACACAAATTAAGATATTTTAGTTGAAATCCGTAAGGAGCATAAGGAGCAATGACATTTCCTCTCTCAAGATCCATAAAGGTACTAAAAACATATTTAAATCAGTTCATGTGAGTACAGTGGTTCAGTATTAATATTATAAAGCGACAAGAATATTTTTTGTGCACCAAAAAAATAAAAAAATAACGACTTATTTAGTGATGGCCGATTTCAAAACACTGCTTCAGGAAGCTTCGGAGCGTTATGAATCTTTTGTGTCGAATCAGCGGTTTGGAGCGCCAAAGTCACGTGATTTCAGCAGTTTGACACGCGACCAGAATCATGATTCGACACACTGATTCATAATGCTCCGATGCTTCCTGAAGCATTGTTTTGAAATCATCCATCACTAAATAAGTCGTTATTTTGTTTTTTTGGCGCTCCAAAAATATTCTCGTCGCTTTATAATATTAATAATGAACCACTGTACTCACATGAACTGATTTAAATATGTTTTTAGTACATCAATGGATCTTGAGAGAGGAAATGTCATTGCTGGCTATGGAGGCCTCACGGAGCCATCGGATTTCATCAAAAATATCTTAATTTGTGTTCTGAAGATGAATGAAGGTCTTACGGGTGTGGAACAGCATTGACATTATTTTTCATTAATTTTTGGGTGAACTAACCCTTTAAGACAAATTAAGGAACACTGGTTTGTCCATGTGACGCTCACCTGTCTGAACCCATCCGAGAAGTTGTTCTTGTAGTATCTGATCATGGAGTTCCATCCGTCCATCAGCAAACCCCACTGGGTTCTCTTTCCCGTCCTGAGGACACAGAGAACCAATCATCTTCTACAATCCAATCAAACATTTACTCTCAAACACAAGCAGAGCGAAGATGGTCCTGCTTACCGTGTGAAATCAGTCTTCAGGGCTCCTGTGCCAGCGTACTGTTTGGCACACGCATTGGCGTTATCTGCCCATGCTGCAGATAAAGAACAGAAAGGGTATGAATGAGACATTCTCACACAGCCAGACTACTGAATATCAGCGTTAGTGTTTGCTTACCATTCTTGTATATTTTTTCAAAATCTGCCTGATCTTCAATCCGTTGCCCCACATGTAAAACTCCCATCCTCTACATATAAACAAGACATGAAATATGTGGTAACCTCACAGCTAAAAGCTAAAAGCTCATCTAAATGTCTGTGTACTCCTATAAGCTGAAAAAATCATCTTTAAGCAGACATTACACACAATTCAAACAGTCTCTGTACTGTCTATCCCATTGGACCACAAATAATGACTAATCTTATATGTAGGACTGGGCAATACAGCTAAAATTTCTCAAATATATTTCCATTTTTTGGTGATATTCGCTATATATAATTGTGATATCACACGCCCCTAATTCAATGTGAATTTTGGCCCAATGACGCTCCCATAGATGATAATAAATAGTCTCATCACACACACCTCTAACTGTGACTGCAGCGAGCGACGGGCCAGCAGACTCTGGATAACGTTGGTTCGGTCCAGACAGTCCATGCAATTGCTTCGGAACGTCCCATCCTGCTGCATTTGGACCGATCCATCTGAATCCACCAGGAAGTAGCTATTGAAAAAATAAATAAGAGCATTCAAATTACACCCAGGAGCAACAGATTATCACAGATAACAATCACTTTTAGCATGCAAACACCACATACCCGAACTCATCCTGCATTTCTGCCACCATGTCCACCAGGATCTGCAGGCGATGCCACCTCATACGGCTGCACTCCTTGTGAAAATCAAACGCGATGTACCTGCGGAAGAACACAGTCTGTGAGTTCACCATTTGCGCGTTGGTATCATCAATGCTTTATGAGATTTCCTCATCAATTCACTCACTTGATCATGCCGTTGCCCAAACTGCCCACCATCTTTGCAAAGGCCTGTTCCAGTGGCTTTTCTGAGCCTTTCTGATTGACCTGGAGAATAAAAACAGATCTTAATGAGATATTTCCAGCCTGGGAGTGACACCTCAGTGTGAACGGAGCAAATACATGGAAACATACCAGGTTCAGAATCACTTGTTTGCCGTATGTGATGATCTGAGAGTCAAAATGTCTCTGAAAACCATCCAGCTGTGAGAGGAGAAGCGGTACACAAATGAAGACACATAATAATGGAAGATTGATTATTATAAGCAATTTAAAATTGCTTATCTGATCAATTTTAAATACATTTCTTGACACATTTCAAAATAGAATATACAGTACAGTCCAAAAGTTTGGAACCACTAACATTTTTAATGTTTTTAAAAGAAGTTTCGTCTGCTCACCAAGGCTACATTTATTTAATTAAAAATACAGTAAAAACAGTAATATTGTGAAATATTATTACAATTTAAAATGACTGTGTACTATTTGAATATATTTGACAAAGTAATTTATTCCTGTGATGCAAAGCTGAATTTTCAGCATCGTTACTCCAGTCTTCAGTGTCACATGATCCTTCAGAAATCATTCTATTATGCTGATTTGCTGCTCAATAAACATTTATGATTATTTTCAATGTTGAAAACAGTTGTGTACTTTTTTTTTCAGGATTCCTTGATAAATAGAAAGTTCAAAAGAACAGCATTTATCTGAAATACAAAGCTTCTGTAGCATTATACACTACCGTTCAAAAGTTTGGGGTCAGTAAGAATTTTTATTTTTATTTTTTTGAAAAGAAATTAAAGAAATGAATACTTTTATTCAGCAAGGATGCATTAAATCGATCAAAAGTGGCAGTAAAGACATTTATAATGTTACAAAAGATTAGATTTCAGATAAACACTGTTCTTTTGAACTTTCTATTCATCAAATAATCCTGAAAAAAAATATTGTACACAAATATTTTGTACAATTGTACACATTAAATGTTTCTTGAGCAGCAGATCAGCATATTAGAATGATTTCTGAAGGATCATGTGACACTGAAGACTGGAGCAATGATGCTGAAAATTCAGCTTTGCCATCACAGGAATAAATTACTTTGTGAAATATATTCAAATAGAAAACAGTTATTTTAAATTGTAATAATATTTCACAATATGTTTTTACTGTATTTTTAATTAAATAAATGTAGCCTTGGTGAGCAGACAAAACTTCTTTTAAAAACATTAAAAATCTTAGTGGTTCCAAACTTTTGGACTGTACTGTAGTTATTAACACATATGAGATACTAGTATTTAACACTATTTCTCTCTCATACATACATACAGGTTTTCGTAATAAAATGCTTTTTTTGTGAAGTTTAAAATACAAAATGTCTATGCATCCCAAGACCATAACAGCTTTTATTATTATTTCTTTAACCCCTTAATTATCACCGTCCTGTAACCGGGACGCTTGGCGCTCTTTTTATTTAGTGCATTTTTTCATATGACATATATTTTAGTAATCATCATAAATCAGGTATCATTCGAAAGCTTACCTGTTTACCTGCTTACCTTACCCTGTGAAAACCATTTTGAAATTGGATGTTGTGCTACCATGGAAAGAGTTCTCTAAATGCTTTTAGCAGGCTCCTCCCCTAGTGGGCGGTGTCAGGTTTCATATTACAAATTTTATTTTAACTACTTTATATTTAAAACTTTTTCTTGACAAAACACATATCATCAGACAGGTCTGAGTCTCAAGGTTCCATATTTGGTGATTGTTTTGTGATAGAAGTGATATTTGGATAGAAATTTATATGTTATAGGAGAATGCATCAAAAAAAAATTTCAATGGACTGTGGGTGACACTTGGTGGACATTTTTGGTACAGCGCCTAAACAAAATTTTTGTAATCTCAACTTCAAATTTGGAACAACTTGTTTAGATATATGGCTTTGATTTTATAGCAATTTCAGAGTAAAAAATATTTGATAAAATATTTTATATAAAATAAATGTGTTTAGGCACTTTTTTTAGTCACAGGTTTCATTTGCTAACATTAGTTTGCATGAACTAACATTAACAAAGATTAAATAAATTGCTCACTATTTGTTTTGTTTATATTGGCCATAAGCCAATGCATCACTAATACAAAAAAATAGACATTATAAAGTGACACAACCAGATGTTCAAAACCATATCAAACCATCATGAACACATCGTTTTTCGTCACTGACCCTCAAACAAAACAAAGAAAAGTAAAGAAAGCATCTCACGTGATTGACGCTTTTGCTGATCTGTGGTTTTGGTTTGTATTTGAGGTTGGGTCTCTGAGACCAGTAGAACGGGATGGAGCCTCGAGTCTGTGGACAAAGATTAAAGAAATTTACTGGATTATTCACTCATTCATTCATTAGCAGATATGTAAAGAAAAGACAACTTTGTGTTATAAGAAATGTTGTGATTCTCGCTCCTCAAATGCCACTGAAAACAAGCAACCTGCATTCAGAATGGAGACAAATGCATGAAAAATAAAACAAGAACCGAGCAACATTCTGGTAAGTTTCCTCTCCCGACCTCAGGGTCTGAATCTGTTTTTTTTTTTTTTTTGCTTGTTTTTTTTTTTTTTGCAAAGTATCATGACGTTGTACGGCTGCACATCTATTCATGGATTCACAGATCAAAAATAAGCTTGTATTTATTTGATATCTGTGGCTCACGATCCATCAAACCACTGTGATATTATTCTCCGCTGCCCACAGATGCTGTTTGCCTTTGTACCCTTGAGAATCAACCCGAAATATGGACATTTAGGAGTGATACCATAAAGATCATGGCTTCATTCTTAATTAATGCTTTCTAAAAGTTTATATAAAGGGATCATATCATAAAAAAATTATTTCTCTTGATAGTTTGAAATAAAGCAGTTTAATGTACCATGTAGAGCAACATTAAGAGCTCAGTATACACAGTCCACTGAAACTACACTGGATGAAGAAAATATGTTTGGAAGATGAAGATGTTCACAAAACACAAAGTCTGAGTCACAATTCACATACTATCTGTCCTAAATAGAATTTGAAATTCGAATTAGTGAGTCTCAAATCGTAGTATGTTGAAATAAGAATTCCAAAGAGACACAGATGGTCTCCTTTTTCCGGTTAGATCCATGCACTCTCTAACGGCTAATATTGCACACAACCCATTGCGCGTTGGACAAGGTTTCGATTAGAACTACAAAAATGAACAAAAAAAACTACAAACATGTCAGATGCGCAAGACCGACAGTTAAGTAGAGAGATTTAGAAAAAGGGGTTTGGGGTATTAATAATCACTATCTAAACTGATGAAAAAACATTTATTTCATGTTATCCACATTATATTTCATCTGCAACAGCACTGAAAACTTTCATAAATATACATTTTGTCATTAACTTTTAAATGCATCATTGCGCAAAGACATGAGGAGAGACAAACGACTGGCAGATCAGTGTGCTATTACATTTCCCTCTTATACAGTAGGAATTTAAATTAAAAAAATGGATTTGGATCCCATTCCTATCCCATTTCTCTACAGAATTTTAATTTTAACAATATTCCTGATCATTTCAGTTTGATTGGAACAGTTTTCATTATATTGTACTCCACTCACAAGTTGACAAATTAATGAGGAACAAAATCATTTTCATAAATTCGTAAATCTCACAAAACCCATCAAGAACATGTCAAATATCACCCTAAAATCATAAAAATATTATCCTGCTTAAAGAAAAAGAAGCCTTTTAAAGAACATATTTTGCAATTTATTTATATAATATTATTTTGTTTTTCATTGCTGGGGTAAAATGTGACCTAGACAACTTTTTGAGGAACAAGATCAGGATTTTCATGTGCTGTTTTCATGACTATGGCATTGACAAAAACTAGTTGATTTACCGGTTGAACCATCAGAGAGACGTCTGGAAAGTTCCCATATTGGCAGAAATGTGAAAAATGTATTTCCTCAACAAATGGATCCGCATAACAGCATGAAAACTGATATTTGGATGCTTACATTTCAAAGGCTTACCTGAACAAATGACGCTTTTCCTCCATTATACTGAACAATCTGTTCTGTCTCGACAAAGTTGGCCGCATGACCCTCAGAGTCGATACCTGGAAGGGGAAGAGAGCGTTTAGTAGCATATTAATTAAAAACAGCCACAGCCTCAAACCGCACAAGCGTTACCTCTGACGTAGTAGCGGACACCAGCGCGGAAGCAGCTCCTCCTGGAAACGATGATCCAGTCAAATATTTTGCCATTGATGCAGCATGACTTCATAGTGATGACTGAGAGCGGAGATTAAGGACTATATATCCAACTGAGAGAGTTCGGACAATGACATAATTATGAAGATGTTAGAAGCACCGCATCACCTAACAGTGTTCCAAAATCACACATCGATGTGGTCTGAAATGTGTCAGAGATGACAATGTTTGTCTGGTTAAAGGATACAGCCGTGAATAACCGGGTAGACGAATTTGTGTAGCTGTAAGAGAAAACAAAAAGCGTCAAAAAGAATCGGGAAACATTAATTCATTCTTTAGATAAAGATTGTTCTACATATAATCAGGCCCAGAAACATGTGGCGTTTCTTGCAGAATTCAACACAATGTCTAAATGAGTTACTCTTAAAATAGTAGCTCGACCTAAAACAATCCTGCGTTTACCTCAGGCTGTGCCATGAATTCTCTGAGAAGGTGACCGTTCCACACAAATCTCTGATCCGCCTGTATAAAACAATAATATGAGGCTATAATTACAGTTTCACCTGTCATACCTCATACCAAATTGATGAAACATGAAATAAAAACGGTAACACTTTACAATAAGGCTCCATTTGTTAACTACATTAGTTAGCATGAACTAACAATTAAATGAAAGGTTGAATTCAACATTTACTAATAAATAATTAAAATCAGTTGAATCTGTAAATATTATTTAAAGGGTTAGTTCACCCAAAAATGAAAATGATGTCATTAATGACTCACCCTCATGTCGTTCCAAACCCGTAAGACCTCCGTTCATCTTCGGAACACAGTTTAAGATATTTTAGATTTAGTCCGAGAGCTTTCTGTCCCTCCATTGAAAATGTATGTACGGTATACTGTCCATGTCCAGAAAGGTAATAAAAACATCATCAAAGTAGCCCATGTGACATCAGTGGGTTAGTTAGAAGTTTTTGAAGCATCGAAACGCCGACAGATGAAAGGATTCAATGGAATCAGTTCAATGGAATCAATTCAATGGAATCAATTCAATGGAATCAATTCAATGGAAAGGATTCCGGAAGAGAAGACAATGCTGAATAAAGTCGTAGTTTTTGTTATTTTTGGACCAAAATGTATTTTCGATGCTTCAACAAATTCTAACTAACCCACTGATGTCACATGGACTACTTTGATGATGTTTTTATTACCTTTCTGGACATGGACAGTCTACCGTACATACATTTTCAATGGAGGGACAGAAAGCTCTCGGACTAAATCTAAAATATCTCAAACTGTGTTCCGAAGATGAACGGAGGTCTTTCAGGTTTGGAACGACATGAGGGTGAGTCATTAATGACATCATTTTCATTTTTGGGTGAACTAACCCTTTAATGGAACTGAGCTAACATGATCAATGATCAATAAATGCAGTAACAAACAATGTTCATTCTTATTTAATGTTAGTTAATGCATTATCCAACGTTAATCAGAGCTCACTGCGCTTTTCAGAAGGAGGGGCTTCATAGAGACAGGAACTAAACAGAGCGTTACTGACAGACTGGGAAGAGAGGAGCTGCAACAATGTCAAATATGGGGAAAATAATGTGTTTATTGAACATTCAAGCATGAAAACGTATTCTAGTAGAGCCCAAAAACAAAACCAAGACTTTACAAAAGGTGCCCTTTAAAATGAATTGCTTTGTGTATTCCTCATTTGTATGTCACTTTAGATTAAAGCGTCTGCTAATGAATAAATGTGCATGTAAATGTTGGAAGTGAGCATCTCTCTCACCCGCTCCAGTAAGGTCATCTCCTGAAACTCTGGGCTGGTGTTGGCCAGGCGCTGTAGCGTGTGCGTCAGGTCATAGTCCGTGGCAAAGTAGAAACCGTCTGTATTCAGGACGCTGTTGATCATGGACAGGAAGGCTTTGTTGTCTTGCATCTGGAAGATCCATAGAATAAAATATTATTAGTTTCAATGAGACAGAGATTCGTAGTTTGGCTGCATCTAGGTATATTTTGAGAAAGCAGCCCAACTTACTTGCATAATGTTTTTATCTCTGCTGACTAAAAGCGATACAACATAAATACACCTTAACCAAGAAAATATTAAGATGGTGTTAAAGATGAAGTATGTACTTTCTGCTACAGTTTGGGGGAGATAAACACTGAATGCATACTAATAGTAGTCAATGTTAAGAGAATGTATTTTAACATTAAACAATATCTTACATACTTCACCTTTAAAGCCACAAAAGTGTGACTTCTCCAAAACAATGTCAAAGTCACATTGTTTCTCTAGTGAATTTTGGTTGATTTATTTGACACACTAAACTATAAAATGGTGACTCTCACAAAACCTGTTGAGAAAATGGTCATGCATCATCCTAAAATCATTAAAATATTATTTTGCTTAAAGAAAAAGGAGCCTGTTTTAAAAAAAAAAAAAAAAAAAAAAAAAAAAAACACACATTTTGCATTTTATTAATATAATATAGTTTTTGTGGAAAAATGTGAGCTGGACAACTTTTCTTAAGAAAAGCCAACAAAAGTATACATGCTTCAAATTTCCAGCAAAACAAAAATATCTCAGCTCAAAATACATTTTGAAGCATTCACTGGTTCAAGATCGTGGTTTGGTTCTGTTTAAATAAAGAGATGCTCAAAAGTCCTATAATACTGAGGGCAAACATCCAGTCAAAATAACAACTCCCTGCGGTGACACCAGAAACATTCAGCCAACAAACCGACCTGATTATCAGTCAGATGCAGAACTGTCTTCTTGTAGGAAATGATGTCAAACTCAGCCGCTTTCCAGACCGCGTGGCCAAAGAGGTCACCCACTTTCTTCTTCTTTGTAATGACGATGAGATACGTGCCTGAAAAAAACAGAGAGAGAGGGCTCAGAATGCAGTTTAAGGTAACACTTTATAATAAAGTCTCAGTAATACATGCAATAGCTAAGATTAACCAACACTGAGCAATATAATTTAAAGCAGTTATTAATCTTTCTTAATGTTAGTAAAAGTCTAATAGTTCAGTGTTTGTTAATGTTAGTTAACATTAGTCCATATAAATACAGCTGCTGATTTTAATAGTGTATTACTAAATGCTGAATTTAACATTAACAAAGATTAACAAATGCTGACAGATTAAACATTACCGTAAAGTGTTACCCATTTTAAATTCCAATTCAATTCCTTGAATTAAATATGAATTAAGGTAGTAATCGGGAAGTTGAGTAATGATTTAAACTAAGGAAACTGAATTAAAATAGAATGAAATTTTTATTATTACATGTCATTTGTCATTATGACTATGAAACAAAAAACTTCAGATGATATTAAGAATAAATGTTTAAAAACACTAATAAAAATGTAATAGATTTAACAGAAATTTAATAGATAGTCAATAGAATACAATATTTGCAATGTTTTTCATTATAATGATTAAATGAACTTTTATTGAATGGAAGATGGTGGAAGAAAATTGTATTTCCCAGAATGCTCTAATTAGGGCCCAAGCGAAAATTCGCGCAGGGCCCTCTTGTTCTTCTAAGGATTATTATTATTATTTTTTTTTTTTTTTTTTTTTTTTTTTTTTTTTTTTTTCCGTCTTCCGGGGCTTTTTGGGGGCCTTAACATGCTCAAAAACTCTTGAAAATTGGCACACACATTGGAATCCGCGGCCATTAGGACGCCGGAGAGGCTGGTACCCGGGCGTGGCAGGGGGGCTCGACAGCGCCCCCTTGAAAAAAGTCTGAAAATTTGGTCCATATATTAAACATGCTTGCACGTATTAGTATGAAACTCGGTACACATATAGACCTCATCGGGCCGAACAACTTTCGCGCTCTAAGTTAATCGCCACGCCAACAGGAAGTCAGCTATTAAGGGTTGTTTGAAAAACGCATGCTCTGGAATTTGATATACTCCTCCTAGACGATTAATCCGATCGCCACCAAACTCGGTCAGCATGAAGTCAAGACACTGATGATTAAAAATTGCCAGGGGATTTTTGATATCTCGAACGGTTTGGCCGTGGCGAGGCAACGAATTTATGGCGAGAAAAAGGAAACAGGAAATGTGTTATAACGTCTTAATACATATATTGATCTTTATGAAACTTCACGAGTGTGTTCGTTATAGGAGTCTGATCACATGGATGTGACTATTGTGAGTCAAAGTTATAGCGCCACCAACTGGCAGCAGGAAGTGTATCACTTTTTGAAATGTTTTGAGATCACCCTCTTATTTTTACCTGATTTGCTTCAAACTTCATCAGTGTAATGTCAATACACAGCAGATGTAGACCTATGACAGGATTTTTGATATTTGAAATATTGTTGCCATGGCAACAGGTCAAACTGTAATAATATTCTTGAGTGTTTTTGAGGCTCTTAACATGCTTCAAATTGCATGAAACTCGACACACACATCAATATTGTCAACCAGTAGACATGGACAAAGCCATAGAAATGGGCGTGGTGGAGGGGCTCAGTAGCGCCACCTTTTGACAAAAGTGGGGGGGTTAGTTTTTCCTACAGTCACCAAACTCGGTACACATATTATTCTCATCAAGCCGGACAATTTTCTAATTTACATTCATTAGCTCCGACCAACAGGAAGTCAGCTATTTTGGTTTGAATGTTAATTTTTTGAAAAAACAGGCTATGAATTTTATACTACTACTCCTACAGGGTTTATCCAATTTACACCAAGCTTTTTTTAACTTGTTGCGAACACATTGAAGTTGTTTAATTGCAAACGGATTTTGGATATCTCAAACGGTTTGGCCGTGGCGAGGCAACGAATTTATGGCGAGAAAAGGGAAACAGGAAATGTGTTATAACTTCTGCATACATTGATTGATGTTTATGAAACTTCAGGAGTGTGTTGGTTGTAGTAGTCTGATCACATGGATGTAACTATTGTGAGTCAAAGTTATAGCGCCACCAAATGGCAGCAAGAAGTGTATCACTTTTAAAATGCTTTGAGATCACCCTCTTATTTTTACCTGATTTGCTTCAAACTTCATCAGTGTAATGTCAATACACAGCAGATGTAGACCTATGACAGGATTTTTGATATTTGAAATATTGTTGCCATGGCAACAGGTCAAACTGTAATAATATTCTTGAGTGTTTTTGAGGCTCTTAACATGCTTCAAATTGCATGAAACTCGACACACACATCAATATTGTCAACCAGTAGACATGGACAAAGCCATAGAAATGGGCGTGGTGGAGGGGCTCAGTAGCGCCACCTTTTGACAAAAGTGGGGGGGTTAGTTTTTCCTACAGTCACCAAACTCGGTACACATATTGTTCTCATCAAGCCGGACAATTTTCTAATTTACATTAATTAGCTCCGACCAACAGGAAGTCAGCTATTTTGGTTTGAATGTTAATTTTTTGAAAAAACAGGCTATGAATTTTATACTACTACTCCTACAGGGTTTATCCAATTTACACCAAGCTTTTTTTAACTTGTTGCTAACACATTGAAGTTGTTTAATTGCAAACGGATTTTGGATATCTCAAACGGTTTGGCCGTGGCGAGGCAACGAATTTATGGCAAGAAAAGGGAAACAAAGTGTTATAACTTCTGCATACATTAATTGATTTTGATGAAACTTTGGCTTAGTCTTCGTTGTACAAGGCTGATCACATGGATTTGACTATTGTGATTCAAAGTCATAGCGCCACCAACTGGAAGCAGAAAATGTGTCACTTTCAGCATACATTGAGATCACCCTCTTATTTTTACCTGATTTGCTTCAAAATTCATCAGAATAATGTTAAAACTTGGCACATGTAATCCTTTGAAAATGGGCAGGGAGGAGGGGCTCTATAGCGGCACCTTGTAGTGCAGTAAATGTGGAGTGAATTTGACATAGTCCTTTGATGTTTAACCGTTTTAAGTGCCTATTGCCCGCTGTGCACAGTTGCCCTGAAGCCACCGGGGTGGCGGTGCCACCGGGCTTGGGCCCGCCATCGCTGCTCGCAGCTATATTTATTATTTTTTTTTTTTTTTTTTTTTTTTTTTTTTTTTTTTTCGTCTTCCGGGGCTTTTTGGGGGCCTTAACATGCTCAAAAACTCTTGAAAATTGGCACACACATTGGAATCCGCGGCCATTAGGACGCCGGAGAGGCTGGTACCCGGGCGTGGCAGGGGGGCTCGACAGCGCCCCCTTGAAAAAAGTCTGAAAATTTGGTCCATATATTAAACATGCTTGCACGTATTAGTATGAAACTCGGTACACATATAGACCTCATCGGGCCGAACAACTTTCGCGCTCTAAGTTAATCGCCACGCCAACAGGAAGTCAGCTATTAAGGGTTGTTTGAAAAACGCATGCTCTGGAATTTGATATACTCCTCCTAGACGATTAATCCGATCGCCACCAAACTCGGTCAGCATGAAGTCAAGACACTGATGATTAAAAATTGCCAGGGGATTTTTGATATCTCGAACGGTTTGGCCGTGGCGAGGCAACGAATTTATGGCGAGAAAAAGGAAACAGGAAATGTGTTATAACGTCTTAATACATATATTGATCTTTATGAAACTTCACGAGTGTGTTCGTTATAGGAGTCTGATCACATGGATGTGACTATTGTGAGTCAAAGTTATAGCGCCACCAACTGGCAGCAGGAAGTGTATCACTTTTTGAAATGTTTTGAGATCACCCTCTTATTTTTACCTGATTTGCTTCAAACTTCATCAGTGTAATGTCAATACACAGCAGATGTAGACCTATGACAGGATTTTTGATATTTGAAATATTGTTGCCATGGCAACAGGTCAAACTGTAATAATATTCTTGAGTGTTTTTGAGGCTCTTAACATGCTTCAAATTGCATGAAACTCGACACACACATCAATATTGTCAACCAGTAGACATGGACAAAGCCATAGAAATGGGCGTGGTGGAGGGGCTCAGTAGCGCCACCTTTTGACAAAAGTGGGGGGGTTAGTTTTTCCTACAGTCACCAAACTCGGTACACATATTATTCTCATCAAGCCGGACAATTTTCTAATTTACATTCATTAGCTCCGACCAACAGGAAGTCAGCTATTTTGGTTTGAATGTTAATTTTTTGAAAAAACAGGCTATGAATTTTATACTACTACTCCTACAGGGTTTATCCAATTTACACCAAGCTTTTTTTAACTTGTTGCGAACACATTGAAGTTGTTTAATTGCAAACGGATTTTGGATATCTCAAACGGTTTGGCCGTGGCGAGGCAACGAATTTATGGCGAGAAAAGGGAAACAGGAAATGTGTTATAACTTCTGCATACATTGATTGATGTTTATGAAACTTCAGGAGTGTGTTGGTTGTAGTAGTCTGATCACATGGATGTAACTATTGTGAGTCAAAGTTATAGCGCCACCAAATGGCAGCAAGAAGTGTATCACTTTTAAAATGCTTTGAGATCACCCTCTTATTTTTACCTGATTTGCTTCAAACTTCATCAGTGTAATGTCAATACACAGCAGATGTAGACCTATGACAGGATTTTTGATATTTGAAATATTGTTGCCATGGCAACAGGTCAAACTGTAATAATATTCTTGAGTGTTTTTGAGGCTCTTAACATGCTTCAAATTGCATGAAACTCGACACACACATCAATATTGTCAACCAGTAGACATGGACAAAGCCATAGAAATGGGCGTGGTGGAGGGGCTGAGTAGCGCCACCTTTTGACAAAAGTGGGGGGGTTAGTTTTTCCTACAGTCACCAAACTCGGTACACATATTATTCTCATCAAGCCGGACAATTTTCTAATTTACATTCATTAGCTCCGACCAACAGGAAGTCAGCTATTTTGGTTTGAATGTTAATTTTTTGAAAAAACAGGCTATGAATTTTATACTACTACTCCTACAGGGTTTATCCAATTTACACCAAGCTTTTTTTAACTTGTTGCTAACACATTGAAGTTGTTTAATTGCAAACGGATTTTGGATATCTCAAACGGTTTGGCCGTGGCGAGGCAACGAATTTATGGCAAGAAAAGGGAAACAAAGTGTTATAACTTCTGCATACATTAATTGATTTTGATGAAACTTTGGCTTAGTCTTCGTTGTACAAGGCTGATCACATGGATTTGACTATTGTGATTCAAAGTCATAGCGCCACCAACTGGAAGCAGAAAATGTGTCACTTTCAGCATACATTGAGATCACCCTCTTATTTTTACCTGATTTGCTTCAAAATTCA
The DNA here is from genome assembly GCA_036281575.1 of Ancherythroculter nigrocauda. Taxonomy (NCBI): domain Eukaryota; kingdom Metazoa; phylum Chordata; class Actinopteri; order Cypriniformes; family Xenocyprididae; genus Ancherythroculter; species Ancherythroculter nigrocauda. The sequence goes on from VTFQ01000010.1 coordinate 39,980,485, forward strand.
TCAGAATAATGTTAAAACTTGGCACATGTAATCCTTTGAAAATGGGCAGGGAGGAGGGGCTCTATAGCGGCACCTTGTAGTGCAGTAAATGTGGAGTGAATTTGACATAGTCCTTTGATGTTTAACCGTTTTAAGTGCCTATTGCCCGCTGTGCACAGTTGCCCTGAAGCCACCGGGGTGGCGGTGCCACCGGGCTTGGGCCCGCCATCGCTGCTCGCAGCTATATTTATTAGGGCCCAAGCGAATTAAGCGCGCAGGGCCCTCTTGTTCTTCTAAGGATTATTATTTTATTTTTTTTTATTTTTTTTTTTCTCCGTCTTCCGGGGCTTTTTGGGGGCCTTAACATGCTCAAAAACTCTTGAAAATTGGCACACACATTGGAATCCGCAGCCATTAGGATGCCACAGAGGCTGGTATCCGGGCGTGGCAGGGGGGCTCGACAGCGCCCCCTTGAAAAAAGTCTGAAAATTTGGTCCATATATTAAACACGCTTGCACGTATTAGTATGAAACTCGGTACACATATAGACATCATCGGGCCGAACAACTTTCGTACTCTAAGTTAAACGCCACGCCAACAGGAAGTCAGCTATTAAGGGTTGTTTGAAAAACGCATGCTCTGGAATTTGATATACTCCTCCTAGACGATTAATCCGATCGCCACCAAACTCGGTCAGCATGAAGTCAAGACACTGATGATTAAAAATTGCCAGGGGATTTTTGATATCTCGAATGGTTTGGCCGTGGCGAGGCAACGAATTTATGGCGAGAAAGAGGAAACAGGAAATGTGTTATAACGTCTGCATACATACATTGATCTTTATGAAACTTCACAAGTGTGTTGGTTGTAGTAGTCTGATCACATGGATGTGACTATTGTGAGTCAAAGTTATAGCGCCACCAACTGGCAGCAGGAAGTGTATCATTTTTTGAAATGCTTTGAGATCACCCTCTTATTTTTACCTGATTTGCTTCAAACTTCATCAGTGTAATGTCAATACACAGCAGATGTAGACCTATGACAGGATTTTTGATATTTGAAATATTGTTGCCATGACAACAGGTTAAACTGTAATAATATTCTTGAGTGTTTTTGAGGCTCTTAACATGCTTCAAATTGCATGAAACTCGACACACACATCAATATTGTCAACCAGTAGACATGGATAAAGCCATAGAAATGGGCGTGGTGGAGGGGCTCAGTAGCGCCACCTTTTGTCAAAAGTGGGGGGGTTCGTTTTTCCTACAGTCACCAAACTCGGTACACATATTGTTCTCATCAAGCCAGACAATTTTCTAATTTACATTCATTAGCTCCGACCAACAGGAAGTTGGCTATTTTTGTTTGAATGTTAATTTTTTGAAAAAACAGGCTATGAATTTTATACTACTACTCCTACAGGGTTTATCCAATTTACACCAAGCTTTTTTTAACTTGTTGATAACACATTGAAGTTGTTTAATTGCAAACGGATTTTGGATACCTCAAACGGTTTGGCCGTGGCGAGGCAACAAATTTATGGCAAGAAAAGGGAAACAAAGTGTTATAACTTCTGCATACATTAATTGATTTTGATGAAACTTCGGCTTAGTCTTCGTTGTACAAGGCTGATCACATGGATGTGACTATTGTGATTCAAAGTCATAGTGCCACCAACTGGAAGCAGAAAATGTGTCACTTTCAGCATGCTTTTGAGATCAACATCTTATTTTTACCCGATTTTCTTCAAACTTCTTTTGTATAATGTCAAAACATGGCCGATGTTGACCTTTGAAAAGAATTGTGATTTCTCAAACACAATTACCTTGGCAACGCATCAAACTTTAATATTCATTTTGGATGCTTTTGAGACTCTTAGCATGCTTCAAATTGTTTGAAACTCCATACACACATCAGGATTCTTAGCCAGTAGACATGGGCAAAGCCTTAGAAACAGGCAGGAAGGAGGGGCTTAATAGCACCACCTTATAGTGCAGTAAATGTAGAGTGAATTTGACATAGTCCTTCGATGTTTAACCGTTTTAAGTGCCTATTGCCCGCCATGCACAGTTGCCCTGAAGCCACCGGGGTGGCGGTGCCACCGGGCTTGGGCCCGCCATCGCTGCTCGCAGCTATATTTATTTTTTTTTTTTATTATTTTTTTTTTTTTCCGTCTTCCGGGGCTTTTTGGGGGCCTTAACATGCTCAAAAACTCTTGAAAATTGGCACACACATTGGAATCCGCGGCCATTAGGACGCCACAGAGGCTGGTATCCGGGCGTGGCAGGGGGGCTCGACAGCGCCCCCTTGAAAAAAGTCTGAAAATTTGGTCCATATATTAAACACGCTTGCACGTATTAGTATGAAACTCGGTACACATATAGACCTCATCGGGCCGAACAACTTTCGTACTCTAAGTTAAACGCCACGCCAACAGGAAGTCAGCTATTAAGGGTTGTTTGAAAAACGCATGCTCTGGAATTTGATATACTACTCCTAGACGATTAATCCGATCGCCACCAAACTCGGTCAGCATGAAGTCAAGACACTGATGACTAAAAATTGCCAGGGGATTTTTGATATCTCGAACGGTTTGGCCGTGGCGAGGCAACGAATTTATGGCGAGAAAAAGGAAACAGGAAATGTGTTATAACCTCTGCATACATATATTGATCTTTATGAAACTTCACGAGTGTGTTGGTTGTAGTAGTCTGATCACATGGATGTGACTATTGTGAGTCAAAGTTATAGCGCCACCAACTGGCAGCAGGAAGTGTATCACTTTTTGAAATGCTTTGAGATCACCCTCTTATTTTTACCTGATTTGCTTCAAACTTCATCAATGTAATGGCAATACACAGCAGATGTAGACCTATGACAGGATTTTTGATATTTGAAATATTGTTGCCATGGCAACAGGTCAAACTGTAATAATATTCTTGAGTGTTTTTGAGGCTCTTAACATGCTTCAAATTGCATGAAACTCGACACACACATCAATATTGTCAACCAGTAGACATAGAAAAAGCCATAGAAATGGGCGTGGTGGAGGGGCTCAGTAGCGCCACCTTTTGACAAAAGTGGGGGGGTTAGTTTTTCCTACAGTCACCAAACTCTGTACACATATTGTTCTCATCAAGCCGGACAATTTTCTAATTTACATTCATTAGCTCCGACCAACAGGAAGTCGGCTATTTTTGTTTGAATGTTAATTTTTTGAAAAAACAGGCTATGAATTTTATACTACTACTCCTACAGGCAGGGCCGCGTTATCCTAATGGGCAACATGGGCTGCAGCCCAGGGCCCCGAACACTTGGGGGGCCCGCGAGACAATCCTCTTTTGCGTTTTAAAACGCATCGTTGTCACACCCGAATCAAGAGTCACAGGCACGCAGCGGACACGCATGCAGGAATACAACCAGGACAGTGTGCGTAGCGTCTGGGTATGCACGTACATATGGGTGGATTGGTGGCCCGCTATTACAGGCTTAACATCAAGGTATACTTCGGGCGTTCGCATCGCGTAATTTTCGTCATCAGGAGGGTTCGCAGACGTCCGCGTGCAGCCCAATTTTTGTGATGACACGGACCGTGTGTGTACTGTACAACAGCCCATGCGAAAGTGAACTGAGCGCTTGAAAACAAAGGTCCACTAGATAGTGCGCAGTGCACACGCCGAACGCATCTTTCCGCAGCCAAATACTTTTAGCACGCGCGTCTGTGCGCGAGACAGAAGCCGTGTGCATGTTCATAAAAATGAAGCATAATAGAAATAATGTTGTCAATAACTTGCTAAAGCTTATCTATGTTGTTACTACTAAAATCATTAAGGAGCTGAATAAATGGACAAAGAAAGGGTCCATATAATGTCTTAACGATGATCTATTGCATTTGACCGTCATTTTTAAGGTGGGTTTCTGAAACTTATGCATGCAGTAATGTTAGTAAAGAATTTTAAACGAGTTGTATTGGTTTTCTGAAAAAAAAAAAACGGCCACATCTGCACATTTTAAGATACTGCACAAGTGAATAAATGTAACTCGTACACTCGTTGGGGTGGATACTTTTTATTCAACGAAATAAAATGCACATAAAACGTGATGGAAACATATTTAGAGAAGAAACTGATAGTATGTTTATTAGGTATAAAACGTGCATTAAAAAAGTCTGTGACAGAATAATTAACTAGAATAATCTTCAGACACATCACATCTGAAATGATGCTATGACCATTCTGAAATTCCAAAGCCAGAGTCGAATCGGTCGAATTTAAACTTGGACTTGTTAAAAAGCCTTTTTTAAATTTAAATTTTATTTTTTACATTTTTAGATCAGCAATGCAAAGTCATAATGATGGAGGAGCGCATATGAGCCTATTGTTGTTGTCAATCCATCCTAGAAATGTTTTTACCATTTTTGTCTGCATGTTTTAAATTGATATCTTATTCATATTAAAATCTTCATTCGCATAAGACGCGCGATTATGGATGTCGAGGGGGGGGCCTTTGCGTTCGTTAGCCCAGGGCCCCGCGAAGGCTTAACGCGGCACTGCCTACAGGGTTTATCCAATTTACACCAAGCTTTTTTTAACTTGTTGCTAACACATTGAAGTTGTTTAATTGCAAACGGATTTTGGATATCTCAAACGGTTTGGCCGTGGCGAGGCAACAAATTTATGGTGAGAAAAAGGAAACAGGAAATGTGTTATAACGTCTGCATACATATATTGATCTTTATGAAACTTCACGAGTGTGTTAGTTGTAGTAGTCTGATCACATGGATGTGACTATTGTGAGTCAAAGTTATAGCACCACCAACTGGCAGCAGGAAGTGTATCACTTTTTGAAATGCTTTGAGATCACCCTCTTATTTTTACCTGATTTGCTTCAAACTTCATCAGTGTAATGTCAATACACAGCAGATGTAGACCTATGACAGGATTTTTGATATTTGAAATATTGTTGCCATGGCAACAGGTCAAACTGTAATAATATTCTTGAGTGTTTTTGAGGCTCTTAACATGCTTCAAATTGCATGAAACTCGACACACACATCAATATTGTCAACCAGTAGACATGGACAAAGCCATAGAAATGGGCGTGGTGGAGGGGCTCAGTAGCGCCACCTTTTGACAAAAGTGGGGGGGTTAGTTTTTCCTACAGTCACCAAACTCGGTACACATATTGTTCTCATCAAGCCGGACAATTTTCTAATTTACATTCATTAGCTCCGACCAACAGGAAGTCAGCTATTTTGGTTTGAATGTTAATTTTTTGAAAAAACAGGCTATGACTTTTATACTACTACTCCAACAGGGTTTATCCAATTTACACCAAGCTTTTTTTAACTTGTTGCTAACACATTGAAGTTGTTTAATTGCAAACGGATTTTGGATATCTCAAACGGTTTGGCCGTGGCGAGGCAACGAATTTATGGTAAGAAAAGGGAAACAAAGTGTTAATATAGCTGCGAGCAGCGATGGCGGGCCCAAGCCCGGTGGCACCGCCACCCCGGTGGCTTCAGGGCAACTGTGCACAGCGGGCAATAGGCACTTAAAACGGTTAAACATCAAAGGACTATGTCAAATTCACTCCACATTTACTGCACTACAAGGTGCCGCTATAGAGCCCCTCCTCCCTGCCCATTTTCAAAGGATTACATGTGCCAAGTTTTAACATTATTCTGATGAATTTTGAAGCAAATCAGGTAAAAATAAGAGGGTGATCTCAATGTATGCTGAAAGTGACACATTTTCTGCTTCCAGTTGGTGGCGCTATGACTTTGAATCACAATAGTCAAATCCATGTGATCAGCCTTGTACAACGAAGACTAAGCCAAAGTTTCATCAAAATCAATTAATGTATGCAGAAGTTATAACACTTTGTTTCCCTTTTCTTGCCATAAATTCGTTGCCTCGCCACGGCCAAACCGTTTGAGATATCCAAAATCCGTTTGCAATTAAACAACTTCAATGTGTTAGCAACAAGTTAAAAAAAGCTTGGTGTAAATTGGATAAACCCTGTAGGAGTAGTAGTATAAAATTCATAGCCTGTTTTTTCAAAAAATTAACATTCAAACCAAAATAGCTGACTTCCTGTTGGTCGGAGCTAATGAATGTAAATTAGAAAATTGTCCGGCTTGATGAGAATAATATGTGTACCGAGTTTGGTGACTGTAGGAAAAACTAACCCCCCCACTTTTGTCAAAAGGTGGCGCTACTGAGCCCCTCCACCACGCCCATTTCTATGGCTTTGTCCATGTCTACTGGTTGACAATATTGATGTGTGTGTCGAGTTTCATGCAATTTGAAGCATGTTAAGAGCCTCAAAAACACTCAAGAATATTATTACAGTTTGACCTGTTGCCATGGCAACAATATTTCAAATATCAAAAATCCTGTCATAGGTCTACATCTGCTGTGTATTGACATTACACTGATGAAGTTTGAAGCAAATCAGGTAAAAATAAGAGGGTGATCTCAAAGCATTTTAAAAGTGATACACTTCTTGCTGCCATTTGGTGGCGCTATAACTTTGACTCACAATAGTTACATCCATGTGATCAGACTACTACAACCAACACACTCGTGAAGTTTCATAAACATCAATCAATGTATGCAGAAGTTATAACACATTTCCTGTTTCCCTTTTCTCGCCATAAATTCGTTGCCTCGCCACGGCCAAACCGTTTGAGATATCCAAAATCCGTTTGCAATTAAACAACTTCAATGTGTTCGCAACAAGTTAAAAAAAGCTTGGTGTAAATTGGATAAACCCTGTAGGAGTAGTAGTATAAAATTCATAGCCTGTTTTTTCAAAAAATTAACATTCAAACCAAAATAGCTGACTTCCTGTTGGTCGGAGCTAATGAATGTAAATTAGAAAATTGTCCGGCTTGATGAGAATAATATGTGTACCGAGTTTGGTGACTGTAGGAAAAACTAACCCCCCCACTTTTGTCAAAAGGTGGCGCTACTGAGCCCCTCCACCACGCCCATTTCTATGGCTTTGTCCATGTCTACTGGTTGACAATATTGATGTGTGTGTCGAGTTTCATGCAATTTGAAGCATGTTAAGAGCCTCAAAAACACTCAAGAATATTATTACAGTTTGACCTGTTGCCATGGCAACAATATTTCAAATATCAAAAATCCTGTCATAGGTCTACATCTGCTGTGTATTGACATTACACTGATGAAGTTTGAAGCAAATCAGGTAAAAATAAGAGGGTGATCTCAAAACATTTCAAAAAGTGATACACTTCCTGCTGCCAGTTGGTGGCGCTATAACTTTGACTCACAATAGTCACATCCATGTGATCAGACTCCTATAACGAACACACTCGTGAAGTTTCATAAAGATCAATATATGTATTAAGACGTTATAACACATTTCCTGTTTCCTTTTTCTCGCCATAAATTCGTTGCCTCGCCACGGCCAAACCGTTCGAGATATCAAAAATCCCCTGGCAATTTTTAATCATCAGTGTCTTGACTTCATGCTGACCGAGTTTGGTGGCGATCGGATTAATCGTCTAGGAGGAGTATATCAAATTCCAGAGCATGCGTTTTTCAAACAACCCTTAATAGCTGACTTCCTGTTGGCGTGGCGATTAACTTAGAGCGCGAAAGTTGTTCGGCCCGATGAGGTCTATATGTGTACCGAGTTTCATACTAATACGTGCAAGCATGTTTAATATATGGACCAAATTTTCAGACTTTTTTCAAGGGGGCGCTGTCGAGCCCCCCTGCCACGCCCGGGTACCAGCCTCTCCGGCGTCCTAATGGCCGCGGATTCCAATGTGTGTGCCAATTTTCAAGAGTTTTTGAGCATGTTAAGGCCCCCAAAAAGCCCCGGAAGACGGAAAAAAAAAAAAAAAAAAAAAAAAAAAAAAAAAAAAATAATAATAATAATCCTTAGAAGAACAAGAGGGCCCTGCGCGAATTTTCGCTTGGGCCCTAATAACTTCTGCATACATTAATTGATTTTGATGAAACTTTGGCTTAGTCTTCGTTGTACAAGGCTGATCACATGGATGTGACTATTGTGATTCAAAGTCATAGCGCCACCAACTGGAAGCAGAAAATGTGTCACTTTCAGCATACATTGAGATCACCCTCTTATTTTTACCTGATTTGCTTCAAAATTCATCAGAATAATGTTAAAACTTGGCACATGTAATACTTTGAAAATGGGCAGGGAGGAGGGGCTCTATAGCGGCACCTTGTAGTGCAGTAAATGTGGAGTGAATTTGACATAGTCCTTTGATGTTTAACCGTTTTAAATGCCTATTGCCCGCTGTGCACAGTTGCCCTGAAGCCACCGGGGTGGCGGTGCCACCGGGCTTGGGCCCGCCATCGCTGCTCGCAGCTATATATATATTTTTTTTTTTTTTTTTTTTTTTCGTCTTCCGGGGCTTTTTGGGGGCCTTAACATGCTCAAAAACTCTTGAAAATTGGCACACACATTGGAATCCGCGGCCATTAGGACGCCACAGAGGCTGGTATCCGGGCGTGGCAGGGGGGCTTGACAGCGCCCCCTTGAAAAAAGTCTGAAAATTTGGTCCATATATTAAACACGCTTGCACGTATTAGTATGAAACTCGGTACACATATAGACCTCATCGGGCCGAACAACTTTCGTACTCTAAGTTAAACGCCACGCCAACAGGAAGTCAGCTATTAAGGGTTGTTTGAAAAACGCATGCTCTGGAATTTGATATACTCCTCCTAGACGATTAATCCGATCGCCACCAAACTCGGTCAGCATGAAGTCAAGACACTGATGATTAAAAATTGCCAGGGGATTTTTGATATCTCGAACGGTTTGGCCGTGGCGAGGCAACGAATTTATGGCGAGAAAAAGGAAACAGGAAATGTGTTATAACGTCTGCATACATATATTGATCTTTATGAAACTTCACGAGTGTGTTGGTTGTAGTAGTCCGATCACATGGATGTGACTATTGTGAGTCAAAGTTATAGCGCCACCAACTGGCAGCAGGAAGTGTATCACTTTTTGAAATGCTTTGAGATCACCCTCTTATTTTTACCTGATTTGCTTCAAACTTCATCAGTGTAATGTCAATACACAGCAGATGTAGACCTATGACAGGATTTTTGATATTTGAAATATCGTTGCCATGGCGACAGGTCAAACTGTAATAATATTCTTGAGTGTTTTTGAGGCTCTTAACATGCTTCAAATTGCATGAAACTCGACACACACATCAATATTGTCAACCAGTAGACATGGACAAAGCCATAGAAATGGGCGTGGTGAAGGGGCTCAGTAGCGCCACCTTTTGTCAAAAGTGGGGGGGTTAGTTTTTCCTACAGTCACCAAACTCGGTACACATATTGTTCTCATCAAGCTGGACAATTTTCTAATTTACATTCATTAGCTCCGACCAACAGGAAGTCGGCTATTTTTGTTTGAATGTTAATTTTTTGAAAAAACAGGCTATGAATTTTATACTACTACTCCTACAGGGTTTATCCAATTTACACCAAGCTTTTTTTAACTTGTTGCTAACACATTGAAGTTGTTTAATTGCAAACGGATTTTGGATATCTCAAACGGTTTGGCCGTGGCGAGGCAACGAATTTATGGCAAGAAAAGGGAAACAAAGTGTTATAACTTCTGCATACATTAATTGATTTTGATGAAACTTTGGCTTAGTCTTCGTTGTACAAGGCTGATCACATGGATGTGACTATTGTGATTCAAAGTCATAGCGCCACCAACTGGAAGCAGAAAATGTGTCACTTTCAGCATACATTGAGATCACCCTCTTATTTTTACCTGATTTGCTTCAAAATTCATCAGAATAATGTTAAAACTTGGCACATGTAATACTTTGAAAATGGGCAGGGAGGAGGGGCTCTATAGCGGCACCTTGTAGTGCAGTAAATGTGGAGTGAATTTGACATAGTCCTTTGATGTTTAACCGTTTTAAATGCCTATTGCCCGCTGTGCACAGTTGCCCTGAAGCCACCGGGGTGGCGGTGCCACCGGGCTTGGGCCCGCCATCGCTGCTCGCAGCTATATTTCAATTTGAATTTTCATTAAGTGTTAACAGTGAGATTATGTGGTTTTTATAATCAATTAACACTGCTTTTGTCATTTTTTACAAGATGGACAAAATTTGTCACCAAAAAAGTCATTCAGTTTAACCAAAATTTAGGTTATATGGAATGACGATATTTTCAAAAAAATGCTAACAGGCTGATATTTAGCTAACTAGCAAACAAAAGGACAATCAAACATTTTATAGTTAGTACAAGTTTTTAAAATATTACAACATTTTCCATGTTTTATAGCGGTTGTACCGAATGACCTGATGTTTCGGGACATGCATATGAAAAAGTGAATTTTTCAAATAGCTAAAAGAGTGATAATGATAATGATGTCACATCCTGTCACATGATACTGACTGCATGACTTAAACCAAAATGGTCCCTTCATATTGGTTACTCCGAATGACATTTTTCCAGACATTCTTTCTCATATCAAAGCAAGGACTTCTACACATAATTTTAATACCATTTTGCACTATGTTGATTTATGATGTTACAAAATCATGCCAGAATAAAAAATATATACATTTATTACATTTTTAGATATTTTAATCACAAATGAAATGGCTGTATTGGCCTTTGGACGATTAAACGGAATGACCTTTTGACACTTCAAAATCTTTAAGATACTTTTATATGTAGAATATAATATAATTAAAACCTTTTGGATTCAATAAAAGAGATCTAGTTGTACTACCTTACATACTTTGGATGTCATATCTTTGTTTTTTATTATTATTATTAAGGCCTTTGGACAAAAAAATGACCCGTCACATCATTGACCCATATATATATATATATATATATATATATATATATATACATACATATATAGTGACATTTTGTAGCGCTATGTGATAAAGGTACAATCTGTTAATTGTTTAGTCGATACTTCCTGTGTGTTGTGACCAATTTGATTCAAATACACATTTTTTGTCCAACTCATGACAGTCAAATCATTAAAACACAAGGAAAGAGATCGTACCTGCCACCAGCCGTATGGTTCCCATGATGCCACATATTGGTCGTGTCACTGCTGAAGGAGGGACGTCCTTCCTCACTGAAAGAGAACAGAACGCAGAATGTTAAGAATATATTTTTTAATTATATTACATGAAAAACATATATTTTGAATTATATTATTATATTAATTTTATTTTATATAGATAGATAGATAGATAGATAATTAATGGTTAATTTTTATATTATAGGAAAATATATAATTTTATTATATGATATTGCACTATATTATAATATTAAATAATAATAATTTATAATAATGATTATCATCATATTATAATAATCAAAATATATACTTTTAATGTTATTTAACATGTTGATGTTAGATATTTAACTGTGAACTATTCACACCCCTGCAGAATGAATTATGATCTACCTCTAACCATTTTCCAAATATGACTTTTCATTTGCATCCTAATTTGGGATGAAAATTCTGCAATTTAACTAAGGAATGACTCTGGAAACACATCATTCATTCAAATGCTTCTGTGATCTCAAAAGATCTTTCAACTCAAAGCATTTCTGCAATAAGCACCCACATAAAATAAGGCAAGTTACTTATCAGCAGATAAAGCCTTCAGTGTGTACAGATACAGATAGTGTCTGTCCTTTTATCAATCGCTACAGAAGCAAAAATTTGCATTTCAACCATCCAGTTCTCTTTTGTACCTGTCAGGGTCATTTCTGTGGACACCCTGTCAATGGCGAGGACGTCTCCAACACCATCATCACAGGCTTCGATGTAGAACTTCTCAGGGGCCGTGTGCCTGTGAATGGAGAGGAAAGTGAAGATTATTAGACTTAAAGGTGCAATATGTAAGATCTCTGTCCGCTAGAGGGCTATTCAAAACAAAGGCGTAGCCTGATGACGCCAAGTTTGAGCGCAGAATCTTGGGACATGTGGTCTCCACCTCACAGCCGGTGGAAAATAATCGGGATAGGACTCGGGCAGAAATCATGTTCATGGATGCGATTATTATCGTTACTGTAGTACTGTATCGTTACAGAAGTGAGTGTTGTGGGAGCTGAACGAGGAGCTGGAGCAATTGCTCAACACACGCCTCATGAGCAGTGAGACTTTTATTATGACACAGTCGCCGGCGCCGCTTCCGCTTTTCCGGTCAAGAGTATGAGGTAACACAGCTCTGTTTATCATATTAGATACATTTGAGAGTGTTGAAAATGATTTTATAACGTTACTCTGTGCGTTCGCTCGGCGGCTGCTGTGAGACACTGTTACACACTGCAGTAAGATAGATCGATTTTAAAATATCATATTAAATATTGGATGTCTTGTGTTGATACATGGCATGCAATTAATTTTAAAACATATTGTATGATGGAGAAAATGCTGTATTACTGTTAATAAAATAAAGCTGCATCTGATTATGCTATGTTAGCTACTTCACAAAATAGTGTTTTTCTCTGAGGCATGGTAAAGCATGGTACTCGCAAAAAATCAAGAAAATTAGATTTAAACAATAAGACTAAACGTGTTGCGCTATATAACAATGATTCGTTTTCTGTCTATAAACATAACCAAACAGTCTATTAAAACGTAATATATTAAAGCGTCTTTGGTGTTTCCATGGTTCGACTCCTCACACGTCCCGGAGCCTTGGTTAAAATTGCAATTTTCTCACAATTTACACATAGTTGCAAACATTTGGGATGCTGTAAGTACTCAAGTGAACAAAATATATAACTGGCGTAGTGGCTTTTGAATATTTTACTACAAAAATATTACATATTGCACCTTTAATGCACAATGTAGTAAAATCCAGTATAAGGAACAGGGCGTAACACTCACTTCTCATGTCCGTATTATATATTATATATTATATTATATATATATATATTTTTTTTTTTTTTTTTTTTTTTCTTTTTTTTTTCTCAAAGTATGCTGCTTGGATTTCTTGATATGGTTCATTATTTAATTACTGTAATATGTTGGCATCTGCTTCATCATCAACAACAACAACAACAACAACAAAATGAGGTAGATGAATTGCTAAAAGGTTCAAGTAATTTCCTGCTGACCATCAATAAAACAGTATAGTTTCACATTTTCAGTTTAAATGAATTGATTTTTGATATGAATGGACTGGAATCTGATCACCATGATTGATGACCAGCAAAACAAAACGAGCTGTCCACTTACTAACATTTAAGGGAATAATAATGCCTTTACATGCTGTCTAGACAAGCACTTCACTAGAATGCTGCCCAAAAATGTTGTCTATGTAGGCAGCTCACTAGGTTTTGAGACACAGCCACAGGCACAGACAGGGCGCCTGTAGTTCACTGAACATCAGGGGCGTACGGGACACCCCCGCAGCCCCCGCGGTGCGTGGGGGCCCCCACCCTATGATGGGCCCCGTCGCAGATTCACCTATTTGCTACATAGCCTTTGCTTTTTTTTTAGAACTGAACTCAAATGACTAAAGATTAAAATAATGATCTAACTGAAGCCCAAAAATGCAAGCAGAAGATCATAGAAAATAGTGCTAAATTACCACAAAAGGAGGAAAAATTCACTGTTGTTTCCATCGCCGTTTGTAGGTAGCCAACAGCAAGCTTTGATGCACTATGTTAGCCTACTGTTAGCGGACATGAGCCAGACAAATAAATGTGTTCGGTCTTTGCTGAGACATTATTATTGTTGTTGTTATTATTATTATTATTATTATTGTATATTGCCCAAACGTATTTACCCCATCGCCAGCTCTGCTCAGCTACCGGAATGTCTGAAGTTCTTCTCCAAGTGTAGCCTAGCCAATAAGTCTAGAGTTATTTCTTTATTCTTTTACTTTAAATAAATGAATTTAGTTTAGGCCTTTATCATTTGATGCACCGATCTAAAATTTGCGGCCGAAACAGCAATTTTACGCGCTTGTCTAGAAGGGAACCTTGTATTGGCCTACGCAAATTTGTGTCTAACTTAAAATTTAGACCAGCTAAAAGACCAAAATATCTTATCAATTAATTAAGTAATAAAGACATGTATTTAAGAAATTTAATAAAAACAGAAAGACGTCTATTGCTTATTCAAAGGCCGCGGAAAGTTATTTTGTTATGCATTTCAATCCATTCCACACCCGACGTTTTGGTTTTCTTCCTAATTATTAAATATAGGCAATTGGTTGATGAAACATTGATTGAAATTAAGATACAATTTCTACACAACGAAATTCACTTTAAAGAAAGACTTACTATAAAACAAAACTTAATGAATCTTGGTCAAATTCATGTCTGACCCGCTGCATGTCTCCCGACATTGCGCATCCATCATGCTATTCACTTTTCATAATAGGTTAAATTAAAAAAAAAAAATAATAATATAAGGCTATAGCTCAATATTTAAATATAAATATGAAACTAAATTGGCTACATTTTTATCCCTCTGGTCGACGAACGCGCCGGCGTGCTCTGATGGATTTTTTCCTCATGACAGCTGAAACAACTTAAATAGGCTTTAGATTAGTGCAAAACTACAAATGGTCTACTTTTATTTGTGTACCGGTACGCTCACAATAACAACAAAACCTTGTATTTTTGTAAAATAAAATACAAAACAGGGTGCGCTTTCAGCTTTCTCTGCGAGATTCTTTCTTAAACGTCTCTTTTGAAACATGAAGTGAAAATTAACTTAAACTCAGCGAATAATTGTACCTAAAAGAAAGAAACATCTCCATTCGATAAGAAATTCGTAGGTCTGTGTTTTTGAAATTATGGCCAGTGCTCGTTGCTGCTGTTATCAGTTCTCTTGGCTCTCGTGCACATGAGCTCTTGATGTACATTTCTCCGGAGCACAATGTCACAAGAAAGACTGTCCAGTTTAGCTCTTCTGAGTATTGAGAATGCTCATGCTCGTAACATCGACATTAAAGCTGCAGTGAAAGACTTTGCGCATCAAAACGCTCGGAGAGCGCAAAGGATTCGGTAGAGTGTTTGCTTTTTTGTGTGTGGTAGTCAGTTGATAAAAAGAATAAACAAGTTAATCCTCAAAGGTTGGTATTTTAAGATGTATATAAAGTTAGTTTTTCTCAAAATACAGCATATAGCTGATATATAGAGCATAGCATAGGCCTATAACTGATAGAGTTGTTCTTTTAAAGTAGGCCTATGTTTTTTCTCCTAGTTCTTTTACTAGCCTATTCTTTTTTTTTTTTTTTTTTTTTTTTACTGCGAGGCATGAAATTTTCTTGTATAATTTCTTTTCTACAATTAGCGATGCTTATAGGCCAGTGTTTAAACTGAGATGTGTTGGCCATTACATTTACTTTATTGAGCTTACTGTTAAATAAAATTTGTACATCGGGGGCTATAACGGATGTTTGTGAATTATTGCTGTGAAGGATCCTCCTGCTATTTCTAAAATAACTAAAATCGGAACCGCGGCACTTTTGCCTCCACGTTCGTAAATTAGCCTAAATATTTATTCCTGCCTGGATTTTAGTCTGCGATATCAAAATCACTAAACATTATATAGTATATATAATATTATTCAATAATAACATCAAATTAATCAATGCAATGATAATTCACCACATGATTCACTGAATCAGTTTTTGTGAACTGTGGGGGAGACGGACTCAGGTGCACAACAGATTTTAACACATGACATCACTGCTTGTGGGAGGGGCCCCATCTCATTCTTTGCGGGGGGGCCTCACAGACATGCGGTACGCCACTGCTGAACATGCAAGTCACTGCTGCTTCCTGAGACTATTTATAGACTTCACCAGATCAAAGATGAACAGTGATCTCTCTTCGATTAATCTAATCGATAATCAGTAATCAATGATCATCAGAGTAGTGAATTAATACTCACAAATTGAAGGTGTTGTAGGTGGTCGCCATTTTTCCATCAGTTCGTTCCTGACCTTCGTGACGTGTCAATACGGCAGCGGGAATCTAGCGACAGTCAGTGACCACTAACAGGAAATGACCTCTGGAGTATAGATAAAAGTTCCATTTTATAATAAAAGTCCCAGTGTGTGGTTTTTTTTTTTTTTTTTTTTTTTTTTTTTTTTAGAAACTCTAGAATGTAAAAATAAAATTGTTATTAATAGTTATTTTGCACGTCAGGATGTCTGAGATTAGGCTGGCTGCCATTAGTTGGTGTGTGATTAAAGATAGCAAACTAAAATAATATTTTAAATAAACACTTTACATTTATAATAAGGTTTCTTTAGTTAACATTAGTTAACTACTTTAGTTATCATGAACTAGGAATAAACAATACTTCTACAGTATTTATTAATCTTAGTTAATGTTAATTTCAACATTTTCTAATACATTATTAAAGGATTCGTTCACTTTCAAATTAAAATTTCCTGATAATTTACTCACCCCCATGTCTACGGAAGAGGATTAGGGCCAAGCAATGATAAAAAAATAAAACCATCTTGAGATTAAAGTTGTTAAATTTCAAGAAAAAACTCGTTACATTTTGAGAAAAAAGTTGAGAAAAAATGTTGAGAATAAACTCGTTAAATTACGAGAAAAAACTCGTTAAATTTTGAGAAAAAAGTCGAGATAAAATGTTGAGAATAAAGTCATTAAATTATGAGAAAAAAGTCGTTAAATTACGAGAACAAATTTGTAATTTAACGACTTTTTCTCATAATTTAATGACTTTATTCTCAACATTTTATCTCGACTTTTTTCTCGAAATTTAACAACTTTAATCTCGAGATGGTTTTATTTTTTATTATTGCTTGGCCCTAATCCTCTTCCATACATGTCATCCAAGATCTTCATGTCTTTCTTTCTTCAGTTGAAAAGAAATGAAGGTTTTTGATGAAAACATTCCAGGATTTTTCTCCATATAGTGGACTTCAATGGAGCCCAAACGGTTGAAGGTCCAAATGTCAGTTTCAGTGCAGCTTCAAAGGGCTTAAAACGATCCCAGACGAGGAATAAGAGTCTTAACTAGCAAAACGATCGGTCATTTTCTAAAAAAAATTAAAAATTATATATGTTTTAACCATAAATGCTCATCTTGAACTAGCTCTCTTCTTCTTCTTCTCTATTAGAATTCCGGCAGTGTAGACACTGCTAAGTGTATTACTGCCCTCTACAGGTCAAAGTTTGAACTAATTGTTATATACTTACACTAGCATATTGTATATGACAATTTAGTTCAAACTTTGACCTGTGGAGGGCAGTAATACACTTAGCAGTGTCTACACTGCCGGAATTCTAATAGAGAAGAAGAAGAGAGCTAGTTCAAGATGAGCATTTATGGTTAAAATGTATATCATTTTAATTTTTTTTTAGAAAATGGCTGATGGTTTCTCTAGATAAGACCCTTATTCATTCTCTGGGATCATGAAGCTGCACTGAAACTGACATTTTGACCTTCAACCGTTTGGGCTCCATTGAAGTCCACTATAAGGAGAAAAATCCTGGAATGTTTTCATCAAAAACCTTAATTTCTTTTCAACTGAAGAAAGAAAGACATGAACATCTTGGATGACATGGGGGTGAGTAAATTATCATGAAATTTTAATTTGAAAGTGAACTAATCCTTTAAAATCAAATGTTGTATTTGATAACATTAGTTAATGCACTGTGAACTAACAATGAACAACTGCATTTTATTAACTAACATTAACAAAGATTAAACACTAACATATGTATTGCTCATTGTAGGTTTATGTTTGTTAATACATTAACTAATGTTAACAAATAAGACCTTATTGTAAACTGTTACCATATATATTATAAAATATGACATTGAATTAGAGATTTTTTCATACATTTTTTACATTTGTCAATACTTTCTGTAACACATCAACCATTTCATACAGTTGCTACTATGTAATAATAATGATGATGATGATGATACACATCTACACAAAATTCATAACAGTGTAAAGCTTAATCAGACAAAACCAAAGTGTGTTTCTTTCCTTTGAACACTTTTAATACAGAAATCACAGAAAAATCATTTACAGCTGTGTAAAAACATTCTTTGACAGATAATAAATATGCAGTCTTTATAAAAAGTTAGTGAATGTCACTAGAAAGCAGCGGTCAGCTGGTTGAGTTAGCGCTGCCCCCTAGCCGCCAGTGTCTGTGCTTCATGCTGGTGCTGGGCTGACGCCGCAGGACTTCGTCACCTTTATCAATGTCTTTAGGTTCATCATAAATTGTTGATATATGAAATTCTTTTCTGGGTTTTTTAAGTGGAAGGAATGAGCTGAGCTTCTCTCCATGGTACCTGCAAAAAAATATATAAAATCAAATCATTAATGATAATGAATCAGTCTAGCCTAAATGTTGTCACAAAAATACTGAATATAAATCCTTTACTAAGTGGCAGTTAAAATATAAAAGAATATATTACTAATGTGGGTTAAAAGTAGTAATTTAAAGACTTTCTACATCATTTGACCAATACATTTTTACGACTTTTCCAATAGTTTGTGATTATCCATATATATATTTATTTATATAAAAGTTCGGATATGTGTTTTTTGTTTGATACATCACAGTTTTATGGCTCATATAGTATGATATAGTGAGAATATGGAGTAAAAAACACCTACATTTTATTCAAAGGCCCAAACTGAGCAAAAATATGCAATTTGGTTCAGATGCTGATATTTATATGGCCAAAAAGATGAAATTCTGATAGCTTGTAATACATATCAATTAGATTACTTGCATAAAATACATATAAATATCAGTCGTCACTCTATATCTCCTATTAATATGTCTTAGTAAGATATTTAAATGCTTAGTTTTATGATCAAGCCTCTGTAATTTCAAAACATATAATGCAATGCAATACAATGATGATTGAGAGATTGAAAGATGCTCAAAAGCCTGAGGGATCATATTTGATACTTGCATTTGAACAAAAATGATAATGTATGGATAATCAAGTGAATCTAAGTTGCTTCAGTAAGAATATAAAAATTATTGTTACATTTACTTCATAAAAATCAGTAAAGATGTAAAAAGCATCCATTGTGAATAAAGAATAGTAGCAGGACATCATGTGTGAAAGTCCACACTCACCCAAAGCCTCTCTTACAGTTGGGATGCTGCCCTTCGCTTTCTAAAGCCTCCGTCAATCCCACCTGGCTGTTCCCGAGCCCTTCTCCGTCCTTCCAGCCCTGTTTCTCCATCACACGCCTGCCGAATCCCTACAACACACCAAAGCTTTTTAGCAATGGATGCTACAAAATATTTCACAATTTAAAGGTGTGAACTGATAAATAATGAATGCTTTCAAACATGCAGATTGTTCTTTAACTGTATAATAAAGGAATTGCCTCATCTTGTACCAATGAATTATGCTCCACAAAACAAGATAAAATATGATGATTATGTGCTCATGCAACAATATGGACCTTGTTAAGACGGGCGTTACATTCACTTTTAGTTTAGAGACCTGTTTACTTGACAATGGCATCTGAGAGATCATAAGAGCTGGGTGGGGTGTGATGCGACCGAGTTATCATGACCCTTGAATCTTGCCCATAATTCCCATTTTCCCCTCTGCGATTTAATAGTTCATGCATCAGATGTTTCATGTTCACCCATAAACAACTTCACAAAACATTTAGAAGAACCTCTGTTTGTCTAACAATCTTACATGGTCATAAAGTTTCATATATATATACACTACATTTCAAATACTGTGTCTTTAGTCACTGTGATTTATTTTATTTCTAAAAAAAAATTAAAAGTGTATACATAAAAAGGTAAGTCCCAATTTCTGAAAAAAATAATTATGAACAATGATAAATGTAAACATAAAATGGTACATTTAAATCTATGAAAAAAATACATTTATCTTTTTTTTTTTAATTTTAAATAACTAATAAATCTTAATTCATGAAAATTATATTACTAAAGGTTTCATTGTAATTATTAAATATTAATGTAAATATAAAATGGTACATTTTAATTTATAAATACATACATTTAAAATTTCTTATAAATAAATAATAAATATTAATTCATGAAAAATACATTAATAAAGGCATAATTTTTCATATAAAAATATGAATGTAAATATAAATGGTGTATTTTAATTCATGAAAAAATTAAATTTATTTTTTATTTTAAATAAATAAATATTAATTCATGAAAATTACATTAATAATGGTTTCATTTTAATTATTAAATATAAAATGTAAATATAAAATGGAAAAAAAAATATTTATGAAAAAATTACATTTATAATGTTTTTATGTAAATATAAAATGGTACATTTTAATTTATAAAAACATACATTTATAATATTTTAAAATAAATAATAAATATTAATTCATAAAAAATGCATTAATAATGGCATTATTTTTAATATAAAAATATTTATGTAAATATAAAATATTTTAATTTATGAAAAAAATACATTTTTTTAAAATAAATAATAAATATTGATTCATGAAAATTACATTAATAATGATTTCATTTTAATTATTAAATATAAATGCAAATAAAAAATGGTGCATTTTCATTTATGAAGAAATATATTTATAAATTTTTTTATTTTAAATATTAAATCTTAATTTATGAAAAATACATTAATAATGGCATATTTTAATTTATGAAAAAATTACATATATAATGTTTTTATTTAAAATAAATAATAAATGTGAATTCATGAAAAATACATTAATAATGGTTTCATTTTAATTATAAAAATATGAAAGTATAAAATGGTACATTTTAATTTATGAAAAAATTACATTTATAATTTTTTGTGCCACTTTTGTGAAAATATTGGCAGGGCAAGTAGAAATCTGAACTAATGAAAAAGAAAAAAACCCTTATTGTAGAGTCCTGCTATTTATCGTTCACACTAGTTTTAAAATGTTTCTCTATTTAAAGTGAGACTAACGGTACAAAAGTACTGAATGCTTTCAAACATTCAAAATGGTAAGTGAGGAACTATCACTAGTCTAGTGCTGAGTTGAGCAGTGAATTATAAAAACATCCAAACCTTTGTAAACCTCTCAAAGCTGCCGATTTTTTGTTGCCGTCCCGGCAGCCCGTCCAGACCCTCCCGCAGTCTCCTTTCAGAGCGCATGCGCACGTAATCTCTGGCATCCATGTCGCCGCCGTCTGAGGAGGACCAATCACAGTAATGCATCACTACAGCTTGTGTTTGATGTCATATAACGATCTAATCGTGAAGCGTTTACCTTTAACATAATAGACGCTCATATCCACGTCCCAGTCATCCGCTGTTTGCTCATCGAAATCTGGGGGGAAAAAATCAAAGGGGTGAAATGAGCATCAACTGGATGGATGGACTATTTTATTACAACTTGGGCTGGAAATACATTGTACCTCCTTCTTCCTCCTGCCAGAACTGAGCGTCTGTGTAGAAGACGAGGCCCGATCCGCCCTTCTCCCACTTGAGCTCGATCTCCTCCTCATACAGCCTCTCTTTGGTGCGCTCCTGGCTGGTGACGTCATCGTGGAGGGCCTCATGACGCTCCCACTCCTCACAGCGGTCATCGTCCTAAAGAGGACACGTGTTCAACATGCAGCTTTTTGATTTCAAATATGATTCATCTAACTGCAAAAACTATGACATTGCGATATTTCGTTTTTTATTTCTACATATCAGCCAGCCCTAACTCACATCATCAGGGCCTGACAGCTCCTCTTCACTTCCTGCTTCCTGTGACTCTTGATTGACAGGTGGAGAAGTGGGCGTGTCCTCGTCTTCTGTTAGTGTGGTTGTGGGCGTGTCCAGGCCGCCGGGGCCCGAGATCTCCACTCCTCCGGCGGTGAACACGCTCTCCTCTGCGGGCGTCACGACTGTGCTGTTGCGATACAGGTAGGGCACGTTGCCGTAGCGCCGATTCGAGCCCGTCTTGGGAAAAGTGAGACCCAGCTTGCGGATGAGGCGCGGCGGCAGGCGACAGGACTGAATGAGCTCAAGGAAAACAGTCACGGGGGTGCCGACGTTCCCCGCTGGCATGAGGGAGGGCGGATTGAGCTCCGGCAGGCCCTTGAGGTCAGTCATGGTGAAATGCTCTGATTGGGCAATGTGGCGTCTCATCTCACTCTTCGTCTTGTAGGGGAATGAATTATGCTCTATAAACAGAGATAAAACATGATGATTATCTGCTCATGCAACAATCAGATGGGTGTTGACTTTTAGTTTAGAGCACCGTTGGCATTTTAGACAGATTTTAAGTGACATTTCAAACCGGGTGACCCTTGACCCTTGTCCATAATTCCCATTTCCTCTTTGTAATTTAATAGCATCAGATGGTTTATGTTCACCCTCTTCACAAACATTTACAAGAACCTTTGTTTGTCTAATAATCTTATTAATTTATTTATTTTAATGATAGAAAATACAAATGTGAATAGCATGATAAAAAATTATTGAAAAATTATGAAAAAATAAATGTATAATTGTTATATTAAAATATTGTTATTAAAAATACATATAAATTTAAATATAAAATGATAAATCTATTCTAAAGATTTATAATTTTTTAAATTTTAATTATAAAAATGTAAACAAAGTGATAAATCTTAATTTATGAGAAAAATACATACATATTTTAATAACAAATAAATGAAAATAAAAACAATTAGTAATTGTTTAATTTATGAAACGTTACATTCATATTTATTTTCTTTCAATTATAAAATATATGTAAATATTAAATGATAAATCTTAATTTATGAAAAAGTACATTTAGATTTTCTTAATTTTAATTATAAAATATAGAAATGTAAATATTAAATGATGTATCTTTATGAAAAAAATACATTTATATTTTTTATCTTAATCATAAGTAATTATAGATGTAAATATAAAATTATAAATCTTAATTTATGGAGAAAAAAAAATTCATAATTTTTAATGTTAATTATAAAATTATAAATTTAAATATATAATAAATCTTTGTTTACGGAAAAAAATAATATATTATTTAACATTTTAATTAAAAAATATAAATAAAGATACATTCATCTTAATTTATGAAAATTACATTTATATTTTCTTAATTTTAATTATAAAATATAAAAATGTAAATATTAAACGATGTATCTTTATGAAAAAATTACATTTATATTTTTTATTTTAATCATAAGAAATGATAAATGTAAAGATAAACCGATAAACCTTAATTTATGGAAAAAAATAATTCATAATTTTTTATGTTAATTATAAAATTATAAATGTAAATATATAATAAATCTTCATTTATGGAAAAAAAATCATTATTTTACATTTTAATTAAAAAATATAAATAAAGATACATTAATCTTAATTCATGAAAATTACATTTATATTTTCTTAATTTTAATTATAAAATATATAAATGTAAATATTAAATGATGTATCTTTATGGAAAAATTACATTTCTTTATTTTAATCATAAGAAATTATAAATGTAAAGATAAACCAATAAATCTTAATTTATGGGGAAAAAAATAAATGTATACCTTTTAATGTTAATTATAAAATTATACATGGAAATATAAAATGATACATCTCAATCAATGAAAAATGCATTTATGTCATTTAACATTTTAATTTATAAAATTCAATAATTATACAATTATTTTATGAAATATTATGTTTATTTATTTATATATATATATATATATATATATATATATATATATATATATATATATATATATATAAAACTGTAAAATGAAATATTGTAAATATTGGTCGATTTTAATTTATAAAAAAAAATTATGTTTACATTTTAATTATAAAACATTGAAACATTAACATAAAATGATGAATCCTAATTCATCAAAATCATTTATAATTTGTGTGTGTGTGTGTGTGTGTGTGTGTGTGTGTGTGTGTGTGTGTGTGTGTGTGTGTGTGTGTGTAAGGGCCAGTGAAAACATCAGCAGCACAAGCAGAAATCTGAACAGTCCAAAACATCGTATATCGAGGTACTTTTATTTTGAAAGCTCCCTCACCGGCCTGTTCCGACACTCTGACTCTCCGAATCAAACATTTTCTCCGCAGCCAGTTTCCTTTCGAGTCGATCCACTGGTTCCCTGAATACATCTTGACGAATCTGTCGGACTCCTGTGAGCGAACCGACACCACACAACAACACAAACCCGATTGTTTCCCAGCAGGAGCATCGGAACCCTCCGCCCGCTCGCTGGCTCCAGCGTCTGCCGCGGGGAACGGCACACTCACCTCCGGCCGATGGCGATAATGGAAACACAAGAAGCCTTTACTTTCTATAAACTGACTGAAATAATTCCTCAGGTCTGCGGATCGGAGCCGGGCAGGAATGTTGTTTACAACGAAATACGTCACCTCTTCCAACGCCGCCATATTTGTGACTGTGAAGCCGGAATTCACGCTCTGATACACCAGGCGGAAGTTGTTTCAAAATAAAAGTTAAAGCAAAACAAAAAATATGGATATTTTATTTAATACGGTTTTATATTTGTAATCTCCTTAAAAGTATGACTTTGTATGTCATAATTTAGTCTGTTTATCTCATAATTATGACATAAAAAGTCAAAACTATTACTTTTTGTCATAATTAAGTTACAAAAGTTATGTGGCGGAAATAGGCTTCCATAGTTCTATGTATTACAGCAATTCTATATATATATATATATATATAAATGAAACCTTATATTTGTGAGTGTTTAAATATTTGTAAATTGTAGATTTTAAATAAAATATTTAAAATTATAAACCTTAATGTATGGGGAAAAAAATCATAATTTTTACATTTTACATTTACATACATTAATCTAAATTTATGAAAACTAGATTTAAAAATTGTAGATTTTATTTGATTTAAAATGGTAGATTTTAAATAAAATATTTCAAACATGTTCTTACAAGAAAAAGCAAGTACAGGTGATAATACTGTGGTGCTTTTATATAAACATATTTAAATACCATGGGTTTAAATACCCATCTCAGAGAGAACTGCAAATATCACCACAAAAAATGTAAAGCGACGCGTGTTATGAAAAAGAATTCTACCTTTTTATTAAAATATATTTTCAAAATCATTTCTGTGTTGTCATGAAAAAAAAGTGTCATAAAAAAACAGAAATTAAACTATGTGTAATATCTATCCACATTACTGGCACTGTACAGAGAAGATATGCATAGGAAAGAGTGACAAGAGTGTCAGAACTATTGCTTCCTTTTTCAAATAGTGAATCATAAAGTGATATTTGGTGTTTTCTTTACATGGCAAGCATTTAAAAATGATAGGCCTCCTCTTTTATTGATCCTTAAAAAAAAATAATTCATCACAAAATGATTCTCTCGTCCCTCATGTTATTCCAAACCCATATGAGGGTGAATGAATAATCATTTTTGGCTGAACTAAAGCATTCATTACATTATCGTAGATATTTTAAAGTGTCAGCAGCCTGGTCCACTGGAAAGCACACATGGCCTGATGTTTTACATCTCTTCTGAATCCAGAGAGACAGAAAGTCTAAAGCCCAAGGGAATGTGATCCGTCAGGCCAGCCAGCTGAGTCACGTATGTAAACTCTTCCACCTCCTACACAGGAAAAAGGCAAATATTTAAATACTTCAGTACAGTTTTCTTTTCCCTTTAAAATCTCAAAGTACTTTTACGGCAAGTGTATTGCGTCATCATTTTAAAGAATTAGTTCACTTCAGAATTCAAATTTCCTGATAATTTACTGTCATCCAAGATGTTCATGTCTTTCTTTCTTCAGTCGAAAAGAAATGAAGGTTTTTGAGGAAAACATTCCAGGATTTTTTCCATACAGTGGACTTCAACAGTTACCAACGGGTTGAAGGTCCAAATCAGTTTGAAGAAAGAAAGACATGAACATCTTGGATGACATGGGGGTGAGGAAATTATCAGGAAATGTGAATTCTGAAGTGAACTGATCCTTTAACATTAATGAATATAAAAAACTGTAGCAAATGTATTGCATTGTCAAACATTAACCAATGAGACCTCATAGTAAAGACAAACACGTCATCATCAGCAGGAAACGCACCGTTCTGCAGTGACTGGAGACAGAGCTCTCTCGATACAGAAGATAATCGATCCGTCGACCCACCCAGGGTTGATCAGGCTCAGGGTAAACCAGAGGAACGCCGCTGAGCGGCACCGGCGGAGATAAATAGTCCTTGCGCAGTTCTTCACTTTCCAAAGTTCTACAGAGACAATCAAAACCAGTTCAAACAATGCAGATTTTTTGTTTGTGAAAGCATCATATCATCATAAACTTGATATACATGAAGTCACCTCTCAGTATTAAATTAAGTTCTTTTTTGCTGCTTATTGCACTCAAACAGTCAAATATACACAAAATAATGTCAAAATGCTGGTCTTGACAAGTGTTCACATAAACATGTTTTAAGTTGAGAAAGAAAATGCATGTGTAACAGTATAATGGATCAGTGCATCGGGTCTTAAAGGGACAGCAGCCTAATATACCTGCTGCCAAATTATAAGATAATATTAAAAATATCTTTATGGCAGTTTTCCCCATGGTACTGATGTCAAAATTGTGGCCAGTGAAAATGCTGAGTGGCTAGTAATTTTGGAAAACCTCAGCCACAATGGCTGGTGAACAAAAAAAATTTATGTCAATATATCTCACCGCTGCAGGTTGTCTGGGTTCCTCATGTTCTCATCATAGAGCGTTGGCTGTTCCAACAGGGTTCCTACAAATAAAACCACAATAAGATTTCAGAAACAGCAGCTTTCCACTCCAAAATGTGCATGTTCATTTCATAAAGTGTGTTCAAATGTGCTTAAGAAGCAAATGAGAGCGTTACCAATGACCCAGGGCTTCTCTTTCCCAGGTCCGGCTCTGCAGGGGTCTGTGTATTCCTCAAACACACTATGGCTTTGCTCCAACCTGTCGTCTAGTAAAAACACATGAAAGACACATGAAAATGACGATTTAATAAGTCATTTTTTTCTGAACTTCCTTTGCAGAAATATTGATCTTTAATCAAGACGTACAATATGTGTTGTTGTTCAGTACATACCAGGAGAGCAGTTATCGAAGTTAAAATCCCCACAAAGCACGTCAAACATCACCATTTCATCTTCTCGTCTGGTCACTGCTTGAAACTCACTGATCCATTTGGTCAACATGTTAAGCTGCTCAAAGCGTATCTCTCCGTCCCCTGATCAAACACCACAAATGTCTTAATATTTGATATGCTTCAAAGCATATTATTAGACACATTTGTGCAATTATATCATTTGCAATTATTAGTATTATTAGTTGTGCAATTATAATTTGTACATGATTCAAACTTACGGCAAAACAATAATACTCAAGTATGCAAAAAACAATCAAATTGAATTGGATTGGATTACATTACACAAATTATCCCAAAATTAATATTCTGTCATTATTTATTCATCCTTATTTTGTTCCAAACCTGTATTTGAGATCTGAGAGCTTTGGTGCAAAAGTGATTTCATTTTTATATAAAGCTATCATATGGCTCCTACTATAAAACACAAGTCATGTGGATGGATGGACTTCTGGTATGATGCTTTTATGGCACTTAAGAGATGGTCACTATGAACTCTTGTTGTATGGCAGAGTTTCCCTAAATGGAGTTTGTGAGTTGATAAAAAGCTAATAACTCAAATTAAATCATAAAAAATCAAAAAATCTAAATAAAACACTAAAAAGATAAAATATTTTATGTGTTTATCTGCACGTAATGCAAGCATTAACTGACATCAGAGAACTGTAAACGTGAATGTGTTGTTGAATTGTTGAAATATTATTAAAATATATAGTAAATATTTCAGCTCAAAAAGAGTTAGGCTGATAACAAAAAGTTTGAGAATCCCTGCTCTATAGAAAAGACATGTATAAATAACAGCATACAGGTTTGGAACATCATGAATGAATAAATAAACACAAACATTATTTTTATCGGTGAACTATTAATGCATCATAACAATTAAAACACACTTGCCTTCAGGAGCGTGCAGATGAGTGCAGTTAATATACCCAACCATTTTCTTTTGACCTTTTTGTAACCCTATTTCCACCTTGTGAGAAAACAATTTTGTTTAGGCACACTTTTTAGTTTAGTTAGTTTAAGGCCCTGATATACTTCAGGCAAAATAGAAGAACAAACTGGTGTGACTTAATTTCGAACAAAATCAGGCCAAAATACAGCTCGTTTTGAGTTTGTTTTGGGAGTTTGAAACAAATTCCAAACTAACTTCCCGCTGGTAAACACCTTCAAACTACCATTGGTCTGTGGCAATTACATGGCAGGTGTGGCTCAGATGCAAGTAAAAACATGAACACACTGGAGATGCTGCTTCATAGTAGAAACTGAAGATGTAATTCTAATTGAAAGTGACACAGACACTGTTTTTCATGTTTAATAATGTAAAGCTGCTTGCTTTTTAAGCAATCTAAATAAATGTGACATGACTTGACTGGAGCATGTCGCTATAATCAGATGTTTTCTTAGCTGCTGTTTTCTCACCGCTGTCATATTAGTTGTGTTTATTTTGTTATTGAGAGGAAAGTGCACAGCACGTATTTCATGTATTGACTCTGTTTTACTGTGAAGCAGCTTTGAAACTGCATTCTGTATTAAATATTCATCAGTGTTAATAGCGTCTGGATGTTCGCTATCAGTATCCTAGCTAACAAATATATGTTCTAAGAATGTTCTGCTAATGTTCCCATTAAGTTATGAAAATGTTATTTCTGAATGTTCTCTGAACGTTTTTTTAATTTTTAAAAGCATTTTTTTCTTTGTGCAATCGTTAAGGAAACATTCCATTTTATCATTTAACAAACATTTTTGGAACGTTACTTCTGAATGTTCTGAACATTCTGAAACAAGTAGTAACAGTTAAAAAGTTGCATAAAAGAAGTTGCATAAACAATGTATAAATAACATTTTTGTGCTAATGTTTTTTAGAACATTATTAAAGACTAGTGCTGTCAAAAATTAGCGCGTTAACACATGCGATTAATCTTTTCATTTTATTACTGTTAAAAATATTTAATACAATTAACGCAGCATCCGCTTTTTCCATCATAATTTGGCTAGTGTTACATTATATGATCACGCTTTTATTCATGTAAATGCCCATTTTGTTGAGTATCCTCATAAGAGCAGTCTAATAACGTCTTAAATGAACTTAGAGTTCAAGCCAAAAATATGTATTAATGCAACTTTCATGAAGTAAACTCTTACTAAACTCTTCCTTCCGCCGGAAAAAAATAGTCCCTGACCATGAACAGCAACAGAAGTTACATTATTACGCCATTAGATGGCGGCAAAGACTGTCTTTATGAGTGTGTCAGTCAGTAGAGAAGACTTTTACATTGAAAAGACTGAATTGTTGTGAACACGGAACAAGACGCAACTGACAAATGCTTTGACTAGTGCTGTCAGTCATGGGAAAACCCCTTAACTGTTAAAAGGACAAGATAATACATTGGACATTTAAACAGATTTTTTATTATGAACATATTACTGACCTGAAGGAAAATGATAAATCTGAATGCAGGTAATACACTAAAGCGAAGAACCATGAGTATACCAGGGCCTTTCATTTCCAAACCGATATAAAATGTATAAAACGTTCTAGATCAAATATTAAACTGAATGCCGTACCTTTACAGCGAGCAGGCCTTTGGCAGCCAGTGCGTCCTCTCCTCGGCCGTTGGGAAAGCAGTGGTACTGAGCCTCCATAACGGGATATCGACTGGCCAGGAGCAAACCACTGTTAAAAAACTTAAAAGAGGAGCAAGTTCCAGCAGGCTGACAGGCGTAAACGCCGACATCATAGAGAATGTGTCCGTAGAGAGGCCCGAGAGCCCGCGCCAGCTTCAGAGCGGCTCTCTTATCGAAAACCTCCTGGAAGCAAACTATATCCACAGAGGACGGGAACAAAGAGGACACCTCTATCAGCACATCGCCGTCTCTTAGGGGACGAGGCGAATGCTTGTGCTGGTTGGAGTTCTGGTTGCAGTTGGGTTTGGGAAGCTGCTGCTGGTTTGGGCCATTGGCTTCATCCGCTTCAGTCCCGTCCTTCTGATCTGTGACGGAAAAGTCTACAGATCCGTATGAGGACGGGGTCGGTTGCGGGATCAGGCTGCTGGATGGTGTAATGGTGCCGCAGCTACTAGGAGAATCTACGAAAATACGAATGTGCGGGCGAGTGACACCCTGCACGATGCTTTTCCCGATGAACGATGCGCGCTTTTGAGTATACCCGAGGTTGTTGAAGCGAGCTACTCCGTCGGGCAACAGGCACAGGTTGCCTGTCAGAAACCCAAAACTGACCTTCCTTGTCTCCTCCCATCTAGCATTACGATCCTCTGCGTGAACGCTCTGCACCTGATGGTGGTACGAAAACGGTCGGCGTACGGCCTGAAGCGGTGCCCATAGTACGAATCCCAGGAGGGCGAATGGTGTAGAAATTATAAACAGGATGAAGAACAGGACGGAGCCAAAGACGACCTTAAGCGGGTGGAGGTAGCACTCCTGTTCGATCCTCCACATGCGCTCCAGACTGGTGGAGACGCAAACGGCGAGGAGACGGTCCAGGAACCAGAAACAAGGGAAGATGAGACCCCATCCTACAGCATGGAGACCTTCCAAAAAACAGTTGGGGAAAGGCGACTCTCTTAAAGACATGCCTCAGCACCGCACGCCACGGAAAGAAGCTTTCTCATCTCAGATCTTCCACATAACCACTTGAACTCTGTAGCAAAATGACAAATAAGGTGAAAATGTTAGAATGTTTGCAATGTTAGGAAAGTGAAAAGCTATATATTTATTTACCTAATCAACTAGTTAGTGAATTGTATGAACCAGGGTTATTATTGTTAAAGGAATAGTTCTCCCAAGCCATCCTAGGTGTATATGACTTTCTTCTTTCAGCAGAACACAATTGGAGTTATATTAAATAATATACTGGAAGCTTCAATAAGCACATCCATCCATCATTAAAGTAATCCATACAACTCCAGTGGGTTAATAAAAGCCTTCTGAAGCAAAAGCGTTGGGGTTTTGTAAGAAAAATATCCATATTTAAAGGTGACCTATAACGCCCCTTTTACAAGATGTAATATAAGTCTCTGGTGTCCCCAGAATGTGTCTGTGAAGTTTCAGCTCAAAATACCCCACAGATCATTTATTATAGCTTGTCAAATTTGCCTCTATTTGGGTGTGAGCAAAAACATGCCGTTTTTGTGTGTGTCCCTTTAAATGCAAATGAGCTGCTGCTCCCGGCCCCCTTTCCAGAAGAGGGCGGAGCATTAACAGCTCAACAACAACAAAGCTGGAGAATCTCACGCAGCCAAAATGAGGATTGTCAGTAACGGTGTTCAGCCTTACATTGTTCAAACCGGAGTCGACACTGATGGAGAGACTCAGGAAGAAGTTACAACTTTTAGAATGCAGCTAGACATTTCTGAATGGTTAGTGGATAAATTTATGTAGTTGCTGTGGAGTTGATTCAACTCATTGACTAGCATGTGCCGTCATGTTCATCTTTTGTGCAAATCCAGCGTTGAATTGACCCTCGTTTGTGAAGCAGTCCGGCGTAAAATGACGGTATAGCAATGACACTCTTCCTCTTCTCTAAAGCAGCCCAACATGGCCTCACCCCCTTTGTTGCGTGTTCTCGGGGGCGGGGTTTATGTAAATTTTGGGGTTAGTGATGTCACCAACCCGGGAAGAAGCTTGTTGTAGTCCCTACTTGCCGTTTGTTGTAGTCCTTGAAAAGCGCTTTCTGTAAAAGAAAATATCTCCCTTTGCATTGAACTTTGAGCATTGTAACTTTGCAGATGTTGTTTATGCTCAAACAGCAACATTACACACTAACTAAAGTTAAAAAAGTGAAATCATAATCAAGGACCCCTTTAAAACTTTATAAAGTATAATCACTGGCAACGGCTGTATGCGTTTTATTTTATTTTAATGTAAGATATTTTTGCTTACAAAAAACGTTTTTCAAAAACTCGGACACTATTCAATGCCATTACAAAGCTGGGAAGAGACAGGATTTTTTTTTTTATATAACTCTATGTTCGGCTGAAAGAAGATAGTCATATACACCCAGGATGGCTTGAGGGTGATTAAATTATGGGATAATTTTCATTTTTGGGTGAACTATTCTTTTAACTATATCTAAAACCATAAAAGAATTGTTTTACTTTAAATAAAATAAACATTAACTGAAATAAAATACCCTGAATCAGAGTTATTATCGTTAACTAAAACCATTAAAAAAATGTGTTACTTGAACTGAAAATACAATATAAAAAGTTTAGTTTAACTTGAAGTACTAAAATTACTAAAACTAAAACTGAAATAAAAATAAATAACACTATAGACATTAAAAAATTACAAAATGACAAAATAAAATAAATACAACTTTAAAAAAAAATTGAATAATCAAATATAAAAATATTAATAAAAACTATTCTAATAAAACGTAGTATCTCAGCGATACTAAAACAACCCTGTTTCACACAGCTGTCAAAACTTCAGACACACAATTCTGACTATTATGTTAGAATAATAGTTAAAAATTGTAAAAATGAAAAACTATAATAGTATCTCAATGATACTAAAATAACACTGGTTTGAAGTTTGAACAACTGACTAGTGTCTTAATGAAAGCCCAGAAAGATAAAGCTAAAATCCTCTCAGAGAAGTTGCGTCTCTCAATAAAAATATTAAAAATGTGAAAAATAATATAGATAAACGAGTAGACCTCTCTATACACCTCCTAGTCAGTTGGTGGATGGCTGGTTGACTATCCCTTTTCATTTCAATGCATTTTTTTGACAAACACAATGATCTCCATTCTCCACGTAGCCTGTTGAACAGGAGAAACATGTTTTTATAACCTTTGGTTGGATTTTATTTTCATTTCTCTACTCATGTCCGTGAAAGAGTGTTTCAGTTCTCAACTGGCGGTTTTCAAAATGTAGGTCATAAATCTTGTACATTTATGCATTTAGCAGACTCTTTTATCCATACATTTCCAAAGAATCGAACCCATGACCTTGGCGTTAAATGTAAAGACAAATGTATAAAGCAAAAACATAAACGCCTCCTTCCACTCCACAATTGTGTTTCCACTTTTCACAACTGTCTGTATCAAATATCATGTCTCATGGATTATGTCTGACTCATTGAGTTTCTGAATGAAGGAACTCATCCATATGTCAGCAAAACAACCCTGCCCATAACTACAACAGGATATTATGAAATTTATCAAATATTTAAGAGGATCTTGGTGCATTTGCTGGCAGAAATGCACCAAGAGGCATCCCTGATTAATTGGTGATGACTATGTACTGCAGAAACTGTAGTATGCTGTTCTGGAGCCAATAGTGCACTAGAGATTAGAGACTTACAGCAGGGATCTGCAGTTTAACCGCATACTCCACTGGATTAATGCATATTGATGTATTGATCGAGAGCATTTACGACACTAATGCACAGTGATCAATAATGAAATCAGACGCATGTAATTGCACTGCAGGAAACAGGTCAAAACATGCACTGGATTCAATGCCAAAACATGAACTCCACACGTGTGCCGACGTCATCCTGCATCTGCGCGACATTATCATACTATTATCATATCATTCTCTCTCTCTCTCCCGTCTAAACCCCGTCACAGCTTTCTGTAATCTACCTACAATCACGTGTCACTGGTGACCAGATCCCGGTTAGCAGGGCGGATAATGGCAGCAGTCGCGAGCTGGTAAAGTTTACCTGTCATATCTAGGCACTTACCTGACTCGGTTTGTGGCGCGCGACAGGCTTTCTTTTGAACATGAGCTGATGTTGTGGTCCGTCCGTGTGTGGTGGACACCTTTCTGATTCAGTGAATAAGGCTCATTTAGTCTCTCTGCTGCTGCTCGTGTCCCTCCAGCGGTTTCTACACGCACGCATACAGTATAATGGGTCATGCGCGCGCCCGTCCACATCCCCGCGTGTGCGCGCGCTTCCGCAAAGCCTTTCTGCGGAAACTGACTTTACTTTTTTTTTTGGATTTTGTGGCGTTACTGCTTGCATACAGTGCATGAAAAAATACTATAGTAATTTATAGTAAAATGATAGTGTTTTTGAACCACATTACAGTAAAGTAGCTACTTGAATTAATTTGTTGTGGTAATATAACAACTATATAGTAATATAAACAAATAACTTTACAAAATACTGTACGTTTTCTACAACTATAGGGTTATTATACTACAGTGAATACACTACAGTTTACTGTAGTAAAAACTAAAGTATACTACAGTGTTTATTACAGCTGATCAGTTCACTAATACTACAGTATTCATTAACAAAGTGTTGTAAATACTATAATATATACAGTATACTATAGTAAATACTACAGTATTGTTGTAAATATTATAATATATACCGTAGACTATAGTAAATACTACAGTACTGTTGTAAATACTATAATATATACCGTAGACTATAGTAAATACAGTACTGTTGTAATACTACAGTATTGTTGTAAATACTATAATATATACCGTAGACTGTTGTAAATACTACAGTATTGCTGTAAATACTGTAATATATACAGTAGACTATAGTAAATACCACAGTATTGCTGTAAATACTATAACATGTACAGTACACTATAGTTAATACTACAGTATTGCTGTAAATACTATAATATATACCGTAGACTATAGTAAATACTACAGTATTGCTGTAAATACCATAATATATACCGTAGACTATAGTAAATACTACAGTATTGCTGTAAATACTATAATATATACCGTAGACTATAGTAAATACTACAGTATTGCTGTAAATACTATAATATATACCGTAGACTATAGTAAATACTACAGTATTGCTGTAAATACTATAATATATACCGTAGACTATAGTAAATACTACAGTATTGCTGTAAATACTATAATATATACCGTAGACTATAGTAAATACTACAGTATTGCTGTAAATACTATAATATATACTGTAGTCTATAGTAAATACCACAGTATTGCTGTAAATACTATAACATGTACAGTACACTATAGTAAATACTACAGTATTGCTGTAAATACTATAATATATACCGTAGACTATAGTAAATACTACAGTACTGTTGTAAATACTACAGTATTGCTGTAAATACTATAATATATATTGTAGACTATAGTAAATACCACAGTATTGCTGTAAATACTATAACATGTACAGTACACTATAGTTAATACTACAGTATTGCTGTAAATACTATAATATATACCGTAGACTATAGTAAATACTACAGTATTGCTGTAAATACTATGAAATATACTGTAGACTATAGTAAATACTATAGTAAATACTACAGTATTTTTTCATATGTTGACATGTCCATACTTAAATGTACATTTTCTCAATAATATTTTAACAATTGTAATGAAGGGACCCAGAAAATGCCTTTAAAGTTTAACATTTATTGAGATTTCAGTTTTGTTTTAGCTAATGGTGGGTAGATAAAATGGACTAGCAACTAAAAAGTTTAAAAATATATATATATAATTCATCATATCTTAAAGCACAAGAACTGCCAAAATGTCTTTATTTATTTATTTAATTATTTATTTATATTTATTTTGGCTATGTATGCCCACATAAAAAAAAAATACTACAGTAATTTGTAGTAAATACTATAGTGTTTTTGAACCATACTATACTAAAGTAGGCTACTTGAATTAATTTGTTGTGGTAATTCTATAATTGATGTGGCAATATAACAATTATAATATAAACAAATTACTTTACCCAATACTGTACTAAGTTTTCTACAACTATAGGGTATATTATACAATACTACAGTTCACTATAATTTATATTACAGTATGCTGTAGCATTCATTAACAAAGTGTTGTAAATGCTATATTATATATACAGTATACTACAATTTACTATAGTATGGTTCAAAAACACTATAGTATTTATTATAAATTACTATAGTATTTTTTCATGTGGGTGTGTAAGGTTTTAGCTGAAATGTATAATGTTTTAGCTGAAACTAAACAGAAAATTCTAGCTTTTTTATAGATATAAAGATAAAATTCATGATATTGTTTTACTTTCAATAGTTTCTTATACACTATATGAGTGAAGATTTACTATTAGCATGTCAGAACAATGATTTGAAGTTATTCCCATCCAGCTTATGTTACATTAATGTTACATTTAACGCCATTCGAACATGTGTTTTCTTTCCATTCACCTCCAGACTCAGTGTTTTCTTGCATTTCTAAGTTGTTTATTTTCAGAAAGGAGCAAATCAGGGAAGGGACGTGTGGATTGAGACGTTTCTACCACAGGAACAGACTCCGTCCATCCAGTCGTGCCATAAAACACAAGCAGCTGAGCAGCAGCAGAAGATCCTTCAGCAACCTGGACGGGGCAGTTTCAACAATCACCCTGCGCAAAAACTCGGGGTTGTTGTAGGCCGGTTCCCGGGCGTCAGGCGTCTCCTTCAGGATCCCATAGGTGTTGACGATGAACTCGCTGAAGGCAGAGTGGAGACTCATGTTATATCCCAGCGAATGAAGCCTGTCCGTGATCTCTGTGTGTCGCTCCAACAGCTGGAACTTATAAGCTTCATCCACCGTCCCGGTCAGGGGGTGAATGGAGACCTGATGTTAAATGTTGAATGAGACACAGCAGATACTGTCAAAACATCCCACAGGTTCATCTCTGAATCTACAGCCACCAAACACTTTGTTTAACATCCAGTGAACAACCACACAATCCCACTTGCATTTGAAGAGGAAATATGTTGTTTCTGCATATTAAACTGAGCAAAAAACATTTTAAGTGTCACAAAATTACACATTTCAGCTTTAAAGTTATGATGACAAGATTTTGAAATTGCAAGCATGCAACACTAAATAAATATTTAAATAGTCTTCATGTATAAATATTCTTGAACATTAATGAAGCAAATTAAAGGATTAGTTCACTAATCCTTAATTTACATTCCAGGATTTTTCATTTACATTCCAGTTACCAACGGGTTGAAGGTCCAAATGTCAGTTTCAGTGCAGCTTCAAAGAGCTCTACATGAGAGTCTAATCTCGCAAAACAATTGGTAATTTAAAAAAAAAAAAAAACATTTATATACTTTTTAACCTCAAATGCTCATCTTGCACTGCTCTGCAATGCTCCACGCATTACGTAATCATGTTGGAAAGGTCATGCCTGATGTAGGCGGAAGTAACGCAGTATGGCGGAAAAATCCACTTTTTTCCTCCAACTTCAAAATCATTGTTGTTTTACCTTTTTTTTGTAAAGACCGTTTGACTTAGTCTTTGCATGGTTGCTTTGTAAACACTTGCTCCGTACTTCCACCTACGTCTCACGTGACCTTTCCAACGTGTTTACGTAATGCGTGGCACATCACAGAGCAGTGCAAGATGAGCATTTGTGTTTAAAAAGTATATACATTTTTATTTTTTTTAGAAAATAACCGATCGTTTCACTAGATAAGACTCTTATTCCTCATCTGGGATCATGTAGAGCTCTTTGAAGCTGCACTGAAACTGACATTTGGACCTTCAACCCGTTGGTAACTGTTGAAGTCACTATATGGAGAAAAATCCTGGAATGTTTTCCTCATAAACCTTCATTTCTTTTCAACTGAAGAAAGAAAGACCTAAACATCTTGGATGACATGGGGGTGAGTAAATTATTAGGAAATTTTAATTCTGAAGTGAACTAATCCTTCAACTTTCTTTTCGTAGTCAGTCTACATGTTTCTCAATATCTTGTTCCGCTCACCTGCTCTATTTTATCTCGGATGTTCTGTACGGTGAATCCATACAGTCTAGACTGTTCCTGGAAAACATGTGAGAGGATTCGACGGTCCAGCTGGAAGGCAATTTCACCCAGTAACCTGCTGTGATCTGTGGGAATTAATCAGATTATCCAGGAGTACACAGGAGACCAGATAAGGACTGTGCTAAAGCTTTTTGCTTTAAAAGTTCAAATTCATTTTCCGGGGTTCACTCGGGGTTAACTAAAACTATTAAAAACACTTTACATAAAGCTGAAATAAAGTAGGGTGAATGCAGGTTGATTGGAACACTTTTTGCCATTGAGATGAGTTGGAAAAAGTGTCCCAATCAACCTGAAGTAATAGAAAAATAACTAAATTAGAAGTGATTAAATGCATGAAATTAGTTTTGTAGACAAATATAAAATATTTTTATGAAAATAAAATAAATGTTACAAAGTATAATTATTTATGTTTGAACTCGAGCAGTGAAAGAAAATAGTGCAAGTTATGAAGCCCAAATATAAGAGACTATACATTTGTGTCACATGCTTTGATCATTACATCATTTGTGTTATTTCAGAGTTTTCGACACATTACTGTTATTCTAAGATGGAAAATAGTCAGAGTTGTGCGTCT
Source organism: Ancherythroculter nigrocauda (assembly GCA_036281575.1). Classification (NCBI taxonomy): domain Eukaryota; kingdom Metazoa; phylum Chordata; class Actinopteri; order Cypriniformes; family Xenocyprididae; genus Ancherythroculter; species Ancherythroculter nigrocauda. Next base: position 40,018,981 of record VTFQ01000010.1, read on the forward strand.
AAACTTTTGACTGCTGTGTGAAACAGTTTTACTATTATAGATACTATTATTTTTTTTACTAATATTTTGAATTAGTTTATATTTTTATAGTTTCCTAATACATTTTTTATTGGTTTTTGATTTAATAAATAAATAAATAAAGTCTATATAGTCTATTATTCACATAGTTATTTTAGTACATTAAAGTTAAACTAAATGAAGAGAAATGTTGCCTTTGCAACTAATTGAAATAAAATAATATGTTTATATATATTTTTTATTGGTAACACTTTACAATAAGGATCCATTTGTTAACATTCTACAGTTCTACAGCATTTATTAATCTTAATGTTAATCTCAACATTTATTAATACTTTTTTTTAGATCAAAAGTTGGCATTAGTTAATTAATGCACTGTGAACATAAAAAAATAAAAACAAATAAATGGGTCAATGATGTGACGGGTCATTTTTGGTCCAAAGGCCTTAATAATAATAAAAACAAAGATATGACATCCAAAGTATGTAAGGTAGTACAACTAGATCTCTTCTATTGAATCCAAAAGGTTTGTATATTATATTTCCTACATATAAAGGTATTTTAAAGATTTTGAAGTGTCAAAAGGTCATTCAGTTTAATCGTCCAAAGGCCAATACAGCCATTTCATTTGTGAGTAAAATATCTTAAAATGTAAAAAATGTATATATTTTTTATTCTGGCATGATTTTATAACATCATATATCAACATAGTGCAAAATGATATTAAAATTATGTGTAGAAATCGTTGCTTTGTTATGAGAAAGAATGTCGGGAAAAATTAATTTCATTGATGTAATTCGGAGTAACCATGAAGGGACCATTTTGGATCAAGTCATGCGGTCAATATCATGTGACAGGATGTGACATCATTCAGACACCTGCAAAGGACCACATGGTCATGAAGCAAAGTAACTAACTCTCTCTTAACTATTTGAAAAATTAATGTTTTCACTTTCACTCATACGCATGTCCCGAAACATCAGGTCATTCGGTACAACTGCTATAAAACATGGAAAATGTTGTAATATTTAAGAACTTGTACAAAATATAAAATGTTTGATTGTCCTTTTGCTAGCTAGCTAGTTATCAGCCTGTTAGCATTGTTTGAAAATATCGTCATTCGGTGAAACCGAAATTTTGGTCAAACCGAATGAGTTTTTTGGTGACAAATTTTATCCATATTGTAAAAAATGACAAAAGCAGTGTTAATTGATTATAAAAATCTCATAATCTCATTAACATTTAATAAAACTTCAAAATGAATTATGTCTCCATTATGTTTTTTTACACTTTTAAAAACCTTATTCATCAATGACCCAAATGCTGTATATATTGCTTATTTTTAGTTCATGTTAGTTAATGCATAACAAATGAGACCTTATTGTAAAGTGTTACCATTTTGTTTGATTTCAGTTCAACATAAATGTTTTGTATGGTAACCCTGTGTGAAATGCACACCTCTGAGTGTGTGGTGTGTGAAGGAGCAGCTGGGCAGCTCCTCGTGATTGACGGCTGAGGCGTCCGTGTGCAGCAGGCTGAGCGGTGAGGACGTCTTATGGGCTCTTTTCAGCAGCTCATCACTGAATCTGCCCTCATCCACAGTGGTGCTCCATTCAATATTTGATCTGCTGCCTGAATTAGTCACAGTGACATTTACAATAAAAATAATGAATGAACTCAAAGTCTAACATACATTTCCCTGGACTGGGTGTAGGAGAGATTAAAAATATGTGAATTTATAAAGGAGGCCATATGCTTTATGATATGCATAATATATATTTACAGAATGGCTGCATGATCTATTCAAGTAGTTTCATTAATATTTTGAATAAGCTTTAATTTTTATATTTTTAGTTTTCATGTTAATTTTAGTTATTTCACTTTATCGATTTTATAATTTTTTTTAATATTGCTGATTATTTATTATTTATTTCCAGTTAATAATTTCAGTGCTTCAACTTATTTATTGCATAGGCAACATTTTTTGTTTTTTAACTAATATTTTTATCTTATTTCAGCTTTATTTCAATAAACAGAAATGCTTTTTTAATAGTTTGTTTTAGATAACGAAAACAACCTTTATCTGCACTATATCAGCTTTGGCTGCACAACCAACATAAATTATGTTTCTTCGTATATTAAAAACACAATTTTCTATGGGGCAAATAAATTCCTACCAGTTTGAGTGATCAGACCATCGGTTGATGTATATCTGTTGGGTTCTGACTGCAGATCAGCATTTTCTTCATCCAAATGATCCATTTCATGCCTCAGTTTCCCAGCATCCATTCTCAATGAACCGTTTTTGACCTTATCCACTTTTACTCTCCACCAGATCAAACACAAATGATTTTACTTCTGTCTTCGACACAAGAATCAGAATCAGAACACTACTATGATGTCATCAATGGAAGCTAAATGTAACTGTAGATGAGAAAAAAAAAATCCAAAACAATGAATTTGTACATTAAAAATGTCTTTATTCCCTTTTCAAAAGTACAATGGAATGCATAAAAATATCAAGAATGGGTAACATAAACAGAAGTGCAGCAAAGGGGAAAAAGAATCAGTGTACTTTCTCAAGATTATCTTAATAACACCGATTGACAGGTTACACAAATATATAAAAGATCATATACATGAGCAGAGACTAGAAGCTTCACATTTTTCTTAGTGCTGTCAAATCAATCGCATCTAACATAAAAGTCTGTAAATATATGTGTGTGTGTGTGTGTATATATGAAACTCTAGGGGTCCCATTTTAAGATCTAAGCTCATGGTCTGAAGCACATGGCACAGGTGCAGTTACGTGTCTGAATCCACTTTTGCTAGTTTAACGACACGTAAAGTTGTTGGCGCACCAGACGCATGGTCCAAAAGGGTTGTACCTAGTCTCTTAATGAGTCATGGGTGTGTTTTGAGCGTAACATGAAATAAACCAATCAGTATTTGTCATGTTTGTGCGTCCCTGTGTGTGTAACAAGCAGAGTGTGCTCCTGCCTATAGACGTATATTACTAATGTTCCCTTTAAATAAAAAAAAAACAAATACTGCGAGTCATTTTCAGTTGCCTCTAAATAGCAGCACACCAACAATGCGCCTGAACACACCTCTTTTTCAGACCAGCACGGCCATGGGTGAACAGATGGGTGGAGTGCATTTGTGCTGGACGTGAAAATGATAACTGCGTCGGGCTGAAACTAGCACAAAACACCTACCGTCGCATTGCGCCGGATGTATGATAGGGCCCTAGATGTGCAAGCTGATAGGTCCAACTCATTTTATAGTGATAATGTCATTATCTACATAGCAGCTGATTGGTTGTTGTTGCATCAGAGGCAATTGAACTGCGGTTTAACATTCAAACAAACACCGGTATGTTGCTGGTCGTAGTGTACAGCGCGCTTCAGAAACCCTCCGCCTCCCCAGCTCCACCTGCACAGGGGTTAATTTATGTATGTTACATATGCAGCAGCAGCAAGTCTTGGTACTTGTTCTGCAGCAGCAGTGTAGCAGATCTAATCCACCAGAACAAATACATTAACATTGCCATATCCATAAACATGCCAATCTCCATTACTACCGAGAGTTGTCATGACAGAACTATATATATATATATATATACAAACTTTTATGTTAGATGCAAATAATCACTTCTTTTTTTTTTTTTTTTTTAAATGTGACAGCACTAATTGTTATACATTTCAAGAAGTACAAATGACTTAATCATAGTTGTGTCTGCATATCAACACAAGAAAGCATTTTAACATAGAAGAAAACACTACTGCATGTGTTTCTGTACGAACAAACACATGAGGTTCCCATATGGTGGAATTTTAACCACGGCTTCTTCCCATGATTCGCAAAATGTATAAAAAGATCTGGATGATGTCCAAATACAGATTGAGTGCGGCGAAGACATATTCTTCGGGACTCAGGGACAGTTTCTTGTTCCCCAGAAGCAGCTGTGTGTCCACGGCCAAGAACTGCAATACAATCGTGACGTTATTTCATTTATTTTGTTGTAAGACACAAGTGAAATGAAGCATTTATCTATATCAGGGATTCCTAAACTATTTTGTCACCCGAACCCTTTTGACCTAAAATACTTTCTTGAGATTTAACATTTAGTTATAGCTTTGTTTGGTTAATATTTGGCATGTCAAAACACCTCCAGGGCCCAGAAAACATTTCAATCATTTAACTTAATATTTAACAAAATATATGTTCACGGTTCTCTGATATAATGGTCACGACATGCAGGTAAATAAATCAAATAATTCATGTTTTTTAGTAAGTGTTTTCTTCTGATTATTTATTTTAATTGTACATTTTTATGATTTAATTCATTATTATTAGCTAAACAAATCGAGCACTTACACAGGTGAAGATCAGCGCACCCAGCGACGCATAGATGAGGTCCAGAATCCTGCTGTACAGGAAGATGCAAAGGATCCCAAAGAACAGAAAGACGATGAAGCACACGAACAGCACCCCGTAACAGGAAGTGAAGTCGTACTTGGTCTGTGATTGGACAGGAGATATTTATGAACATCAGCTTATGTGAATGACAGCACTAACAATAGACATGGGAATCGTAACTATTCTGGTTTTGAATCTTTTATTTCTCTAAAAGATGTGTTTACTGAATAAAAGTACTGAACAATACAACAGAAACACTATTTTAGTACATTGTTCTGTACACATCAATGCAGGAAAGCAGACGCAAGGTTATTATTGATAACTAAAGCTAAAACCATAAAATAATGTTACTTGAAATAAAATAAAATATTGAAGTACTAAAATAACTAAAACGGCATGACAACAACACTCTACTACAACAACTCTCCCTCTTCTCTAAAGCAGCCCAACATGGCATCACTCCCTTTGTTGCGTGTTCCCGGAGGCAGGGTTTATGTAAATTTTAGGGATATTGATGTCACTAATAATGAAAGTGAGGTCAAAAATTATGTCAAAGAATCGACTCCAGGCACAACTACTCAATATGCTGACCAAATCTTTTATAATATTTGAATAAAGGTGTCAATTTTCCTAGGCAGGACATCACTTTTGACCACTACTGTATATATCAATGATACTAAAATAACACTGAGCAGATGTTCATGACTATCTTCTTTTAAAAAAACCTTGCAATTATTCAAAAAACATGTAAATCGAGAAGCGTTTGTTGCACGCAACCAGTTCTCGATTTCCAACCCTATTGAGATGACAAGATGAGCGCTGACCTGTAGAGAGAAGACCATCACAGTAACGCAAACCAGCACCGTAATGCCGATAGCCATCATCACGATGTCAGTATCGTAGAAGCTGGAAATCACCCCAACCATGTAGGACATCGCTAGAGTCAGAATAGACTGAAATGAAAGAAATCATTCATTACAATGCATGAAAGAAGAATTGAAAATGTTTTCAATTTAAATCTGTTACATTAAAGAATCACCAAAGAAATGAGGTTCCACGGATGCTTCCTGCGAAACTCTCCGCAGCAGAGGATGACCAGGTAGGGCACGAGGAAAACCATATAGCCCACCCAGTACGTCCATGTGTTTTTCAACACAAACAGCTTGACGTGAGGTTCAAAAGTGAAGAGGGCCACGAAGCCGGAGGTCACTGCCAGCTGCACACTTAAAACGGCAAAGACCTGAACGCAAGAACAGAAATAAAACAACACCAACAATCACTTTAACAGGTCAAATACCAGGGTTAGTACAGTTAACTAAAACTAAAACATAAGAAAAACGTAAAAAGAAAAAAATACTTCTGAACATTCCCAAAATCCCATAGACTCATTGAGGAGGTCAAAACTAAGCCATCTATCACTAGCTTAACAGCTAGTCATGTGCTAACAACGTGCTAAAACATTCTAGTAACATGTTAAATCATGCTAATGAAGTGTTAAACCAGCTAGAAACAACTTGATAGCAACATGCTAATTCATGTTACGGTCATGCTAGCAACATGCTAGTAAATTCATTTCAAATTAAAAGCAAGAGATGAGATAAAAAAAAAAAAATCTATCAATGGATTATATGCACAGTTACTTCCTGGTTGTCGTTAAGCCAGCTCGGTCATTTCTGGTGAACTGTTAGCTGTTCATTCTGTACTCACTGTACATCGACACAAACCTTCAATGTTTGACTTTTTAATGTTGTATTCATATTTTAATGAAGTTATCACATTTACCTAATGTGCCAAGAAACCAGTTTTATTGATTGCAATAAAGTCGAAGTTATTGGGACGTTTAAAAATGCCCTGTCTGTAATTAGACACGCACATACATTTTTTCCCCCCACATTTCAAATGTTATTTTTAATGTGATGACCACAAACATTACTTGTTCATCCTTCTGAGATTGTCCCCATTGTAAAACCGAACGTTTAAAAATGAGGAAATTCAACATTTGATGGAAAACACTTATTTAAAAACAAAAAAGACAATAATTACCACTTTAACCAGCAGGTGGCGGTAGAGTAGCATTTATTTGTGCATATATCAGCTATTTCCTCTAATCCTTTTTCATTTCGTTTTTGACTAAATATTAAACGTCATAAAATAACTAGGTTTAAAAATACATTTTGTCAATGTGAAGTACTCACAAAATCTCATGAAAAACAATAACTTTTCTTGTGAATGAATGACTCAGAAAGTGAGCACCACGCTCTCTTTGTAATCACAGCAGCTGTCAGTCAGTGCAGCACAAGATCAATGATTTCAGCACACTTGTGAAAACTACGGAAGCCCTAAACGGGCATGGATTACTTTTTTTTTTTAATCTTGTTTTCTCGTGATCACGACTTAATTTTCTCGTGATCTCGAGATAACAAAAGTTGTTTTTTCGTGATCACGACTTAATATTTTTTCGTGATCTCGAGATAACAAAAGTTGTTTTCTCGTGATCACGACTTAATCTCTGCTCGACATTACACAAATGTGCCAACAGGTGGCAGTATATTACCAAATATAAGTGGTGATGCGCTGTAAATATCCACTTTACTGTATTAGTTCATATTGGCTCAGATTGTACGAATTTCGGACAGAGATAGTTTTCCTGATCGCTTTATTTTGTGCAGTATTGTGTGCCTTAAGCAATTAACTCTACTGTGAAATGACTGATTATAATTAGTGTATCTGTTATCGTTCTGACTAGTTGCATGACTCACCACAGTTTCACGACCGCAATAGTTCGGTGTGATACTAAACTTATTGTTTATTAAAACTAATTTTGATGTCACTGTTCTGTTTGAACTTCATTGTGTATCTTTAAGACGCTATTTTAATCATCGCAGTTTCAGTGTTCGTTTACCTAAATATGTCACAATGTATATTGATAAGAAATGTGATTTATAGCCTATGTCATTTAATTCAGTGATAGTGTGTAACCTATTGTATTTTCTACATTTCTTTGTAGAAAACATACACATAAACACGCTTCTCAAACAGGAAATCTGGAGTATTGCACCCCTTTTTAATGGAAGATAGGAGGAAGACAGTTTAAAGCACATATCGTCACAGCCTATCCTACATGACGAATAAAAATAACATACACATTATGTAATATATATATATATATATATTACATAATGTGTATGTTATTTTTATTCGTCGTGTGTGTGTGTGTGTATATATATATATTAAATGAATATGGAAAATAAAGTTGGTTTAATCTAAAAGGTTTTAGAATTATAGAATAATCTAGCATCTTTCTGAAGGCACTCTGCCTGCGCTTGAGATGCTCTGTTGAATATTAGCTATGTTAATTACACAAACAATATGTTAAGTGTACATTTATTGAACAGTGATTAAATAGCCTATATGTATTTATTTATTGTAAACTTTATTATTAAGTGAAGTAAACATTTAGCTGAAATATCCACAAGATATAAGAGCGCATGATTTATCCGTCGATCAGATGCGCGTCAAAGTTGTGTTCGTTACTATAGCAACAGTAGAATCCGGGTACAGTGTTTCAGAATCAATCATTGTAAAAATAACTTTTAATAAGTCGTGATCACGAGAAAACAACTTTTGTTATCTCGAGATCACGAGAAAATTAAGTCGTGATCACGAGAAAACAACTTTTGTTATCTCGAGATCACGAGAAAATAAGTCGTGATCACGAGAAAACAAGATAGAAAAAAATTGTAATCCATGGCCGTTTAGGGCTTCCGTAGAAAACACACATTTTATTCAATGAATCAAACTAAAGTGCACAATAAATATTTAATTTTTTAAGCATTTTTTCACATAAAAGTGTGAAAACTGATGGTCGAATTGAATTTAGCTGAGGAGGAACACTGAGGTACGTCTTTATTTACTTATTTTTTTATCCTGTCTTACGTTTGAATAACTAAATTAATGCTATGCCTGACTATTTAAGTGACTATATTCTGATTATAAACTAAGTATTACACTACTGATGCTCAACACACCAGCAAATGACATTTCACCAGAAGTTTTCGAGCTGGCTTATAATAATGCGGAAGCTCCGTGCATATAGTCCATTAGACAAAGGTCAGATAAAAACTGGTATTATTTCTGTCTCCCTCACTTCTGAAATGATGGCTATGCCCCTGACCCAAGTATAAATGTAGTAATCATAATAGAAAATTAATTATCATAATGCATGAGAACATGATGCTGTTTATGCTTTCCACTGAACCTGAATCTTGTTTTGAGTGTGTTGAATTTTTTTTATTGGTGCTGTCATGAAGGATTTTCCCCATATCAGTGTTTACCTTTCGAATGAACATCCTTCTGATGGATTTATCATCGAGTCCAAAGCTGACGAACTGCTGGTTTTCATAGTCTGGAGGTGGGTCGCTTTGCACTGGATCACCCATTGCCACTACTTCACAACACAAAAAGGATAACTAACTTAGTCAAGAGCTTATTAACAAAAAGCATCTATTCAAATTCCCCTCATGTGAGATTGAATCTCTTACCATATGGAGCCGGTTGTCCGTACGGTCCGGTACTGTAAGGACCTGCTTGAGGATACGGTTGCTGTGGATATCCAGACCCTCCCTGTCCATACATGGGATTCCCAAAAGCAGTTGGTGGTGCATACGGGGATCCAGCATATACAGTGACGGGTACGCCAGGATCCACTCCTCCATGAGGAACACCAGCATCATAAGCAGGAGGCATCATAAAGCCTGGCGGAGCAGGCTGATCCATGCTGGTGACATGTGGGGGGTTATCAAAGCGAGTGTATCCGCCTTTGTTTTGTGCCATGACTGGATCTCAGTGCTGTAAAAAATAAATAATAATAATAAAATACAACAAAAAAAATATATAGAACGGTAAGATTTTTTTATGTTTTAAAAAAAGTCTGTTCTGCTCACCAAGGCTTCATTTATTTGATCCAAAATATAGAAAAACAGTAATATTGTAAAATATTATTACAATTTAAAATAACTGCTTTTGCATCATTACTCTAGTCTTCAGAGTCACATGATCTTTCAGAAATCATTCTAATATGCTGATTTATTGCTCAAGAAACATTTATTATTATTATCAATGTTGAAAACAGCTGTGTACAATTCCTTTTCAGGATTATTTGATGAACAGAAAGTTCAAAGGAACAGCATGATTCTGTCACATGATTTTTGTGAAGTATCATGTGACACTGAAGACTGGAGTAATGATGCTGAAAATTCAGCTTTGATCACAGAAATAAATTACAGTTTCATATATATTAACATAGAAAACAGCTATTTTAAATTACAAAAATATTTCACAATATTACTGATTTTGCTGTATTTTGGATCAAATAAATGAAGCCTTGGTGAGCAGAAGAGACTTCTTTTAAAACATAAAAAAATCTTACCATTCTAATAATTTTGATTATTATTAGAATGGTAAGATTTTTTATGTATGTATATATATATATATATATATATATATATATATATATATATATATATATATATATATATAGTACCTCACAGAAGTGAGTACACCCCTCACATTTTTGTAAATATTTTATTATATCTTTTCAAGTGACAACACTGAAGAAGACTAATGAGTCACATGACAATGGGGAGAGAAAATGGATAATTGGGCCCAATTTGGATATTTTCACTTAGGGGTGTACTCACTTTTGTGGCCAGTGGTTTAGACATTAATGGCTGTGTGTTGAGTTATTTTGAAGGGACAGCAAATTTACACTGTTATACAAGCTGTACACTCACTACTTCACATAATGCATAGCAAAGTGTCATTTCTTCAGTGTTGTCACTTGAAAAGTTATAATAAAATATTTACAAAAATGTGAGGGGTGTACTTACTTCTGTAAGATACTGTATGTATATGTATGTGGGTGTGTTTGTGTATGTATTTTATATATAGGGGAGAGTGGGGTAAGTTGTCACACTTCAAAACTAGAGGCTCTATCTCAAAAATCAAATAGCCACTTTGTGTGACAACTTCCTGTTCACATGTGGTTTAGATCGCTCTAATCTGAGGTTAGCACATTTTTCTTTTTTTTTTTGGCTTAAAAAGTAAAACATTTGCACTTTAAATTTTATGCAATACAACTTTGTTAGGTATGAATGTTAAAAATTATTACACACGTCAGTTTGGGGCAAGTCGTCACATGTGACAACTTGCCCCAGTACAAATAAACACATAGAACATGCTCAAAAAAAGAGGTTCAACATGTTAAGTCAGTTATGTTCAGAGATTAAACATGTTAAGTTAAGCGAGTTATCTGCAGTATTCCACTCAGTTATCATGGATCTATGTGCAAGCCAGAGAACATTTGAGTTTAAAGTTCAAAGTAAAGTGGTCTTGCCACTTAATGTGTTTGGATTGAAATAATTGTTTTTCCAAATTCTCTAGGCATGATTGTTTATATTTCCAGTTCTGGTTTGAATTTAAAAACTAAAATCAATAATAACAATTAAGTAGTTGTGTACTTATTTTTAGATAATCTAGTGTGACAACTTACCCGCCGATGGGGCAAATTGTCACAAGTGCACATTCTCTATTCAACAGTCTACAACTCCTTAATGAGATAAGATATGAAAATGTAATGAATACAACATATGTGTCCAAGACTTCCTTCTTTCATTTGGTATGACATTTATACCATTGTGATGTATGGTGCTCAGTAAATGTTAGACAGTGTGAAAAGTGTGACAGCTTACCCCGCTCTCCCCTAAATATATATATATATATATATATATATAAGGTTCGTTAGTTAAACATTAATGTATTAACTAACATGAACTAAGCATGAGCAATACATTTGTTACTGTATTTATGTTAGTTAATGAAAATACAGTTGTTCATTGTTTGTTCATGTTAGTTCACAGTGCATTAACTAATGTTAACAAGATTTTAATAATGTATTAGTAAAAGTTGAAATTAACACTAACAAAGATTAATAATTGCTGTATAAGTGCAGTTCATTTTTAGTTCATGTTAACTAATGTAGTTAACTAATGTTAACTAATGAACCTTATTGTAAAATGTTACCAAAAATGTATATAAAAAATCAAGTTAAATATTTTTCCCAGTATGACCTTCATTGTTCACTGAATGAAAATCTTACAGTATCTAGTATCCATACAGCATATTTACAGCATAAAGACGAAATACATTTACAATAACAAGTGTACATTCACTTTTGACATGTTTTAATCACTTCTATGAATTTCCAGGCCTCAAAAATCACCATTCCCTGAAATTACTTCCCTTTTAACAACGTCAAAAAGTTGTGTAAAACTATATAAAAATCTCTGGTAACACGCCGTAACAAAGAATAATACCACTAATTAATATCCCAGTATTCAATACTAATATATATATGGTTACAGTAACAAAATAACAATGTAAGAGAACAAAAGAGGCAAATCAGTGTAAATTTGCGCAACATGACACACTTTCGTTTTTACTTCAGTGATGAAGAAAGTATCTGAACTTACATGAAGCTGCGAACTGTAGAGTGGCGTTTACACTGTTAATTAACTTACCTAATCAACTTAAGCTTGTAGATCCTTGATAAAATAAAAACCTCTTCTCTTCAGTAAACAAACCACGATTCCGAGTCTCGTGAACGCGCTTCCCGTAAGAGAACAGAAAGCAGCGCTCCGCCTCCGCCTCGCGGGACACAGATGTTGCTGAATCGGTGTGAACGTGTGAACGTTGTATTTTATATTTTAATATTATGCATGGGTTTATTTTGTATGTTTTTATCAAAGCGACTTTAGTACAAAAAACTATCTAGATAAAATAAATAATGTTGATTATTAAGAATAAACAGTAATTTGACATCCCATCCAGCAGGTGTCAGTGTTAACCACTTGTTGCTGCATAAGGGTTACCTAAAAATGAAAATAATGTCATTAATTACTCACCCTCATGTCATTCTACACCCATAATTCATCTTCAGAACACAAATTAAGATATTTTTGATGAAATCCGATGGCTCAGTGAGGCCTGCATTCACAGCAATGACATTTCCTCTCTCAAGATCCATTAATGTATTAAAAACATATTTAGAACAGTTCATGCGAGTTCAGTGGTTCTACCTTAATATTATAAAGCGACAAGAATATTTTTGTGCGCCAAAAAAAATAAAAATAACGACTTTTCAACAATATAGTGATGGACCGATTTCAAAACACTGTTTCGGAGCTTTGCGAATCGAATCAGTGACTCGGATCTCCTATCAAACGGCTAAACTGCTTAAATCACGTGACTTTGGCGCTCCGAGTCACTGATTCGATTCGTAAAGCTCCGAAACAGTGTTTTGAAATCGGCCCATCACTATATTGTTGAAAAGTCGTTATTTTTTTATTTTTTTTGGCACTCAAAATATTGTCGTCGCTTTATAATATTAAGGTAGAACTACCGAACTCGCATGAACTGATGTAAATATGTTTTTAGTAGCTTTATGGATCTTGAGAGAGGAAATGCCATTGCTGTGAATGCAGGCCTCACTATATTTTAAATATAGACCAGAATATGATCCAAAACTCTCCCATGTTGACAGTTACTACAAAACGGCAACAAGAAAAGGTTAAAGGAATAATCTGTTCTACAAAACTAGTTTTTAGGCATCATACGTAATGCAGAAAATAACTTCAAAATGAAATTAAAGGGATAGTTCACCCAAAAATTAAATTTTTGTCATCATTTACTCAGTTTCAAACCTGTATGAATTTCTTTGTTCTGCTGTACACAAAGAAAGATATTTAGAAGAATGTCAGTAATCAAACAGATCTCGGCCCCCATTGACTACCATAGTAGGAGAATTAAATACTATGGTAGTCAATCTGTTTGGTTACTGAGATTCTTCCAAATATCTTCCTTTCCTTTACTTATAAAACTCAATGTGTTTACACATCATCTACCTACTATTTTTGGTTGCAGTGAATTACTACTAATAATTAAAGTGTTTAAAAAAAAATACACAGAAAATAAGTGAGACCTGATACTTTTTTAATAAATCATCAGAATTGCTTTTATACACATTTTATCAAATGTCAGTCATTCCATGTGATACTCCAATGTTTTGCAAATGCATTTTCATGAACAGAGAGCAAAGTGTAAATAATGACCTACAGGATGACTATGACAAAGCTTGTTTAACGAAAAGCAAACTTTGTTGCAAGTGGACTGGTGTTGTTAGATATGGCCTTTTAATACACAAATACATCAATTCTGTAGCTGCACATATGATTGCAATAATTTCCTTTCGCCACATTCGTCCCGTTATTAACATAATATTAAATAACACAAAGGCAACAACAAACCCAATTCAATAACATTCACTAAACCATAATGAAGGCACATTAATCCAGAGTAGTGTGATCAGTAGGCATACACTAATATTGAAACATACAGTGTCTTTCAGTAGTGCTCATAGCTTTCGAATATTTAGTTTTAAATATAAAAATCACCTTTTCGATAACCTCAACCGATGTGCAAGTACAACAAAAATGTCCTATCAGTGATGTAAGGCACAGTAGTGTAAATGCTGAACACTGTTTGCTGTCCTTTAAGGCACTTTGTCTTCTTAAGTCAAATATATGATAACCATTTCAACAGTCACATAAGCAGGCTCATGAGGTTATAACAGGTCATAATCGTGAAATGTCAAGGTGCAACTTTTAAATAGCTGTGAATTTATGAAAATAACCAGGCATCCATCAGCATAAATACAGATGAGGCACAAATATTGGTGACATCTGAAACCTGTGATGCATTAAAGGAATAATTCACCTAAAAATATCAATTCTGTCATGATTTACTCACCCTCATGTTGGTCAGATTTTTGTTCGGTGGAAAATAAACGCAGGAATTTTGAAGATTTGATGTGGTTAGTGTATCATTTCTGAATCTGAATGCAAATGTGAATATGATGGTTTTACTTTTAAGTGTAAATAGCCAAACCAAAAATTCTCACTTATAACAATATGGTTTCATTAGTTAACTACATTAGTTAACATGAACTAGCAATGAAAATACTTCTACCGAATTTATTAATCTTAGTAAATGTTAATTCCAACATTTAACAATATATTTTTAACATTAGTTAATGCACAAAGTGAAACAATGAACACTTAGAATTTTATTAATGCTAACAAATATTAAAGGGTCAGTTCACCCAAAAATGAAATTTCTGTCATTAATTATTCGCCCTCATGTCGTTCCAAACCTTCATTCATCTTCAGAACACAAATTAAGATATTTTTGATGAAATCCGAGAGTTTTTATCTCCCATAGAAAGCAACCGTCATTCGAGGTCCAGAAAAGTAGTAAAAACATTTGTTAAAATAGTCAACGTGACTACAGTGGTTCAAAAACTTAATGTTATGAAGCGATGTAAGACAGGGGGGAGAAGATATTGTTGAATAAAGTTATTTTTGTTTTGTTTTTGCGCACAAAAAGTATTCTCGTCACTTCACTGTTGTCACTTTGACTATTTTAACGATTTCTTTACTACTTTTCTGGACCTTGAATGTGGTCATTACATTGCTTTCTATGGGAGATAAAAAACAACAACAACAACTCAGATTTCATCAAAAATATCTTAATTTTTGTTCTGAAGATGAACAAAGGTATTAGAGATTTGGAACGACATGAGGGTGAGTAACTAATGAGAGAAATTTCATTTTTTTTTTTTTAAATAAATGCTTTAAAATATATTGCTCATTGTTAGTTCATTTTAGCTAATCATTAACTACTGTTAACAAATGAGACCTTCCTGTAAAGTGATACTGTAAGGGTTTTCAATGACATTAGGGTAAGAAAATTGTATAATATTCCTTAAATGCTGGTACATAAGAAACTTGGTGGCACTGAAGAGTTAATTAACAGCATTGTGTTTGACAAGCTACAGCCTACAGCTTTCTTCTCCGTAATAAATATTAAATACTACAAATAAAATGACGAGAACAGCAATAATAACAGTAACAGAACAATAAAAAAGTATATCAGTTTCTTTGGCTGACACAGTAAAAAGTGGCACAGTCATAAATGGTCAAACGACCAGCTTTTCTTTTCTTCATCTCACTGCATGCGGTCCGTCTGGAGCTGCTGCGGCTGGTATTGACCGAACGCGGCCGCCGTAGCCCCGGGCGCAGGAGACGCGAGAGGCTGCTGGACGTAACCGTAGCCGGTCGTGGCGACGTAACCCGTGGCGGCTGGTGAGGCAGCGTATGGGTACTGATCGTAAGCCGCGGCGGCAGCAGCGGTGGCGGCAGCGGAGTACTGTGCGTAGGCTGCGCCGGTGTAATCCAAGTATGGAGAGGCTGCGGCCGCCGCAGAGGCCGCGGATGGCTGGACGTGCGGGATCACGACGCTGGGCTGCACGAATGCCTGCGGGTACACATAGTGAGCAGGAATCCTGAGGGACAGAGAGATACTGGGATTAAACGGGGAACGAGAAAAGCATTCTGCGCACAGCAGCTGCACTTCAACAGAGAAACAGCACAGTGCATTAAAGGGTTATTCACATAAATAGGATTGCCACAATAGAGCATGCTGGGAAGAGTCAATGATCAGCTGTCAGCAATTCTATCATTTCATATAAGAAGATGCACCTAACTTACAGTATTTTCAGGCATTTTACAAACTAAAAATAAACTGCCTTTTTGTTTTAAACAGTTTGTTCTGAAACTCACTGCAGATGCTAAAAAACACCAATAGGCCTCATTAATGAAATACAAGCAGAATGAATTTGTGTAAATGATTAATTAAATCATCATTTCACTTTTTTTTAACTTTTGTTAGTGTGTAATGTTGCTGTCTGACATCTGCAAAGTTACGACGCTCAAAGTTCAATGCAAAGGGAGATATTTTCTTTTACAGAAATTGCTTTTTAAGGACTACAACAAACAGCTGGTAGGGACTACAATGAGCTTCTTCCCAGGTTGGTGACATCACTAACCCTAAAATTTACATAAACACCGCCCCCAAGAATACGCAACAAAGGGGGTGAGGCCATGTTGGGCTGCTTTAGAGAAGAGGAAGAGTTGTTGTTTTACGCCGGACTGCTTCACAAACGAAGGTCAATTCAATGCTGGATTTGCACAAAAGATTAACATGACGGCACATGCTAGTGGATGAGTTGAATCAACTCCACAGCAACTACATAAATTTATCCACTAACCATTCAGAAACGTCTAAAAGTTGTAACTTCTTCCTGAGTCTCTCCATCAGTGTCGACTCCGGTTTGAACAATGTAATGCTGCGTTCACACCAAACGCGTCTGGGGCGTCAAATTCGCGTCAGACGCGTCTAGTTGGACGCTTGAACATTTTGAAGTCAGACGCTTCAGACACGCGTAAAATTCGCTTTATTCGCGCGTCTAAACAAAGTGTGTTCAGACGTGAATTCGCGTCATGGGAGATCCTCTGAATAAACACATTATCTTGTCAGTTGGAAACCAGTAGCGGCAATTTAACTCGGTATGCCGGCTGGCTTTTGCTAGCGAGCAGGTGGGCTAGTATCAACGGCTAAAATCATGCAAAGCGTTTTACAACTAACCAGATTGTCCGATTTCTTCGCTTATCCTCTTCCAGACAAGGTTCTTTTTATTCCTGTCTTGGTAAAAATATGACGACACATCATAGGTGGCCACACACAGACTATTATCTTTGTTCTGGTCTCTACCGCTGATCACGTCATGAACACGTTACTACCAAAGCAGAGTCCCTGATTGGTTAACGCGCCGCGAATTTACGCCAAAGTTCAGATTTTTCAACTTGGGCGTCTAGGGTGTCAGACGCTCAATTCGCGTGTCAGACGCGTCAGGCACGCGAACGCTCAATTTGCGCCGTGCCATTCGCGCGTCAACGGCCGATTCGCACCGCGCTATAGGCTTGATTCACGCCGCAGGATGTCTAGACGCACGTTTGCATTGACTTAACATGTAAATCAGACGCTCCAGACGCGTTCGGTGTGAACGCAGCATAAGGCTGAACACCGTTACTGACAATCCTCATTTTGGCTGCGTGAGATTCTCCAGCTTTGTTGTTGTTGAGCTGTTAAAGCTCCGCCCTCTTCTGGAAAGGGGGCGGGAGCAGCAGCTCATTTGCATTTAAAGGGACACACACAAAATGGTGTGTTTTTGCTCACACCCAAATAGGGGCAAATTTGACAAGCTATAATAAATGATCTGTGGGGTATTTTTAACTGAAGCTTCACAGACACATTCTGGAGACACTAGAGACTTATATTACATCTTGTAAAAGGGGCATTATAGGTCCCCTCCAGACATCAATTTTGCGCTCTACTGTACACAGTATGTTAAGTGAGTTTATTTTCTAAGTCTAGTTTTACATTTATAAATGTTTTACACAGATTCTTTCTGCTTGTGCTTCATGAATGAGGCTTAAATGTCATTAGTGCTGCCACTAACAAGAGTCCATCTTTAGTCACTGAGCTGACCATTTTAGTTTATAATGATGATTCAAATGAATGCTTTTGTATTATTGATATCATGGCAAACCTATTTCATTTGCAAACTCAGCATTCAATCATGAGTTCACATCCTAATATTGCTTAACCCCCCACTCCAAATGCCAGGGTAAAAATAACTATGGATATCAAAGCAGATCGATCAATATCACAGCAGAAAAAAACCCTTCCAAAAAAAAGAAAGAAAAAAGAATAGAGCGACACCAATTCTGCAATCATAAACAGGGTCAAGGTTACTGTCACACCAAACAATATTTAAAAAGAAAGAAGAGAAATCCAGTTAACTTACACACGCACACGAAAGAAAAAAAACACACTCGCGTGCGTTCACACGTCACCGCGTCCACTGCACACAAACACAACGTTTGAAGAGTGGAAATCTGCTGCTAAACACACCGAGAGACATCAAATCTAACACATACTACTTCTGTTTGCTGCTGTGCTGATGGGAAAATAAGCAGCAAGCTCTTAAAAAAATAGTTCACCCAAAAATGAAAATTCGGTTATCATTTACTCACCCTCAAGTTGTTCCAAACCTGAATGAGTTTCTTTCTTCTGCTGAACACAAAAGATATTTTGAAGAATGTGTGTAACCAAACCATTGACTTCCATAGTTTTTTTTTTCCCCCATAATATGGAAGTCTAAGGGGTCCATCAACTGTTTGGTTACACACATTCTTCAGAATATCTTTTGTGTTCACCAGAAGAAAGAAACTCATACAGGTTTGGAACAACTTGAGGGTGAGTAAATGATGAAAAAAAAAAAAATAATTTTTTGGGTGAACTATCCATTTAAACTGTGTGTATTCAGCATTTTTACACTGCAAAAAAAGCTGCATTTGAAGTGACATGAAGTATACAGGTAAAACACATTTCACCCCAATATAAAATGAAAATCAAAGCATTTAAAATTACTTATTTTACATAAAATGTTTTGTTTTACAACAGTGACCTTATTTTCAAGATAATTATAAATTAATGCATCTAGACATCTTTCTTAATGATTCTTGTTACTGTAATACAATACAAAATATTTTACTGTCTTAAAAGTATTTTTATTTAAATTATGGCTGCACGATTTTGGAAAAAAATGACATTGCGATATTTTGCTTTTCTGCGATATGAAAATTTCACCAGATGATTTGAATAGCTCTATTTGTAAAGAACTAATCATTCTAGGATGATTGGGGTGATTTTGTAGGGCAGTGCATCTGAATAGAAAATAATAAACAAATTACAAGCATAGATAAATTAAATAGAACAAAGATATATATTAAATAAACAGTGCTTTATGTTTGTCTGATAAATCTAACTGTATTTAGGTACAGACATTGAATAATAAAATGTAAAATAACACTGCATAGTCTTCACTGAATAAATTAAAAAAATAATTAATATAATTAATTAATACAATTTATTTTTGTTAAAGCAACAAAAATGATTTTCTCTTTTGTTGTTTGATTAACATTGGTGACACAAACAACTGCGGGTTTATTAGGCTGCTGTCACTTTAAGAAAAATGCATGGAACCAATTTGATACACATCCATTTTCTTTCTCAAATATTTACAACACATAACCAACTGTGTTCATGAGGGTGCTCGCCGAGATGGGCATTTTGACGTAATTTTGCGTGCACGCGTCCGTTCAAGCTCAAAAAGAAGAGAAAAAGAACTGAATTCGGTGTTCTCGTGCTGTCAGCAGTGCAAGTTCCAGTCTTCTTGCTCTTGATGTTTAAACTGACAGAACTTAAAAACACATGCAAATGATAAACTTTCACTCTATTATGGTTAAACTTTGCAATTAATCTGCGGAACCAATTACTACAATCCCTATAGGTTACTTGACATCGCACATCCTCCCATGTGACTATCGTGGATGCCATTTCAATGCTAAAACGATATATCGTGCAGCCCTAATTTAAATCATTATAAATTAAAGGCAGCACAGAAAATACTATGGAAGCTTGTTTCCTACACAGAATAAAAAAAAAAGAAAAAGAAAAAAAAAAAAATTATCTTACAATTCTGACTTTTTCCCAGAAATGCGAGATATAAATTTGTAATTGCAAGTCATAATTACCTTTTTTATTTTTTTATTCCATGGTGGAATTTATTTTATTTAATTATTAATTTATTTATCACAATTCTGAGTTTATATCTCGCAATTCTGAGTTTCGGAGTTTTGAGATAAAAAGTTGCAATTACCTTTTTTTTAGTTTTTTATTTGTTGGTGGAAACAAGCTTCTATAAAATACTCAAAATATGTTTGAAAATAAACATTTTTTTGAGGAACTAAAAACGCAAATGTCACAATGCAAAAATAAGCAAATAAATAAATAATATGCTTGAAAGTTGATCGTTGATTCTTGTGCACAGCTGTCATTAAATGGGACACAAGCTTAGTTTTAGGACAGCGGCCAGCGCTTTTATTTTAGCCAATCAGAAACATTCTTCATCTGTGAATCATTTTGCACATAAGGAAATGAGTCTCACATAGACTTTTGACTTCAGCAAGCCTGGTACACACTGCAGATATGAAATAAGTTATCTAAATGGCTAAAATTGCTTAAAGGATTAGTTCACTTCATAATTCAAATGTTCTGATAATTTACGCACCACCATGTCATCCAAGATGTTCATGTCTTTCTTTCTTCAGTTGAAAAGAAATGAAGGTTTTTGAGGAAAACATTCCAGGATTTTTCTCCATATAGTGGACTTCAATGGGGTTCAACGGGTTGAAGGTCCAAATGTCAGTTTCAGTGCAGCTTCAAAGAGCTCTACATGATCCCAGACGAGGAATAAACGAAATGATTGGTCATTTTCTAAAAAAATAAATAAAAATAATATACTTTTTAACCACAAATGCTCGTCTTGCACTGCTCTGCGATGCACCACACCACTACGCGTGATGTAGGCGGAAGTACCATATAAAAAAAGTATATAAATTTTTATTTTAGAAAATGACCAATTATTTCACTAGATTAAGACTCTTATTCCTCGTCTGGGATCATGTAGAGCTCTTTGAAGCTACACTGAAACTGACATTTGGACCTTCAACCCGTTGGTAACAGTTGAAGTCCATTATATGGAGAAAAATCCTGGAATGTTTTCCTCAAAAACCTTAAAAAGAAAGAAACACATAAACATTTTGGATGACATGGGGATGAGTAAATTATCAGGAAATTTGAATCCTGAAGTGAACTAATCCTTTATTGGACCTTTAATTTGACAGTGTAAAGATGCCTGAAGTCATAAATACTAAAAGTGGAAGGGCTTCATTTCTCACACACATTTAAAAAATAATACCCCTCTATGTTGCCGGGCAGATTTTATATTTTATTTTTCCTTGGCTAAAAATGAGTCCTAACCAGCAAACATGCAAAAACAACAGGTGTTTGTGTTAAATCTGTCCATAGATTAGTTCAGAGTCTCTAACACACCATTCCTTACTGTCAATCTCCTGGAGTGACAGGACAGGCTGTGGTGAGGCTATTTTCTGCTGCCCTTGCCTTCATAAAAGGAGAGCCTGAGCAACGCTATCAGCAACAGATGGCCCAACACTTTAACTCAGTCTGAACCCTTCATTGCCTGTAAACACACAGGCATTACTACACACTATAATATGTGTTTGTAAAGGCAAAACTGTCTGTGGTAAACAAATTAGATGTAGTAACAACTGGCCACATCTCAAAAGTTCTTTCAATGTACTTAATTATACCGATACTCACTTTACTACATGAGTTGCATGTAGTGTAACACTTTACAATAAGGTCACTTTAGATTAACTAACAATGAGCAATACATTTGTGACAGTATTTATTCATTATTGCTGACGTTAGTTAATCAAAATAACTGTTCGTTGTTAGTTCATGTCAGGTCAGGTCCATTAAATAATATTAACAGATACTTTATTGATTTTAATAAAGTACTAGTAAATGTTGAAATTAACCTAATGAATGCTTTAGAAGTATTTTTCATTGTTAGTTCATGTTAACAAACGTAACCAACTCATGTTAACAAATGGAACCTTATTGTAAAATGATACCGCAGATAGCATATAACCATTTTCTTGTTAATGAAGTGATTTCCAGGAACTTTGATTAGGTTAAATTTACTGTAATACAACATATAATTATGAATGTGGTATAAAATTTGACCTAATTTCAAGCGTGTCATTGTTAAAAATACCCCTGTTACTAAGCTGCGCCGGCAATTTTCTTACTACGGGGGTTGCTAGAGTTCAGGGCTAATTTAAGGTACTTTGTAAATCACAGAAACAGAGGGACTGATCTCTCGGATCTTGTGTCTCTGAACACCTGTTGTCTCGTGGGCGCTCTGAATGTCGTTGTGTTCCAAACTAAAGTACAGCGCTGCAGCTGTTCTCTTTGGTTCAGTCCTCTGTGAGAATATATATTGTCCTTGATCGGTGCGAGTTGACTGAATCTTCCTGGAAGGACAGAAGTAACTGTGTACTGGATCAGTAAGCAGTACAATACAGTGAAATACTGTGGTTTCTTAGGCCCAAAATGTTCCGAACTTACTTTTAGCTATGCAAACTCGATTTTTATTGCATTCTGAAATGTATAGAATGCAATGCATAACATATGTGTTGCATTCTAAGCATTGCTTTAATAATAATAATAATAATAATACATTATATTTATAGAGTTCTTTTTAAGTGAGTTTACATAAAATAAAAATGACAAAAAAGCATGTTTGTTGCAACTACCTAATATAATAATATATCAGGTTTAAAGACAGACTAATGTTTGAAATTACCACAGTAATTTACTTTAAGGCAGTATCGCACGCATCCATTGCAGATAAGGCAATTCCAGAGTGCACTGTGACAAGCAATGAAGTGAAAAATGTCAATTATAAATAAAGTAGTGGCCAAAAGTGATAGGATATTTGTTTTTAATGACCCTACAAGTTCGATTAAACCATCAAAATATGAGAAAAATATTTTAGATTTTTTTTTAAATATTTTAAATATGAGGCAAGAACAAAACACTAAACTTAGTTACGGTATTTATCTGACAAAATTATTTGGCAAAAAGTAGTGCTGTCAAACGATTAATCACAATTAATCGCATCCAAAATAATTTATAAGTAGAAAATGTGTGTGGTGTGTGGGTAATGTGTATATTTATTATGTATATATAAATACACACACATGCATTTATATAGTTAACAAAAAATATGTTATATTTATGCATAGTACACACATATATTATGTAAACATACTTTTATTTTGGATGCGATTAATCGCAATTAATCGTTTGACAGCACTACAAAAAAAGGCAAACTACTGCGGCAGATTTTATTTTACTATGCAAAATAATGCACAAAAAACACAAAAGCATACATTGACTACAACATAATAAGTTAGTTTTCTCTGGTTTTTGCATGTATTCCTTTGTATGACAGCCTGGCCAAAAATAATGTCGGGACAAGTTGGCATGTTTCATTGCGTTATCACAAATAAAACGATTGACTCCAGGCACAACTATGCAATATGCTTACAAAATCTTTAATAATATATGAAGAAAGGATGAAGAAGGCTTGGACATCTTAGGCTGGACATCACTTTTGGCCACTACTATATACTTGCAACACTAGAAAACACTGATAAAAACAGTTAAATTAATTTACAATATTTGTTTTTGTTGTTTATTTTATGCTTATTAGAGAATGTAGACTTTAACTGCATTAAAATCAATTGAATGTCCAGTTACCCGCTATATTTAAGACATACAATTGGCGCTAATGTTTCTAGCCTTAGTCAATTCAGAATGATTGTAAGCAAATTACGTCTATTTTTCACAAAGAGGTTTAGGGAAAAGTGAATGTAAGACACTGTCAGGGGAAAAGCCAAACGATTCATTAGTAAAATAAAAGAACAGAGGCACATGAGATACACTGCAACATGCAAGCCATGAGTTGTTTTGAGGGTGCGCCAGTCAAGAAAGACAAACTTTGACCCCTTCAATAACAAAACACTGAAACGTCTGTTCAAATGAATAAAAATCAGTAAGAACAAGCTGTGCACAATCATCAAGAAAATGGAAAAAGGCGTTCCCAGCACCCCAAGACAAAGATATGACCGTCTCCCCGAATCCCCACGTCCTACTATACACTCATTTCTATTAAAAGCACACGGTTTAGCTATGAAAACCACTTCAGACAGGTCCAAACGCACACAAAAGCTACTCTCCAAAAAAACAACAACAACAACAACAACGTCCATGCAAGCTAATCACCATTTGAGAGTGTACATGATTGAGTCTACTGGCAGAGCTTATGAATTCTGACTTTGTTCAGCTCGTTCACCTCTTAGGTTATGTTAACCGAAAGCGAGCCTGTCAGATCAGAGAGAGACACATTACATTGAGTCACGCTGGAAAGAGGAAGTGACAGACGTAGACTTTTCAGGAGTTGACAACAGTGCAAATAAAACGCACACAACAACAACAACAACAAAGATAAAATGCACACACACACCTCATAACCTGGCGGAAAGGGGGAGGATACAGTAATGGGGAATGATCATCCTCACTATCTCTATGACACAAGGAGAACAACATTTTATAACACAGGAATCCATCGAAAATGCACAGAAATCAATACAATTATGCTTTACAGAATATTGCAACATGTTGGAATATGATATTGTTGATCATCACACATTTATCTTTAAAGGTGAAGTGTGTTATTTCTGAGCCCTTTATCAAAATAATGAAATTTCCAGTATCTATAAATCATGCTATTGGGTCAGTGTTACTACTTAGCTAACAAACGTTTTGCTAAAATTCCCATTAAGTTATGAAAATGTTATTTCTGAATGTTTCTCGAACATTCTTGGTTATGTGAATGTTAAAGGGTTAGTTCACCCAAAAATTAAAATAATGTCAGTAATTACTCAGCCACATGTCATTTCAAACCCGTAAGACTTTTGTTCATCTTCAGAACACAAATTAAGATCTTTTTGATGAAATCTGAGAGCTTTCTGTCCCTCCATTGACAGTATATGCATCTACCACTTTCAAGGCCCAGAAAGGTAGTAAAGACATCATAAAAGTAATCCATGTGAGTGCTTGTTTGCAGAAAAAAAAAGTAAAAAATTTTTTTACCACTTTATTTACAAAATATAAATCTCCAACGTGCATTCACGCAACAACGTCTGCTCTCGTGTCAACACAACACACATGCGTCTTGGTGCTCGCACACTTGAGATGAATATTTTGTAAATAAAGTTTTAAGGTTAAACCACTGAGTCACATGGATTACTTTAACAATGTCTTTACTACCTTTCTGGGCCTTGAAAGTGGTAGTTGCGTAGGCTGTCAATGGAGGTAAAGAAAGCTCTCAGATTTCATCAAAAATATCTTAATTTGTGTTCTGAAAATGAACAAAGGTCTTACAAGTTTGGAACGACATGAGGCTGAATAATTAATGACAGAATTTTCATTTTTGGGTGAACTAACCCTTTCAGGGAACATTCCATTTTGTAATTTTGCAAATTTTATGGGAATGTTACTTTTGAATGTTCTCTGAAACGCTAGAAGAAAGTCCAACTAAAATGTTTCAGAACATAAACGCACCATGAACGATGTATATATAACAGTTTTGTGCTAACGTTTTGAGAACATTATTAAAGGCACAATATGTAATTTTTCGCCACTAGAGGTCGCTTTTTCAAAACAAAGGCGTAGCATGATGGCGCCTTGATTTCGCAGAATCATGGGAGGTGTTGTCTTCACGTCTACAGCCGGTGGAAAAGAATCCGACGAGACTTGAGCAGAAATCATATTCATGGATGAGATAATGTATTAAAGATTTATTAACATTACTGTAGTATGAAGCAAGGTGCGGCTGAAAGCCGTTGGAGCGGAACGAGGCCGCTGGAGCGATTGCTAATGAGAGACGAGCGTGACACACGACTCGAGAGCAGCGGAGCTTTTATTCTGCTTCTTCCAGCACATGTGAGGTAACGCAGTCCTGTTTTATCATATTAGATACATTTGTGTGTTGAAAGTTGTTATAGTGCTACTCTGCATTTGCTCGACGGCTGCTATGAGACACTTGTTGCACACTGCGGTAAGCTAGATCGATATTAGGCATGGTAAAACATGGTACTCACCGTAAATCAAGAAAACGAGATTTAAACAATAAGACTTACTGTGTTGAGCTATATAACATAATTAGTTTTCTGTCGATGAATGTATCCAAACAGTTCACCTGTCTAATAAAACACACAATATATTAAAGCATCTTTGGTGTTTCCATGGTTTCTACAAAATAAAACTGGAAATCGATGGTAACGCGGGTATGATGTGATTGACAGGCGATGCACGGACACGGTCTGTGTCCTGATTAAAATTGCTTATTTCTCTGGATTTAAACATTCTTGGAAACATTTGGGATAATGTAAATACACAAGTCAACAAAATATATAACATTGTTCTTGTGGTTTTTGGATATTTTAAAGCGGAACTCAGTAAGATTTGTGAAGCTCCCCCTACAGGTTCCTTCAGTGAATCACACTGTCGTAAATACTCCAAGCGCAGCTCTGGACTACAACGATTACAACGCTCACCAGTGCAGTAGTTTTGCAAATACAGTACAAGAAATCTCGATGGAGGTGGGAAATTTTCGAAACTGTCTTATAAAGTGAGGTCGCCGTAAAGCATTTTGTCACTCTCGCGTGAACGTGAACATGAGGCGAGATTGTGTCGGGTCGGCGAAGCTCAACTTGCAAGTGCTGTTTTCTGGCATAGACGGGCCAGAGGGGGTTAGTGCTCGCCTCAAACACACCACTACAGGTCAATTAACCATCGTAAGGACTTAGAAAACTATTTATGAAGGTAAAAAAGTTACTTAGTTCTGCTTTAATCTAAAAAAATCTTACATATTGTGCCTTTAAAGATCAGATAACTGAACAAACGTTCTATTAACGTTGCTGGAATAACGTCTTTTCATGACTTGCCAGATTATTAGCCACAGTTCTGAAACTGTTATCTGGGTGTGTTGTGATGCTCAAATAAACAGATCAATGTTTGAAAACGTCACAGTGTTTCACTCTTCAGGGGAATTAATCTATTAATTATTTACTTATAATGACTCTTAAGGTGTGATACATGAAAGCATAACAAAAATCACACACAATCACCTTTAAAGCAAGGCAAAGGTAAAAACGGTAAAACTTTGTCTAAGATGACAAAAATCTTTTACAATATCATATTTTTACAAAAGAGAACAGATAAAATGAGCCTAAAACTAATCAAACTACACAAAAAAATACACAGTTTTGTCACACTTACCCATAAGGCCGTTGGATAAACGTGGGGTGTATTTGAGGGACACCAAATGAAAATCCTGTGGAAAAAGACAACCTTATTGCATTTATTTTTATATTTCCATTATACAATTGCAAACAATGATCAAAATAATAGGCATTGTTTCTACAAAAAAAACAACAACAATAACATTCATATTAATTTGATGACAAAATTATCATATGTATGCCAGCAAACCATGCATTTTGCATTTTTCTTTATTGCATTTTACAAACAATCCAGATGTGACAATTATACAAGCATTACTGTGTTCACTGTATGTAATCTCAATTTAGAAACCAATGTGTGATGCTCTGAGCCATGCATGGTTTCAATTACTCTACATAGGTCCGCCAACAGCGTGAAGCTTTCGGTCTGTGGCGAGTGACCGGACCCTCTTACCTGGCTGCATGATCCGTGGTTTGGCCCCCAGGTACGCCAGGTTAACATTGGCTTTCCTACCGTCTATGATGGGGTTTGGGTCCTTACAGGCTCTTTCTGCTGCAGCTCGATCAGCCATCGTCACCTACACATTCACGAACAGAGCAACACAAAAATAAATGCGGTATTTTCAATGATGTTCCATGTGAATGGGATGTGTTGATAGTTTAATATTATAAGTGACTGCAATTAGTGTTGGGTAAGTAACTCTA
This sequence comes from Ancherythroculter nigrocauda, assembly GCA_036281575.1. Classification (NCBI taxonomy): domain Eukaryota; kingdom Metazoa; phylum Chordata; class Actinopteri; order Cypriniformes; family Xenocyprididae; genus Ancherythroculter; species Ancherythroculter nigrocauda. Next base: position 40,046,946 of record VTFQ01000010.1, read on the forward strand.
AAAAATTAATTAATTACTAGCTACTAATTACATCTTCATAAGTGTAATTAGATTACTGTACTAATTACTTATTACTTTCTAAATCCCATATCAAGCCTTTAGCAGTTGAACAACACAAGGATAGACACGAAACTGCCCTTTTAATTTTTTCAAATAAATAATGTAAAATTGCATAAATTATTCTTGAGTATTTAAAGGCAGAAGGTTACATTAAAAACATAGATTTTATCATTAGACGTTAAGTTTTGATGTTAAATACACTATTGTTTTTATATAGAATTGTTCTGTAGTCTATTCAGTATGCAATTACATCATGAGTAACTAATTAAATTACAGAAAAATTAAGAGTAATACATTGTACTTTACATTGTCAAGGGAAAAGCAATTAAATTACAGTAATTCATTACTTAGTAATCCATTACACTCAACACTGACTGCAAGTAAATACAGATAGATAGAGAGAGAGAGAGCGAGCGAGAGAGAGAACTTACAAAACCATAGCCTCTGGATTTTCCAGTTTGCCTGTCAGTAATGACAACAGCCTCCTCGATTTCTCCAAACACTTCAAAGTATTTTCTGAGGCTTGAGTCGGTGGTGTGATACGGAAGACCTCCGACGAAGATCTTGGTGTATGTGGTGTCCTTCTGAGAGCTGTGCATCATCCTCACGATGGGTCGCGCGCAGTTCAGCGAAAACAAACAAACAGTGCAAAAGTTTCACTACGACTAGTTAAATAAATAACAACTCGTATTCCTGGAAGGTAGCAGTAACAAATGTATATGACAGAGCGCAAATGATTTGATATGAGGTAGAATAAACCACAGCAAACTAGCGCGTCTGTCAGGCGACAAAACTTAACTTGCCATATGGTTTTGGTGGCTCTCACTCACACGCGGAGAGACCCCGCCCATTGCCAATTTAACCCCGCCCAAGATTATCATTAACCACGCCCACCTTCTAGGAACCTCTCCTGTTCCTTGACCGAGGTTGCTACATTTATTGCTTACTCACTTTCATGTGACTAATGAGTTTGTAGTTTCAATTTCAGAATATTTTTGGTGCCTGTTGCCGGTCCAAATGGTCTATTTTAACTTCAGCAATGATTTAATGCTTTGTCCATCTTTAATAATGATTCGAAGGATTGTTCAATGTTGTTATTTTATTTTATGCTCAGTGCTAACAAAAATTAGAGGAAACTTTAGGATGTTCTGCCACTTAACTCCAAGCCATGGGTTTAATTCCCTAAATACAGTGTTAGTTCCTTTAGATGAGAGCATCTGGCAAATGCATAAATGTGTGTTGTGTTCCAGAAGTATTCAGAGATTCTATTTCAGATGTTCCCTGCTTCAGTCTGACACAATGACACAATGACCTAGTGACCCAGGAACTTAACATGATAATGTAGGTCAAAGTTCAGACTCAGAGTTAGACAACATAATTCTTGTGAAGAGTAGATAAAATCAGCCAGTTAAAACACAATACATTACTCTTGCCGAAACACACACCTTGGTAGCCATTTCCTTCAACAAATTATTCATTCATTAATTTAAGATAGTTAAATAGTTTGATAGTTTGCTTGTCTTTTTGTTGCATGAGTCTAAACCTGAATACTAATGTTCTCAATTCAGTTGCGCAAAGTTACAATGTCCATTTTGGTGTGTGTGTGTGTGTGTGTGTGTGTGTGTGTGAAATAAAATATATAAGATAATCAGTGAATAATTGTAGGGGTGAGGTTTTGTTTTTTTAAACGTAGCAACAAAATACAGTAACAAAGTCGGAGAAACATTGGTTGCTAAATTTTGCTATGACATGTATTAAAAGTCCCCCTGTTGTCAACAGTTTTATCCCTTAAATCTCATCTTTGATCACCAAAATTACATATTTAAAAAAAAAAAATTGTGATGAGCAGGGTGGGCGAGAGCCGTGAGGGAACGGTGCGAGGCCGGTGGCGCGAGTGTTAATGAGCATCAGCTGCGTGTTGCACCGGTCTCGAATCTTTAATGGAGGATCTCCGGAAGCATAAAAGGGGAGCGACGACAGTGAAGGACGAGAGAGGACCAGGCCTGGATTTTATGTTATGTTTTATTATGTTTGCGTGGCCGGCAGATGTCCGTGAGGGTCTGCTGGCATTTACTTTTGTTTTGTATTTGTTAATTTTTTATATTAAAGTTATGTTGAACGTTCGCCGGTTCCCGCCTCCTTCTTCCCGTATCTATAAACATTACTACAGCCTTACAATAGCTTAAATGTACACCCTTGCCTCATTTAGTATATGCGGTTCTATTAATATGCAAATTAGCCCCACCTCCACTCACGCACACCAGCTCAGAGATCCACTCGTTAAAGCCCTGGGTATACTTCACTTTCCGCGCCCGGATGCGTCTCGCGCATCTTTCAAAGTATACTTAAACCACGGATGCGCGTGGATGACCGAGTTCGACACATGTGCAGTACAATTTTTTCTATACTTTTTTCTATCAGACATCGTGTCATCAACCGGACATTCGCTGGGCAGGATCGGAGAAGAAAAATAGTGCATCCACCATAGCAACATAGTTCAGAAGATACACCAAGAGAACAAGAATCAAAAACGATGGAGAAGGCATGCTTCTGAGTTTAATCGTCTTGTTTTTGATGACTGCACATTGTGCACAGTACTGTGCCTATTGCCACCTAGTGGACTCTTCTGTCCTGCTTGCGCATGCACTATTGCACGCGCACCGTCCTCGCGGTCTCGAAATTTGGGCTGCACACGGACGAGGTGTGCGGCCGGCCAAGAGCCCTCCGGATAACGGAAATTACGTCATGTGGATGGTGCACGAATGCGGACAGCCGAAGTATACCCGGGGTTTAACAATCACACGTTGACGTGATTGGTTACAAGGTAGTTTGGCCCTGTCCCAAATGGCACCCTAAACACTCGCGGTTTTCCCACTTGTCTGCACTTTCATGATGTAATGCCGCTTTGACATCTTGTCTGCTGTGGAGCTTGCACCAGTGCGTACTCGGTGAAAGTGCGCATCAAGGGCGCATATCGACTGCAAAGGGGGCGCTCGCGAGCACCCTTCTGAAACCTAAAATTGACAAATGGGACACCCTACGGTCTCATGGGCTTAACGGACACACGCATGCGACAGCCATCGTAAGTCCACATTTACCTAAAGGGCTATGAAGTGTGCCATTTGGGACAGGGCCTTTGTAACATCAGAAACACCACGTTTTTGAGACCGTCTTTGGTTCACTGCAGTTTTAAAGGTGCAGTGTGTAAATTTTAGAGGCATCTAGTGGTGAGGTTGCGAATTGCAATATAGAGAAGCTACGGTGGCCAACACAGGACAACAATGTCATCCTCTGAGACACCAGAGAGTAGCCAGTCAAGCAAACGCACTCTGTAGAGTAGTTTGTCCATTTAGGGCTACTGTAGAAACATGGCGGCGCAAAATGGTGACTTAACATGTGTATGTACATAGAAATGTCTCATTCTAAGGTAATAAAAATATAAGGTCTTTATACACCACTGAAAACATAGTTATGTATATTATATTGCATTTCTGTCAATAGATCCTCCTAAAATGTACACATTGCACCTTTAAGGAGAAAATACTCAGCAATGGTGTTGACTCATGAATTTGCACATGGTTTGTCTTAAAGCATATTAAAAACACCACATAAACAACATTAAAAGCTTGATTTTCACCACTGGGGGACTTGAAATTAATAGTTCAGATAAGCAAATCTCTCAAATAAAAAACAACCAATATAAGAACACACAAAAAACAAGTGTTTGTAAACGTTCTGTAATCTACAACATCTTTGTACCAGCATCTGCAGAGATACAATATAAATACAATTCTGTACATTTTATAATATTGTAAATACTATGTTCATACATTTTATGTACAGCTCCTTGTCAAGGAGAGCAGCTTTGTTTTCTTTTAAGTAAGGTCTTGGGTTTTTATTTTACCGTCTCCAATGACAGCAACAGTATTCACTTCTTATGAGATCCACAGTTCTTCAGGTAAAACAGAGCAATAATAACAGCACTGGTCATGGCACTAAACATACTAGCATTATTCAGGCTATGTCCCATTCCCCGATATTGCCCGTCTCCCATTTATACCTATAAAAAAACATTAATATTGGCTTTAGTATCACAAACTAATAAAATCTTACTTAACAGTCAAACACACATGGATTTAAATGCTCGAAAGCTTCATTATTAGGCGGGTAAACCTAGAAGTCGACTATCTAAAAAGTCCCCGTCCATGTGGGGCTTGTGTCAGTACTTTAGGGCATTTCTTATCTATAGCCGATACAAAGCAGATCAGATTATCGTCATTTTACAATAATACCGGCAAGGGTCTGATAAAGAAAACAAGGTGCTCTCCGCATTAGGTGACCACAAGAGTTAGTCACTTCTGTCAACCTCCTGAGAAGCGTCAAATCAGTATCTGAAAATGCGCAAAAATTCGTGCATTATGTAACTTAATGTGCATCCAGGATAAGTTACTCCAGTGCAAGCGTTCAGACAGCTCTGTTAATAGAAATATCGGCAGTCCTTTAACAGTTACAGTACTCAACAAGCCAATTATGCAACAGAGTACGAGCAACAGGCTTGCCGTCCGTTTAAAATACCATTAAACTCAAAAAAATCAACCACAAGTTTGAATTTCCGATGGACATGTTGGCCTTCCAATCAGAAATATGGCACTTAGCATATTAGCATAAATCAGTCGAACAAATATTAAAGTACACAAGCATAAAACTCATGTTGCCAAAGTAAGTTTGCACAGCAGATTTGAAAGGCTATGTCTTTGGTAATACCTGATATAATCACACAAACAAAAATGTTCATAAACAGTAGTACATTCTTACCTAGAACAAACATCCAAATCTCAAACTCACTCAAAGTATATTTTGTGTTAGGCATTGCTTGATTAATACATTTAGTCATATAAGAAGTGGTAAATTAATGAAGATGGAAATTAGTATTTCAGCTATATCAAAGCTAACATGATATATAAAACATGTTTGTGCAACTGTGCAACTCTCGACATTCAAAGATGATACTGAAATAAGCCTATAACTTCAACACAACACACACAGGTAGTGTTTATTGCCACGGAATAAGAGGAATCAGTGAATCTCTGATGTGACGAACAAATCAGAAGGATGGATTCTGTTAGCACTCGGTTTGTCCAGGCGGTTGCTGGTGCTGGTGTCGAAGAGATCGTCTACCAACTATTGGGTCAATGTCCTGCCCCTACTGGAGCACAGGTTGAGGTTCGGTGTCTATGGACGGAGGCCCTCGAGTCAAACAGGATGGCTTCACGAAGACACCATGACCTGTGGCACACCGGAAATACACCCTTCCCTGGACCGTACCATTGTGCTTGCCTTTGGAAGGATGAGAAAGGTCTAAGGTTACAAGGATTTTGAGTTAAGATTGTTAAATTCAAGGGCCCTGTTTACACCTGGTATTAAAGGGTTAGTTCACCCCAATATGAAAATTATTAAATTATTAAAACACAATGGCCAATCAGAGGTGTTTAAGAATCTGCTCAACAGTGCTCAAAATGCTAGGGGGAAATGCTGGTATCGTCAAATTTTTAAAATTTCAGTACCAAAGTCGGTACTTTTGACAATCCTACCGAGCACAATGTTCTCTCACCATTCGGTTCTCTCACTGTTCGGCATGGTTTTGCGGCTATCATGAGCAGAAATGAAAGCTGACGCTCTCTGTATGTTTTTCCATCATCTGTGCTTGTTCACATGTACAGTGCTCAGTGTAAATAAGTACACCCCCTTTGAAAAGTAACATTTTAAACAATATCTCAATGAACACAAAAACAATTTCCTAAATGTTGACAAGATTAAGTTTTATATAACATCTGTTTAACTTATAACATGAAAGTAAGGTTAATAATATAACTAAGAGAACAAAATTTTCAGTTTTACTCAAATTAGGGTGATGCAAAAATGAGTACACCCCACTGAAAGTCTCTGGAGCAAAGCTAAATTTTAGACTACAAATGTCTAATTTAACAAGAATTCAACCACAGGTGAGTCTAATTTTTCATTACACAGGGGTCCGGCGGACAGTTGATTATACAAGGGTGTTAAAACCCCTTCCCATTTCATGCTGTCAGCAATGGCACCACATGGAAGAGAAATGTTACAAGGCCTGAGAAAGAAAATAATTTCTTTACACCAGAAAGGTGAAGGCTACAAGAAGATCAGCAAAGCTTTACTTATCAGTCAGAATACTGTAGCAAAAGTGGTCTAAAAATTTAAAAAAGATGAAACTGCAACGATCTCACAGAGACATCCAGGTCGTCCACGGAAGTTAACACCTCGACAGGAAATTGGCATGCAAGTTCACTGCAGTTATCTAAAGAAGTAGAAAGACAAACTGGGGTGACTATTTCCAGTGACACAATATGGTGTACACTGCAGAAGAATGGCATGCATGAGTGCCGTCCACGAAAGAAGCCTCTCCTAAAGCCCAGGCACAAAAAAGCCCGCCTAGAGTTTGCCAGGGCCCACGCTGACAAAGATGAAGACTACTGGGACTCTCTACTCTGGAGTGATAAGACCAAGATAACTGTTTTTGGAACTGATGGCTTCAAAACTGTATGGCGTCGCAAAGGTGAGGAATACAAAGAAAAATGCATGGTGCCTACAGTGAAACATGGTGGTGTCAGTGTCCTTATGTGGGGATGCATGAGTGCTGCTGGTGTCAGGAGCTGCATTTAATCGACGGCATCATGAATTCACAGATGTACTACTCTGAAAGAGAAGATGCTAGCCATCACTCCGTGCCCTTGGTCGTCGTGCACTTTTCCAACATTGGATTTCTGAAGAAAAACAGGGTGAAAGTGATTCAGTGGCTCCTGATCTGAACCCAATCGAACACCTATGGGGAATTCTGAAGAGACAAGTTGAGCATCACTCTCCATCCAGCATCCAGTCTCTAAAAGAGGTCATTCTTGAAGAATGGAAAAAGATAGATGTTGCAAAATGTCGCCAACTTGTTCATTCCATGCCTAGAAGACTCGGTGCTGTCATTAAAAATCATGGAGGCCATACAAAGTACTAGATGTAGTAGTTTTTGTTGTGGGGTGTACTCATTTTTGCATCACCCTAATTTGAGTAAAACTGAAAAATGTGTAATCTAAGTTATATTATTAACCTTACTTTCATGTTATATGTTAAACAGATGTTATATTAAACTTAGTCTTCTCAACATTTTGGAAATTGTTTTTGTGTTCAATGAGATATTGTTTAAAATGTTACTTTTCAAAGGGGGTGCACTCATTTACGCTGAGCACTGTAAATTACGCAAGCTTATTTCATCCATTAGATCTAGGTATCTAAAAAAACCCTTACATTTACCCACCCATAGACCCTCCCCTTGAAGAAATCAGGACAGAAGTGGTTGAAAGTGGACAAAAGAGAATTAAAATACTAAAATATTAAAATACCAGGTGTAAACGGTTATGTCTCTCATGTCAAAACGCATCTTAATACCAGGTGTAAACAGCGCCAAGTTTACAAGGATCTTGAGTTGAGATTCAGCTTCAAAAAACAAGTAATTTCACTTACCTACAGCAAGGTCCAACTCCACTCCAACCCAGATGCCTTTGGCAAACTCTACCCCTCCAACATAATGCACCATCCCACTGCGTTTGCCCACCCACACTTGCTCACCAGGGGCCATCCAGTCCGGCAACTGAGTAACTGGTGCGTTCTCATCCTCATTCGAGTCTACTGAGAGTTCTGCATCCTCAAAGAACTCAAGACCTCGAGTTGCTTCCAGCTCTGGGTTGGCATGAGGTACAGGAACACTGTGAGACTCTTTTCCATTGTGGAGATGGCACTGGGACGGAGGATCCATGTCTTGCGTTTTAGCTGGGGGAATTGATTCTGCCTTCCAACTGAAGTTACAGATTTCATCTACTCCTACACCATCATCTGCACCCTTAAAGTCTGTGAATTCTTGACTGACGCTCAGAATACATTTGCGTGGAAGCGGAGGGGAACAGTCCTGGTCGGTGCAGAGACGGGAACAGTGCTGAGCGGGAATGGTCTGTGCTGGATAGGAAGATTGTGAGGGAACGGCCTCGGTTCTGGAAGGATGTAACCCTCTTCCGTGCTCCTGAGAGTCTGCGGCTTCTCTGTTGTTGAGCTGGTCGCAGCTATCGCTGCCGCTGAAGAGCACATCGGACAGTGTGGCATTTGAGGCACTATGGGAGAAGTAGCCGCTTGTGCAGCTGCTGGCCGTGGGACTACGGGACACTTCTTTATCCACGACCCGTGTCCCTGTTAACGCCCCGATCCCGGGCGCCAACTCCCCTCGCACACATACAGTCCCCCCCTGGGTCTCAAGACTGGCGTTGTACACCTCAAAGTTGGCAAAATCCTCTGGGATGTAAGGCTTGAAGTTTTGGAGCTCCAAAGACCCGAGACCTGGAACACTGGAACGGGTGAAGGCTGAATCCATGTCGGGATCCTCCTCCTCTGAATCCTGACAAATCATCAATGACCAGACATGAAAACAAACAGCAAAATAGTGATCAGGAGGGACTGTACTAACCCATGAAAAAGATCTGCAACTTACTATATAAAGACTTTGGGCCCGATCTAAACGCAAAGTGTAAAGCGCACGGCGCAGGTGCACTCAGGGCATGTCCAAATCCACTTTTGCTATTTTAACGACGGAAAAACGGTCCGTGCGCCGGGGCAAATGCATTTACTAATTTAAGGACGTGGCGCTGAACGGGAAAACGCGAACGCCGCCGGACGCAAACTAGCAAACACACTTGCGCTGCGCCTTGCGTCGCATTGCGCCGGGTGTATTATAGGGCCCCATGTGTCTACAACACTGGATCTACACTTGATATATGTGTGTGTGTATCTTATAAAAATTATAGGTAACACTTTAGTTTAGGGTTCAATTCTCACTATTAACTAGTTGCTTATTAGCATACATATTACTAGGATATTGTCTGTTTATTAGTACTTATAAAGCACATATTAATGCCTTATTCTGCATGACCTTATTCTACATCCTTTAATCCTCTCCTAAATTTAACAACTACCTTGCTAACTATTAATTAGCAGTAATAAGCAGTTTATTGAGGCAAATTTCATAGTTAATAGTTAGTTAAAAGTGAGAACTGGACCCTAAACTAAAGTGTGGCCAAATTATATATAATTGTAAAATGTTAACATTAAAACTACAGATATGTTAGATTTAAAATTTTACACATATACATATTATATTATACCTACAATAAATATGTAAAACATAGATATAGTTAGAAATATTTTGAAATATCTTTAATCTTTATAAATAAATTAAATCAAAATAATTTTAAAATTTAATTATATTTAAATTAAAGTTTAAAATAAATTATATAATCAATGAATTCATAGCAATCAATTAATTATGCAAGTTGCAAGATGCCGCCACAGAATAAAACAATTTGAAACAATTTGACTTTTTATCTCAAAAATTCTTTTTTTCTCAGAATTCCGAGATATAAACTTGCAATTGCCAGTAATAAAGTCAGAATTGTGTGATATAAACTTGCCATTCTGACTTTTTTCTCACAATTGCGAGTTTATATCTCGCAATATCTGACTTTTTTCTTCACTGAACACAATTATGAGTTTATATCATGCAATTCTGAGAAAAAAAGAATTGCGAGATGTAAGCTCACAATTGCGAGTTATAAAGTCAGAATTGTGCGATAAAAAGTTGCAATTACCTAATTATCACTATTTTTTATTCAGTGGAGGAAACAAGCTTCCATATTTAACTCAGATGATATATATATATATATATATATATATATATATATATATATAATGTATATATGTCAGTAAAATCATTTTAATTAAGAAATATGTGGAACATAAAGTGGCTGGATTAGCTCAACAGCACATCAAAAATAGAAACGGGGACCCGTCAACTGAAAGTGTGTATCGTATCGGCATTTCCAGTGTAGACAACTCTGTTGACTATAAAAAGAGTGATCTTGTCTTGTCACGGCACACTGTTCACATCTGGTTACACGGTGTAAACATTTTATTGCTTTGTAACTAGCAGTGTGATATGTGATGCAGTCAGTGAGTTAAACACAAGCTGAGGGATTCATGCACACACTCATCATAATGAGATACAATGAGATGCAAATGATGCGGAGATGATAATGATGACAATGATGAGGCAGTATCATAAGCTTCACTCAAAAAGAAACAGTTTTAAAGGCATGCAACACAGAAATTCAACCTTCCTGGACATTTGTATGAATTGTTTGACTGTGTATGTAATGAATTTGGTTCTGAGATCTTAGAAAGAGACCCAGTGCCACTAGGGGGCAAAAAAATAGATCTGATTTATGCCCTCTCAGTTTCAATTTGTGCTCCCAGTGTGTTCATGTTCAGTTCAGGTTAATACACTACAAAAAATATTTTATTTTTGTCTTGTTTTCCAGTAAAAATATCATGGTTTTCTTAAATAAAGATACATTTACTTGAGAAGCAAAATGACATAAGGCGTTTCTTAAAACAAGAAAAATATCTGCCAATAAGTCAAGAAAAATAATTTTGTTTTCCATTTGAATTAAGTGTATTTTCACTTAATTTTTTTTTTTTTTTTTTCAGAAATGTCTTATGTCATTTAAGAATGTTTAGATATTTGTTCTGGAAAACAAGACAAAAATACTAAGTAAGAAAAATCAGTTTTTTTCAATAACTAATATCAAGGTTTGCATATGTGGGATTCTGTCAATTACTTGTCTATAAGTGCAATAATTATGCAAAAATAAGTTTGAAGTTTTGCAATAGCTTTTATTATTTAAAAACAAGTAAAATGCATATATATATATATATATATATATATATATATATATATTTTTTTTTTTTTTTTTTTTTTTTTTTATAAAAATATGCTTAGCATATAATCAAATTTGCTTGAAAAGGGTTTGAAATTTCAAAAATATACAACACAAATAAATACAAAAGTGTTTTGCTTTTTATTGTCTTGGACAGATTTATTCATCATTGACTGTTATATAATGCATTGAGGGGGTTGAAAATGATTTCTGTGGTATTCGATACACACCACAGATGTTGTACAAATACCCAGAATATTCCTGTGTTTTAACAGGACCATGCCTAGTAGTAGAAATTAGTATGCATATGCACGCCTGTCCAGGTAGTGACATGCATCAGGTTGGTTATGTGTGTGTTCACTTACAGCAGCGTGTGGCAGTGTGTGAGTGAGATCAGTGCTGAGTCTGGGCTGTCTGTGATTGGCCCTGCTGCTGCTGATGTCACTGCTGCTGTGGCCCTCGCTCTGAGCCCTGGGTCTGGACCATGGGCCGGTGGGGCCCAACACGCTGCTCTCCACAAACCAACGCATGCTCTGCAATCAGGTCACAAAAGCACACTTCACACGGGCCATGCAGCACAACGAACACTCACACAGGCTGTTAAGTTAGACATGTTATCACATGTGAGGCAGGCGAGTGCACATGCGCTAGATGAGGTCGTCAGCCATCGATTCAGCTCTTTTAAAGGAATAGTTCACACAAACGCTCATGACATTCCTTATATTATTATTTTACACAAAATCAGATGTTGTGTACAATGTCAGAGCTGCTCTTTTCCATATATTGCTAGTGAATGGCGACTTAAAAAGCACACAAGTCATATAGACATATGTGAAAGTAAATAATACTGCATTGGAATGACATGAGCGTAAGTACATGAAGACAAAGTGAATTCACATTATTAGGTGAACTATTGCTTTAAACTCAGATTTCTGGTTAACAGGTTCAGTATCATGCGCAGGTCAGTCTGAAAAAAATTTGTGGTTGTATAAATAAACAGGTTTGAGGGACTGAGGCATGCTGGGTACAGGGTCCTCCTACATCATTCCATTTACATTTGGCTACATAAATGTGTTTCTGCAAAACGAGTTTAAATCCGATCTTCAATTCCCACGCTATATGCAAATTTAATGGAGTTGGCATCAGCGAAAGCCACAGATATGAGCAGCATTTTATCATCAGCTAATTTCAAGATCAAAGACCGCAATAGGGGAGAGAGTGGCATAAGCACTTATAAGATCGTTTAGTCTCACTGCTTTTAATGAAGACAATTGTGTATTGAGCTTCAGGATGTGATGCCAAACTTTCAGCTTTGTTTGCACATCAGCTTGCTGAAAAGATCTGCAGCGATGCATGTTGCAGTAGGGCTGTCATATCTGGCTCGAGCAGCCGGTATAACACAATCTCACACCTTGTTTTTTTTTTTTTTTTTTACAGTTTTGGGAGGATTAAAAATTTAAAAATGTGGCTTCAGCAACCAAATGCATTTACATTTCTCCAGTTTTGTCTGGAATGTCTCTCAAACCACATCCAGAAGTGCCTATTTACATCTGGTCACTTGGGATGTGAAAATGCCAGGAGTATATGCCCTCTGAAACGCTTTAGAGACAGATTTAAATCCACACTTCAGGATGTGGTTTGAGAGACATTCCAGACGAAACTGGACAAGTGTAAATGCATCTGGTTGTTGAAGCCACATATGTAAATTTTACTCCTCTCAAAATGGTAAAAAAATGCAAATGAAACTGAAAATTTGGCATTAAATCCTGAAGCTTAACACACAATCATCTTCATTAAAAGTAGTGGGACTAAGGGTGTGTTCACAGATTTGGTTCAATTAAAATTAAAGGTGCCATCAAACGTTTTTTTTACAAAATGTAATATAAGTCTAAGGTGTCCCCTGAATGTGTCTGTGAAGTTGCAGCTCAAAATACCCCATAGATTTTTTTTAATTAATTTTTTTAACTGCCTATTTTGGGGCATAATTAGAAATGTGGCGATTCAGGCTGCGGCCCCTTTAAATGCTCACGCTCCCCACCCCCGAGTTCGCGCTTGCCTTAAACAGTGCATAAACAAAGTTTACACTGCTAATATAACCCTCAAAATGGATCTTTACAAAGTGTTCGTCATGCATGCGGCATGCATGCATCAGATCATGTGAGTATTGTATTTATTTGGATGTTTACATTGATTCTGAATGTTTGAGGCTGTGATCCGTGGCATGCTACACTGTTGGAGAGATTTATAAAGAATGAAGTTGTGTTTATGAATTATACAGACTGCAAGTGTTTAATAATGAAAATAATGACAGTCTTGTCTCCGTGAATACAATAAGAAACAATGGTAACTTTAACCACAATTAACAGTACATTAGCAACATGCTAACAAAACATTTAGAAAGACAGTTTACAAATATCACTAAAAATATCATGTAATCATGGATCATGTCAGTTATTATTGCTCCATCTGACATTTTTCGCTGTTGTTCTTGCTTGCTTACCTAGTCTGAAGATTCAGCTGTGCACATCCAGACGTTCTGCCCTTGTCTATTGCCTTGAACATGAGCTGGCATATGCAAATATTGGGGGCGTACATATTAATGATCCCGACTGTTACGTAACAGTCGGTGTTATGTTGAGATTCGCCTGTTCGTCGGAGGTCTTTTAAACAAATGAGATTTATATAAGAAGGAGGAAACAATGGAGTTTGAGACTCACTGTATGTCATTTCCATGTACTGAACTCTTGTTATTCAACTATGCCAAGGTAAATTCAATTTAATTTTAGGGCACCTTTAACTCTAGTGCAATTGCTCTGTTAGTGTGGTTCACTTGAATAAGTGTGAACGCTGCCAGACAGACCGAGAACGCTGAAAGGATGGGTCTCGCTCCGCTTCCAAACGAACTCTGGTGTGGTTCGACTGACATATGAAAGCAATACGGACTAAAGACATCTAAAGTAACCAAAAATAGGACGTGATGTCACAACATGTGTCCCTAAAAAGGACAAAATGCCAAGCACACCTGTTTTTAGGGAGCTACAGTGGTGATCAGAATTATTGGCACCCTTGGTAAATATGATCAAAGGTGACTGTAAAAATAAATCTGCATTGTTTATCCTTTTAATCTTTATAAAAATCTAACCTTTCATTGAAGGAAAAGAATTGAAAGTGGGGGGGGGGGAAATCACATTATGAAATAAATGTTTTTCTTCAAAACACGTTGGCCACAGTTATTCTTTGTTCATATTTACCAAGGGTGCCAATAATTCTGAGCACCACTGTACGTTGCCCATTACAGTTCGGTCTCCTTGTAACAGATCTTCGTTTGTGTGCAATTCCTTGCACTGTTTTGACTCCTTCACACATTTTATAAGCTTTTCACAAGTTTTTAACTGGTAAAAATACCACCATACTGTAAGTGCGCACATTTAGCCCTGCAAACAGCATTGTTTTGGATGTTCGCTAGTTTCTGTCTCAAAATATATGTCATAAAAGCCAAAGTTTTTGTTTTGTATCTTTAGGTTCTGTCTTAAAAATGACTGTGAATGCTAAACAAACCAAGACTAAATGTTTTGTCTGGACCAGAAGAACCAAGAGAACCCAAGTACAAGTGTGAACACACCCTAAATGATCTTACCAGCGCTGATGCCACTCTCTCTCTGATTGTCATCTTTGATCTTAAAATTAGTTGATGACAAATAAAATGCTGCTCATATCTGTTGATTTCAGTGATGAACTCCATTGAATTCGTCAGCGTGGGAATTGAACGAAGATCGGATTTATATTCGTTTCATTTTATGTGGCCAAGTTTTAAAAAATCAGATAGCTATCCGATCAGTAAAAACGCATCAGAGCCTGGAATCATTGTCAGGTCATAAAATATAATGAAACTGTGTGTTTGTAAGAATGCGGAGGGTGGAAACACAATATGAGTGATGTGTGAGGGTGAGACACATAATGAGAATGAAGCATCATGTGTTTGTGTCTGTGTGTGTGTCACCTCCTGTCCCAGAAGTGGCCGCGACTCCAGAGAACGCTTGACTTTGTTCTCCTCCTTCACTGGCATGAGCGATTTGAGGAACTTGGGCGGTTGAGGCGACAGAACTTTAAACGGACTCGAGTTGAAGAACGTCGGACTCTCTGGTACCGACCCTGAGGAGAAAGTGTGCATGAAATGATGCATGAGACAGTTTAAATGTACTGTAAAGAAAAATGTAAAAGGTCTGGATGACAAGCCCACAATGGAGAAATTTAGCATTTCAACCCTATTGAAAATAAAATGAAAAATACACAATATATTTTATTAATATTAATTTTATTATAAGATAATTGTTAATCATCATAATTTGTATTCAATTATAAATTTTTAGAAGTTCTGAAATGTTTTTTCTTTCTTTTTTTTTGAAAGAAATTAATACTTTTATTCAGCACGGATGTGTTAAATTGAGAAAAAGTCATAGTAAAGATTTATATTGTTAGAAAAGATTTATATTTTGAATAAACACTGTTCTTTTTAACCTTTTCTTCATCAATGAATCCTGAAAAAATCACAGGTTCAAAAAAAATATTAAGCAGCATGACTGTTTTCAACATTGATAATAACTGAGTATCAAATCATCATATTAGAATGATTTCTGAAGGATCATGTGACACTGAAGACTGGATTAATGATGCTGAAAATTCAGCTTTGATCACAGGAATACATTATATTTTAAAGTATATTAAAATAGAAAACCATAATTTTAAATTGTAATAATATTTCACAATATTATTGTTTTTTTTTCTCTGTATTTATTATGAAATAAATGCAGCCTTAATGAGCATAAAAGACTTTGTTCAAAAGCAATAAAAATAGTAATGTTTCCAAACTTTATTTTATATATATATATATGCACTACCGTTCAAAAGTTTGGGGTCAGTAAGATTTTTTAATGTTTTAAAAGAAGTCTCTTCTGCTCACCAAGCCTGCATTTATTTGATTAAAAATACAAATAAAAACAGGAATATTGTGAAATATTATTCCAATTTAAAATGACTGTTTTCTATGTCAATATACAGTAAAGTGTAATTTATTTCTGTGATCAAAGCTGAATTTTCAGCATCATTACTTCAGTTTTCAGTGTCACATGATCCTTCAGAAATCATTCTGATATGCTGATTTGCTGCTCAAGAAACATTCATTATTATTATTATCAATGTTGAAAACAGTAATTTACATTTTTATTTCATGATGCTATGATGAATAGAAAGTTCAAAAGAACAGCATTTGTCTGAAATCTAAATCTTTTGTAACATTAAACACTACCGTTCAAAAGTTTGGGGTCAGTAAGAATTTTAATTTTATTTTTGGGGGATAGAAATAAAATTAATCAATACTTTTATTCATCAAGGATGAGTTAAACTGATCAAAAGTTACAGTAAAGATAATTATAATGTTAGAAAATATTCTATTTTAAATAAATGCTGTTCTTTTGAACTTTCTATTCATCGAAGAATTTTGACAAAAATTTGTACACAACTGTTTTCAACATTGATAATAATCAGAAATGTTTCTTGAGCATCAAATCATCATATCATATTAGAATGATTTCTGAAGGATCATGTGAACATTAAAACATTAAAAAAATCATACTGACCCCAAACTTTTGAACGGTAGTGTGTATATATATATATATATATATATATATATATATATATAGTGATTTAATTCTAAATATTCAATTATTCAATTATTTAGTAATAATATTCAAGAATTTCATATTTTAAAAACTAGAATGCTTGCTTAAAAAACATTTTTGTCTTTCAAATCCTCCCAGGAGAAAGAAAAGTTCACCATTACACATAACTTTACCATGATTCTCTTTGTTTTTTACAGGCGTTTCTTTCGAGAGAGGACTGTTGAGTGAAGCTTCATGAAAGTTGGATTCAGTGACGTCCACATGACCGTCGCAGTGAGCCTGAGGAAGAGGAGTCAAAGCTCAGACAGACATTCACAACAACACACGGGCTGTGAACTTAGTACTGTAAGTGTTCACTAACCTTCAAGTCTTCATCCTCACATCCTGTCCCATCTGATTTACAACAAGAGGTCTAAACAAATATATATTACAGATTTGTTTAACACAATGAAAAGTGTTTTGTTCCTATACATGAGCAAAGAGTAGATCGGGTCTTACGTGCTGGACGTTTGGCGTGCTGAGACTGCGCCGTATGTGTCTGCCTTTAGCAGAGAGAGCTTCCTTCACCGTCACGGCCTGAACGAACACATAAACACACACTAAACACTCCAGCTGCATAAAACCAGCGAAATCTGCCTGAAAGTGAAGCCGTACCTGCCGGAGTCTCTCCAGACACAGGATATTGTCCACCTCCAGCACTCCTCGGGTGTATTTCTCGATGTACGTCTCTCCATCAAGAGTCTCCTCGCTCTCTCCTCGTGCTGCCATCAAGGCCAGAGTCTCACGCTCCTCCGGCTCTTCAGACGCCTGTTCACAAACACATGTGTCTATCTGTGTGCTCGGTGCATTCAGAAAGAAGAACATGAAGAGAAAACAATGAATTTGTACCTTTGGTATGTTAGACACAATCTCATACGTCACTCCACAGGAGTACAGGATGTTCCTCAAAGACATCCGTCTCTTCAGACTCTGAGTGAAACTCTACGAGACAGATATAGTTATTTATTTACATTATTAACATTTACATGCTAATCATACATCTCATTAAAGCAGTGGTGTAATGTAACAAAGTAATAATACTTTGTTACAGTACTTTTTTGGGAGAATCTGTACTTTACTTGAGTTTTTATATTTCTGTCAACTTCTACTTTTACTCCACTACATTTCCTAAATAAAATGTATACTGTATTAAAATGTATAATGTATTTCCAAAGCATTTTCGTTACTTACTACAAAATAAAATTGGAAGAACAAGACTGCAAGCAAGCATGTGCAAACAAGTGCTCGCACTTATCTTATTTTCCGGGTAGCGTCAGTTGCTGGAGTGGCGGAGAAGAGTGCGCTGTCATTATACAGTACAAGAGCGACCTCTAGAGGCGAAATAAAAACTAACACTGATGCCTCGAAGAGTTTGTTTTGACACGTGACGTGAGGCTGCGCGCTGCACAGAGCAGGACACTTCAAAAAACGATTTAAAACCGACAACAAAACGGTATGTTATACAGTGTACACTACAGTACATGTTTTCATATCACTATAAAGTAATGCTGGACTAGATGCTGCATTAGTGGAGAACAGTATGTTTGCCGTCGAGGCTGAGAGGATGCTAACATTAGTACCTCAAGCGGTTAAAACAATGTGACAAAAACACCAAATGTTTAATGTCACGATTGTTACCATTCATTTGCATTAGTTTATATCTATTTGTTCTCTGTTATGCTTTCATTATCCAGCGAAGTTTCATATTTAAACTGTATTCTCATCATGCAGTGACAGAAACATAACAAATCAGAAATATATTCAATTTCAATTATTTTTTTATCGGCACTGTAAAACATATTTTGATTAGATAATCATCAAGTTTTCTAAAATAAAGGCAAATAATGTGTGAAAGTATACATATAATAGACACATGCTATGCCATTGTGTGTAAAGATGGTTGGATGGACTGTTTGGATTTATATGAAATGGCAACACTTTACAATAAGAGCACATTTGTAACATTAAATAAGGTTAATAAAAGTATTGTTCATTTTTAATTTCAACATTTACATTTTAACATTTTAAAGTTGTCTCTTACATTAGTTATAATGCACTATGAATTAACATGAACGATCAATGTATAATTAATAAATTAGTATTTTTATATTTAAAAATTACAATAAACATTTAGCCATTTTTTTAATTCAAAGAAACAAAATGTAAGAGAGTTAAAACTGAACACAATCTTGCTGCTCAAACTGTGTATAGAACAATTTTTAATGATTTTTTTTGCTCCTTTTGTATGTTACATTTACATTTACTTGTACTTTTACTTTTAATACTTAAGTACGTTTAATATCAAAAAAATACTTTTCGTACTTAAGTACAAAAAATATCACATGCTTTAAAACTTTTACTCAAGTAACATTCTAAACAGCAACTTTAAATTCTACCAAAGTCATTTTCTGGTAATACTTTTACTCAAGTATGGTTTTCAAGTACTTTATATACCACTGCATTAAAGCTCAATAAACTTCAACAAAAATTGCTAGCATACTAATAAATCAATAAATATAAGTTAACAAGGTGAATCTCTCAAAATTTCCAGGTCTTTAAAAAAAAAAAAAAAAAAAAAAAAAATATATATATATATATATATATTACTACTATAGAGACTACTATAGATATATAGAAATTTTTTTCTTATTTTGAAATGTATTTTCAATTTGTATTTTTTGGTAAAAAGGACCATTATGATTTATTTTTACAATAACATTATTTTCAAGACAACTGACAATGACTGTAATGACTCCATATATTTTCCTTTTGAGTTTTTATTTTTTAATTTTCATTATTCTTATTAATTAGATTAACATTACCATATTTTATTTGTCCTAAAATGAAAATAAATAAATAATAATAATGATGATGACGAGAAGAAGAAATAAAGATATAAATGTAAAAAAAAAAAAAATGCTACCAAATTCTGTAAAATTTGCTCAAATGAAAGAAGTACAGTAATTAATAATAACAATAATACTTTATGGTACATTTATTTAACTTAGCATATTTTTTTTTAAAAGTACTCTACCATTAAATATTAAACCGATGTTCTAATCCTACACATTAATATCATGGATAAAGCAGCATCTTAAATATCAGTACCATTTAAAGACAATGTAAAACAATTTATAACCCATTTTCTGTCAGTAATGTGAGACTATTGAGTGAAACAAAACAAATACCAAAAAGAAATGTGAGACAGAACTTGATTTTATCTATTGGGAATTGACTGGAAAGGAGGCAGTGTGAGTTGATTTGAAAAATCATAAAGAATCAATGCACAATAAGACCAGGTAGAAGTTTTAAGAAAGTGATTAAGATCAATCACGTTGACATTAACGTACGCAAGCTGTTTGACTGTTTTCCAGACCTGTTTGTTGTAGATGTTGACGGCGATTCTCTTGCGGAGGACCAGCTCCATGGAGGCCGGATGACTGAGCTGCACCGTGGCTTTCACGATCAGATAGATCCGTTCGTTGGGCACCGTGATCCGGTTCAGGTGGATGGAGTCGTGGATGGACGAATCCCAGGAACACACAGCCGACACCTGAGAGTAATCGTGTGTACGTATGAGAAATCATAATATATAGACTCTACAAGTCATTATTTCTGTTATTTTCCATTATAACCATTACCTCGTCATCGCTGTGTCTGATGATGGGAAGGTAGAAGAACGGGCTGCCGTGCTCTTTGGGAAGAATCGAGTTCACACCGGCGGCGTGAGGACCCGTCAGCTGATCATTCACTGTCAGGTTATCAGCTGCAATACAGACATTACAGCTAAAATAACAATCACACACAAATGTCTCCTTTACAAGCCTAAATTATTGATGTAACAGGGGCATGCAACTCAGCAAAACCTTGAGCTCTTGAAACCTGAAGATCAATATAACTCACCGTTCAGATCCAGGAACAGCACAGGAATATGAGCTTCCATGCCAGCAGGAGGAACCCTTGAGCAGCAACAACAAAGAGTTTAATATCTAATCTCACTTTTCCCCTAAAACGGTTATTCAATAACAGGTTTTCATCCTTGCTGACATGTTATGAAAACAAAATAGCCCACAATTGAGCAGTGCATTAAAAACACTGGTTTCACCTGTAGTGTCTGGCCTAAATAACAGCTAGTAGACATATAAGTACAAAAGCCTAAAATTTCATTTTTAAAATGTGTTTCTCAAATAACTTGGCTCCTGAACTTGCTGAGGTTGAGTAGCACTGGTTTGCAGTGGTTAAGTTCTCACCAGTGCGCCGGGGCCCCTGGGATTCCACTGCCAGGGGCCGGAACCAGCACTGCGTTCCTCTCCTCCGTCAGACCCACCCACTGCTCCACCAGTCTGGCCTCTCTTTCCACGTCCTCCTCGGACTTCTCTGAAAATCACATGCACAAGCATGAAACTATCACCATGATGCAATGCAGCCCATTATATAATAATAATAATACATTTTAATTATAATGCACTTTTCACATACCCAGAGCGCTACAAAACAGATAATGAGAGGAAAGGCCTAATTCTGGCAATTTTGCTGAGGTGATACACTCTTAAGGTTCTAAATAGAATCTTAACGGGATCTGTCAGACACTTCATATATAGAACCTTTTGGGGGTTCCATCATGGAATTTTTTCAAAATTAATAAATTTAGTTTTTTTTATTTTGATAAAATTTGATCAATTAAGCAGCACATAAACGCACTTTATCACTATGAAAAATGGAAATAACCTGTTAAACATGAAAGTATTATGCAATCATTTAAGACATTTCTCCTTATATTTGAGTATTTGGAAACAGCAATGATGTTTCTGTGGGCGGAGCCTACCTGGTAGCAGAAAATGACAGTTCTGCAATAACAATCTATGCAAGCCATAGAATAAAAGAATTAAAAAAGGTCATTTCAAGTTTACATCTCATAATTCTGACTTTTGTCTCACAATTCCCAGTTTGTATCTCACAATTCTGAGAATAAAAATCAGAAATGTCTTTTTTCCTCAGAATTGAAAGTTTATATCCCACAATTCTGACTTTTCCCCCTCAGAATTGTGATATACACTCGCCAGTTGCAAGTTATAAAGACCGAATTGGGAGATATAAACTCATAATTGCGAGAAAAATTCAAGAATTGTGAAATAATTTAAATATTATCTATGTAAAATGTTTTAAATATTTCATGCTGCAACTGTAGGGCTAATACATAATGTCCCCTATGAACTGCATGTGTGAATATTATGTGGACCTATTATTTACATCAAATTCATGCTTTAATAGTAGACTTCATCAGTCCAGTCTGTGGCTTGCAACCATAAACGTCTGCGTTTAGCTTCAAAGGACGTCTTTGACAACGGCATTCTAAAAAAATGAAGACTTTTTTGCACTCAGATTTTGACATCCAAAGGAACAACAAGATGTTTTTTTCTCTTATTCTGTGGATTTTGCCTGTTTTTGTCCACTTGTTACCACAGTTTTTCTGCCACCACAATGCGCACGCAGATGCAAGTGACGTAACTGTGACGTCTGCTCCCAAATGGTGTACATATATATAGAACCGTTTTCACATAAAGGGATATTTAAAATTGAGTCAAGAACCTTAGGGTTCTACATAGAACCATTTTGTTTTTAAGAATATAGAATGCAGATTTTGAGATACTCCTAATATGTGCATCCAGTACCAAATGAACATCAAAACTAAGGCTTGAGAAGAGAGCAATACCAAACTGTTATCCAGAGTCTAATTAAAGTTTCCATCTTTGTGAATAGCTGCTGGTGTGCCAACAAGAAGAACAGTAAAATCTATCTATCAGTCTTCCATGATCAACACATGCTTGAAATTCCTTTCAAGTAAGTTTTATTGAAAACATTTAAAGGGATAGTTGACTCAAAAATTCTGTCAACATCTACAAACCCTCAAGTTTTTCCAAACAAAGTTTCTTTCTTCTGCTGAACACAAAAGAAGATATTTTGAAGAATGTCAGTAACCAAACATTGACTTCCATAATATTTTTTTTCTCCATACTATGTAAGTCAGTGGGGTCCATGAACAGTTTTTCAAAATATCTTCTTTTGTGTTCAGCAGAAGAACGAAATTCTTCTTAAAATACTCCCTTTCTTATCAGGCCTGTTCTACTTTCAAATTAAAAATGCATTGGTGAATAAAAATGTAATGATGAAAATATATTAATGCATTACAATTAAAGTAGAAAAATGGAGGCAGATTTCATCAAACTGTTTGAGAGGTGGTATCTAATTTGTTTCAAGTTCTTTAAGCCACGATTTGACGTTTTTCTTCAAAAACAGCGATAACAGCTTCTTGGCTGTAATTAAACAGTATGTAAACAACAATAAGCTTAGTGTATAAGGTAAGAAAATCCCAGAATGACACGCTTTAAATTCCAACCTGACTTGTTGATGATCTTCTTGATCTGCTCCTCCAGATATTCCCTGCGCTTGATGAGGGCATCAGACCAGCGTTCCCGCACACAGTTCAGGTCCTCCTCCTATTCACATACAGCAGAAGAATATTGAGACCTCAGCTAAACTGCATTTTCAGACCCCCATTTAATTTGCCATCAGTGGGCGATTAACACCATTAGGCTCATTTCAATTCAAAATTTAAAGGGACTGGAAAAGAATCTGAAAATCTGAAGTACATCCCAATGATCAATTCACTGCAGAGATCCATCTCACACCGTGTCTACAGTAAATGCGAGCGGCATGTCAAAACGAAACAACTCTTTTAATATAATCAACAACTTATAAGGGCCGTGACACACCAATTTGCCGTCGCCGGTGAGTGTCTGTCCGGGCTAGTTTTTGCAGTGTGTTCCTTAAGTGTGTACTTAAGTATCTTTTTGGCTACTTTGTAGTTGTATTGAGTATCAAAGATATTGGCAACTTTTACTCTCTACTTGACTACATTTTTGAGCAGGTAAATGTACTTTTTACTCCACTACATTTGTAATTAATAATGCAATTACACATTACATTTTTCATGGCAGCAAACTTTTTCTGCAGCAGTTTGTTTCTGATATAAAGAAGCAATATCACCATAAGTGCATTGAAGGTACTCTATCTTGTGCATTTTGCCTTCACTCCCCCAAAACTTGCCAACAAGGCACTTTACGTGAATGAGAGTGCCTCAGCAGGTAGTTTCTGATCGCAGGTGTTTGATTTATTAGATGAGGAAATGACTGCAGCTGGTGATGAGGCTCAAACCAGCACATACAGTAGACTTTGACTATTTCATTTTACTTAACATTATTTTATTTATCCACTTTACTGACAAGACCGTTTTGCAGGATATTGGTTTACTGATGACCTTTTTGTGCACTTGAGCTCAACTGAGACTTGAGAGTCTGTAGATGTTTAAAAGGTTGTTGTGTCGACCTTGATTTATTGCAACATTGAGGTGTTCAGTTTTATTTTGATTTTAGAAAATAAACTTGATTTCTCATCTTACAAATCAATTGTTTCTTATTTTCACCAGCATGTCTCTCAGGTGTTGAGGACTAGCCTACATTCAGCATGAGTAAAATACTTCAGTACTGTTAAAATCAGATACTTTAAGACTTTTACTCAAGTCGTATTGGAATTGGTTACTTGAAACTTGTAGTGGAGTCTTTTTCGATGTAAGGTATCAGTACTTTTACTCAAGTATGCTTTTCAGGTTCTCTTTACACCTCTGTTCGGGAGTGAGATCACTCTGATTGGCTTTTTTGAGTTTGGCGAACGATTCCGTGCACGAGAATAACAGCAAAAGTGATGAAAGCAAGAAAAGAAGTCAAGATGGTGTCATGAGAAATCGAGTCCCCCCCAGGAATCGGGTCTCCTTTAGGATCCAGGCAGTAATGCCTGATTAAAAGTTATCGCAATGTCTTGACTAATTATAACCTATTTCACTATTATATGATGTTTATTACATTAAGTGCACAAACAACATGCTTGAAATATACTGCATAATAAAACAAACTGGAAACACAACCATGCCTATTTTTTTTTTTTTTTTATAAGGATAAGGATTGTTGCAACATACTATTTTCTGTAAAAGTAATGTAAAATTAATTTGACACAATAATAGCAATGTGGTATAGTATATAATAATGGTCCCACTTTATATTAAGTGGCCTTAACTACTACTATGTGCTTACATTTAAATTAATCATTCGATACAATGCACTTATTGTGTACAAACATGTTTTTACATTGTATTTATAGTTTAAAAACAACTGCATGTAATTACATCCGTAATTAATTTCTGTAATTACATTTATAATTACACTGTTGACCCATCCCTTACACCTTACCCCTACCCTTAAACCTACCCATACCACCAGAGCTTTCCCTAAACTTACCTGTATCCCACCTCAATAGCAACAAAAGTGATTTGCAATTCAATATGAACCCAGTAAGTACATTGTACTTATTTTTTTGATGTAAGTACATAGTAGTTAAGGCCATTTAATATAAAGTGGGACCATAATAATATTATAAGAATTTTTTTGGTTACGTTTATTTTACAGTGCTGTAGTTACATTGTTTTTAATAAATTAATTGTCATGCTAAGTACACACAAACATCATTAATTTGAAACATGTAATTGGGAACTATATTGAAAGCAAAAAACATACCTAATATAATATAAGCTAAGCTAGCAGGCTAATCGGGTAGATGTATGCAATGCTAGTATATAAGCTAACTAAAAAACAGTGAGAATGATAAATGCTTGATTTCACAACCTATAGCTTCTGTTATATACTAGTATATAAACCATGTAATTTAAAAGACATTAATGGTCATTATAATGCATTTTAAATGATATAAATCATAACGTGATTTTGCGGGAATTATAATCAGGTGCTTAAAATATCAATGGAATCACTCGGTGTCCTAAACGAGACCCGATTCCTGGGGGGGACTCGATTTATCACCACAAAGGCACAGACTGAATTTTACTTCATCTTACTTGAGCATTCCAATACTTAATAATTTTGATAACAACATGAGCCATCTTGAATGAAGAAAGTGATCAGCATGATAGATATTTAAAATGGTAATCAAGCTCTGCTTAGTTTACAGTTTGCATATCAGCAATCCTAGTTTTGGTTTCCATTTTTTACTGACGAATATAGACTATTAATACCTGTTAGTTGACAGTCGTCTGTAGTCCTTCTGGTGTGTTTCAAGCACATCTTTTCGGCTTGGTGTGTCACGGCCTTAAGTCTACATTAGATAAGAATGTTGCTTCTGTTGACAGATTTTCACTCTCTAAAATTACATCATTTGTGCACATTTATTTTGATTTTGTTTTTTAAATTGAGCATTTTATCTGTTACTATTATTCCTATTAAATTAGGCATTTACTTACTCCAAAATTATCTTGGCCTTCAGTGCATCCAGCTCTATAGTGTTTTGAATTTCTGAGTATTTCAGTAACATCTGAGCATTTGATCAAGATCAACATATTTCTGGTTTCTGGTCTTGTTTTTAAGTGTATGTATGGACAGTTGTAGCAATACCTACATTATGTACTATTTTATTTTCAGTCGAAAATAAAAATGTTTACTTTAATTTTACTGCCTATGAGTTTCAAGCTCACAGCTGATTCTGATACAACCGCCTGTAGCATCCAGTGTAGACATGGTGTCAGGTGCAGATTTGGATCAAGCATCAAAATTTTAATGTAATACTTACACAATACCAAAATAAACAAATAAATTGCATTAATTAATAAAGGCAGATTAAATCCAGTGTGCCGTTTTTACACTCAAACCCACACAGATAAAGCCGCAGCTCCATCTAGTAGGGTTCAAATGGATTTCAGCATGCAGAAATCATGCAGCCATGCACTGATCATGTGACAGATAGCCGTGTGTTAGTGCAGGAATCTCCACGCTTAAGGGTTTAGGATCTCACAGCCTCTTTGGAAGCATTTCTCACATTAAAATCAGCAAAATTATAATATTAGGCTTTCAGACACGGATTATTATTATCATTTCATCCAGGTGACCCATGTACTGTCCTGTCTGAAAGCACATGTTCTGTCATCATGCGTGTGGGACAGACAGCAGAAAGTCAGAATACCTGATAACTATCCATATCGTCGTCTTCCTCCTTCTGCCAGGAGAGAATACAGTCTGTCACACACTCCGCTGAACTGACTCTCACATGACTCTAAACGCCACGTCTTCACACAGATGTTAAAGTGCCCCTATTATGATATTTTAAATGTTCCTAATTTTGTTTTGGAGTCTTCTACAATAAGTTCACATGCATCCAAGGTCAAAAAACACTTTAATTTTCTCATAATATACATTTTATCATCACCTCTTTTCTCACAGTGGTCCGAAATGGTTTGATAAAGTATCCGGTCTCTCTAAACCCCTCCTCTTCAGAGAACCTGTTCTGCTTTGGTCAGATGGCCCAGTCTGCTGTGATTGGTCTAAACGAAGCGACCATATCTTCCTCAGCACTTGATAGGAACCATAACAATGGTGTCACCTTTAGCGTATCAATCTCATTCTTTGGAAATGCTTGCAAAGTGGTTTTGCCCTCGTAGCGCAGAAAACAGCATCTTCTTGACATGTCGACAGCATGAACCGGGGCAAAGTAGATGTAGTTTGCGAGCAGCCAATAAAGAACATAGGCTGGCATTATGCACATTTGTAACAAACCTATGTAGGTTTGATCAGGAAGTACGTCTGGAATTATTGACGACTCGTTTCAGACATTTCAGAACCGGTTCTTTCTTTTGGAAGACAATAACTCCATTTAAAACTTATTAGACTTTTTACATTCACAAACAGCTATATTACACACACAACACAGGCAATAATCATAATAGGGGCACTTTAAAATGAAGCAATGCATCCCTACAAAGTTGAAAATTGATGATGAAAGGACAATATAACAACTGATCAATCAAATATAACTTTTTTTTGGGGGTCAGTTTTCTAGAACCGCTATTCAAGAAAGATGAAGACAAACTATATCAAGCTGATGAGTACAAGAGATATAGTGACAACAAACAGGAGCCGCAAACAACAAAGATATCAGCAGCTTAATTTTCATACCCCATGTAAAGGGCTCCACAGGGATGCATTGTGTCATTTTAACATGTTGAATCAGCATTGAACTAAATAGCTGAAATTGAAGGTGTTTCATAATTGATGAACTTTGCGACACTGAAATGAACTTAATCAATATTGAATTCAATTTGTGTTTGTGTCAAATTTTTTAAATATGTCCATATAGTTCAGTTTTAGTTTTAATTTATTCAGTTTTGATAATAGCCCTGCTCCAGATTCTGCTCTAACAGTGTGTTGTGTCAGTCCTACTGACCTGATAGCTGTCCAGAGGTCTCTGTAGTTTTGTGGAGCGAGCGGAAACACAGCCGATAGAGACGGACAGGACAGCCTCCACCATCAGCGGCAAAGTCCCCGAGTGCTGGACCGGCTGGACGCACACCTGAAGCCTCCGAGAGTGACCCTGAATTAAACAAACACACATTTGCATACTAAACTTTGAGCATCGCAAACAGTCGCTAATGTTTCTGAAAATCGCCATCTCACTATTCAGAGTAAATCACTTCGAGTCACTTTGGCTACGTCTACACTAATCCAGATACATTTAAAAATGCTTCTTTTTCTGTTTTGGCCTGTCTTCCACACCGAAGCAGTGAAAAAAAAAACAGCTTTTTGAAGACACTCTCCCAAGTGGACTGTGAAAACATAGGTATTCAAAAAAATATTTAGTTTCTTTCATATAACTTTTATATGTTTTGTTTTTGTGCACATATTCTTGTCGATTTGTAACATTAAGGTTGAACCACTGTAGTCACGTTGACTATTTTAACAATGTTTTTACTACTTTGAATGTGGTAATTTCGTTGCTTTCAATGGAGGATAAAAAAAACTCTACGATTTCATTAAAAATATCTTAATTTGTGTTCCGAAGGTGAAGGTCTTACGGGTGTGGAACGACATGAGGGTGAGTCATTGATGACAGAATTTTCATTTTTGGGTGAACTAACCCTTTAAGCTCCATCCGAGTCTGGTTTTATTTGAATATGGATACAAATACTTTTGAGATTGCTACAGATACAGATATTGGCTCTGCTGCCCACCCCTAGAACTTTATATTATCAGTGAGCTTTTATTTGTTTTATGCAGTGGTGTATAAAGTACTCGAAAACCATACTTGAGTAAAAGTATAGATATCTTACCAGAAAATGACTTTGGTAGAAGTTAAAGTTGCTGTTTAGAATGTTACTTGAGTAAAAGTTTTAAAGTATGTGATATTTTTTGTACTTAAGTACGAAAAGTTTTTTTTTTTATATATATTAAACGTACTTAAGTATTGAAAGTAAAAGTACAATAAATGTAAAATACAAAAGGAGCAAAAAAATATTATTAAAAATTGTTCTATACACAGTTTGAGCAGCAAGATTGTGTTCAGTTTTAACTCTCTTACATTTTGTTTCTTTAAATTAAAAAAATGGCTAAATGTTTATTGTAATTTTTATACATAAAAAATACTAATATATTAATTATACATTGATTGTTCATGTTAATTCATAGTGCATTATATCTAATGTAAGAGACAACTTTAAAATTACTCTTATTGTAAAATGTTACTATTTCATATAAATCCAAACAGTCACGCTTAAAAATGACCATCTTTACACATAATGGCATAGCATGGGGCTATTATATGTATACTTTCACACATTATTTGGCTCTATTTTAGAAAAATTTATGATTATCTAATCAAAATATGTGTTATAAACTGAAATTGAATAGGCTACATTTCTGATTTGTTATGCTTCTGTCGCTGCATGATGAGAAAACAGTTTAAATATGAAACTTCGCTGGATAATGAATGCATAACAGCGAACAAATAGATATAAACTAATGCAAATGAATGGTAACAATCGTGACATTAAACAGTTGGTGTTTTTGTCACATTGTTTTAAATGCTTGAGGTACTACTAATGTTAGCATCCTCTCAGCCTCGACGGCAAACATACTGTTCTCCACTAATGCAGCATCTACTCAACAAACTAATTACTTTATAATGATATGAAAACATGTACTGTAGTGTACACTGTATAACATGCCATTTTGTTGTCCGTTTTAAATCGTTTTTGAAGTGTCCCACTCTGTGCAGCGCGCAGCCTCACGTCACGTGTCAAAACAAACTCTTCGAGGCATCAGTGTTAGTTTTTATTTCGCCTCTAGAGGTCGCTCTCGTACTGTATAATGACAGCGCACTCTTCTCAGCCGCTCCAGCAACGGACGCAACCCGGAAAATGAAATCAACCGCGGTTGTGCGAGCACTTGTTTGCACATGCTTGCTTGTAGTCTGTGTTCTTCCGACTTTATTTTGTAGTAAGTAACGAAAATGCTTTGGGAAAATGTATCGGAGTAAAAGTATACAATTTATTTAGGAAATGTAGTGGAGTAAAAGTAAAAGTTGACAGAAATATAAAAACTACAGAAAACTAAAGTACAGATTCTCCCAAAAAATACTCAAGTACTGTAACGAAGTATTATTATTTCGTTACATCACAATACTGGTTTTATGCATGCACATAAAATGGATGAGAAACTTTTGCAAAACACTAGTGTAAATGGAGAGCATTTAGAAATTAAAAGGTCGTTTTCAAATGTATGTGGATTAATGTAGACGTAGCCTTTGTCTGCATCTTTGTGAATGAGGTTGAAGTGACAGTGCCGCACCTGCCGCAGCTGAAACACGCCTCCAGTGCTGATGTCTTTGTTGGGATGCAGCTCTACAGACGAATACTCGCCCTGCTCATTCAACTCCTGTATGGAGACCCACAGCTCTATCCTACGAGACACTTCACTCCACCTGTCAAACACACACACACACACACACACACACACACACACACACACACACACGTAGATGAACACAAGTCTACATGAATGAAAGACTGTAGTGTTGTCATGATACCAAAAGTTCAGTAATCACTACCAATACCAGTAAAATGTCATGGTCCTCTGTACCAATTTCGGTACCATTGCAAAAACTATAGTTTTTTTTTTTTTTAAATAAATGTATTTATTTATTTAATGAGGGACAATACATATTAATAATAATACATTGGGAAAAAAAAGGAAAATGTGCCAAATTTGGCCACATTGGCTAATTTTCATCTGTAGTCCCTAATTAAGTTAATATAGTTTTAACTATTTGAAAATAAAAATATTAAATTTTAAAAAATATTAAATAGTAAATACTACATTAAAACATTAGTGTGTAGCCTTGAAATATTGTTCAATTAAGTAAACCTTTCATTAAAATGATCAGTAACACTTTACAATAAGTTCTCATTAGTTAAAGCATTAACTAACAATAAGCAAGACATTTGCTACAGTATTTATTAAGCTTTGTTAACATCAGTTAATAAAAATACAACGGTTTATTGTTAGTTCATGTTATCTCAGGTCCATTAAATAATATTATCAGATACAGTAAATGTTGAAATTAACATTAACTAAGATTAATAACTACTTTTTCATTGTTAGTTCATGTTAACTTATGTAGTAAACTCATGTTAACAAATAAAAACCTTACTGTAATTCAAATTTATTAAAACCTTTTTATATCAAATATTAATGGGAGCATTTGAAAGGTACAATGTCACAATGAAATTAAAATTGGCAATTCTTATTTTTTATGGAATAATGCACTATTTTTTTTTTTATAACGGATTTATCTGTGCACATCATAATTTTTTTGTAATTCATGTGTCCTTGTAATCTTTAAATAACTTCCCGTCCCTCTTGCAGTGACATCTCTTCTCTGATGATGTGTTTACTGGCATGAGGGCGGGGCAACCTGTCACTCACATGAGATCCACCAATAGCAAACCACAACCATCCAATCAATTCCCCATGGACAAAATCAAGCCCCACCCTACATTTGTTCTTATCCCAGAAGCTGTTTCACTCAGATATACATCATAATAGGGAATGTAGACACTAGTCTAGAATCATGAAAAACTGTGACTGTATCTGTAAGTAAATGCACCTGTCTCTGAGCGTCCGCGTCTTGGCCTGCAGTGCATCGAGCTCCCAGACGGAGTGACCGTTACCCGCGTACCGGTGACCCCAAACCTCGATGGCCAGAGCTCCATCTGAGATGAACTCCAGAAACTCCTCTGTCACATGCACCACGAAATCCTGCCAACATAAGCAGAACCTCACTAGAGTTTTACAGCTTCTGAAGTGGAAATGAGTGCTTGATTGTACAAAACTGATCTGTGTGTGTTGTCCTATTCAAAATGTCAATAAAAACTATAATAGTATCTCAATGATACTAAAACAACACTGCTTCTTTAGTAAATGTCTGCTGTAAGATAGTTTTTTACCCTGCAGTGGTCAAAGCGCACAGTGAACTCGGCGTCAGGGGTCCGCGGGGAGGGCGTGTCTGGGCTGACCATGGGCGGAGCCACAGTGGGCTCTGATTGTTCCCAGAAGGTGTACTGACAGAAGACGAAGTTGGACAGGTTAAGAGGCAAACCTGACGCCTCTCGGATCCGCACCTGACACAAGCAGACCGCTACAGTGAGTGTTTATGATGACACAAAACCAGGGTTACTATAGTTAACTGAAACCAAAACCATAAAAAACATTTTGTTGCATGAAATAAAATAATAATATATTATTTATACAGTAATATATAGACTATATAGACATATTAACTATATGGACATATTAAAAAACATTTTAAAAAAAATGACAAACACACACAAAAAAATTATTAAAAATCCAAATAAAATTAAAACAGAAAATATAAAAATAGAAACTAATTCAAAATATTAATAAAAACTTTAACAGTATCTCAATGATTCTTTCTATTAAAGACAGGGCCAGTAGATCAGATTTGTTTTATTTCACCACAAATATGATCATATTTTTGTATGTATAAAAATTATTTTCATTAAAAAGTTATAATTAGACATGATATTCATAAATTTACTGTTGCTGGAAAACAATGGCAGGTTTGCTGTGCTTGTTTGTAGGGCTGCACAATTTGGTCAAGAAATATATATATATACTCAGCAAAAAAAGAAACGTCCCTTTTTTCAGGACTCTGCATTTCAACAATAATGTTGTAAAAATCCAAATAACTTTACAGATCTTCATTGTAAAGGGTTTAAACAATGTTTTCCATGCATGTTCAATTAACCATAATCAATTAATTAACATGCACCTCTGGAATGGTCGTTAAGACCTTAACAGCTTACAAAAAGTAGGCATTTAAGGTCACAGTTCTAAAAACGCAGGACACTAAAGAGACTTGTCTACCGACTGTGAAAAACACCCAAAGAAAGATGCCCAGGGTCCCTGCTCATCTGCGTGAACGTGCATTAGGCATGCTGCAGGGAGGCATGAGGACTGCTGATGTGGCTATAGGGCAATAAATTGCCATGTCCGCACTGTGAGACGCCTGAGACAGCGCTACAGGGAGACAGGAAGGACAGCTGATCAGCTGTTCATACAAATATTTACACATTAAGTTTACTGAAAGTAAAAACAGTTGAAAGTCAGAGGACGTTTCTTTTTTTGCTGAGTATATATATATATATATATATATTATAGTGATTTTATATATATATATATATATATATATATATATATATATATATATACTATAATATATAATAATATTATAGTGATTTTATATATATATATATATATATATATATATATAAAATCACTATAATATTATTATATATTATAGTAAATATTATTATATTTATATATTATATACAATAAGTACTTAAGAAAATAATATTATAATTATATTTTACAGCAAAATTGTAACATTACAATACAAATATTTATGGCTGTCTTGATTTCTTAATTTTCAAATGTTAAACCATCAAGCTTTTATTTTGGCAGAAAACCGCAGGGAGCCCTTAAAGAAATATTTCACCTAAAAATGAAAATTATCCCATAATTTACTCACCCTAAAGCCATCTGAGGTGTATATGACTTTCTTCTTTCAGATGAACACAATCAGAGATATATTAAATAATTTCCTGGCCCTTCCCAGATTTATAATGGAATTGAATAGTGTCCGAATTTTTGAAGCTCCAAAAAGCGCATCCATCCATCATAAAAGTAATCCATACGACTCCAGTGGGTTAATAAATGCCTTCTGAAGTGAAGCGATGGGTTTTTGTAAAAAAAAAAATCCATATTCAAAACTTTATAAACTATAATCACTGGCTTCCGGCAACAGACGTATGCGCGTTCACACCTCTGACCCGATGTATGACGCAGGAAGTAGGCGTAGCATAACGAAACTCTCTCGTGAACGCTCTATTATTATGGGATCATTTTCATTTTTGGGTGAAACATTCCTTTAAAGCTTCTCTTTTGTTGCCAACAGCCGGTTTATATGCACTTTTCATCACAATTTTGGGAAGATGGCTGTCGCATGTTGCGTTCTCAAATGCACACTAAAGTTTGATCAAATAATTGAGCCCTTTACCCTGCAGGTGAGTTTTTTGGCCATGTGGACGATCTCTCCATTATTGTCCATGACCTCGTATCCGCTGCTCTCGCTGGAATTCTCAGAGGAATCGTCTCCTCCAGCCAGACGCTCGGGCACGACTCCGCTCACACGGACCAGCTCCACATGCAGCCGACCGGCCACCTGCCAAAAGAGCACGACGGGTGTGATAGATGCCGTTTAACAGCTAGATCAACAGGTACATGTAGACGCCTGCTCACCTCTCCCTGCTGGCTGATGATGGGAACAGCATACTGCAGCTTGATGTCATGAAACAGACACTCCAGGAAGACGTTTGCTACGCCGATGAGGTTGTGATTCTCTTGTGCTTCATAGAACGGATCTCCTGCCTTACTGTGCAGCCGGTTAACCTGAAAAAGAGTGATTTTTACAGAAATGTTCAAAAGTTTAGATTGTTAAAAGAATTGTTTTTGTCATTTAAAATGTCATTTATTCCTAATTTTTCAGCATCATTACTCCAATCTTCAGTCACATGATCCTTCAGAAATCATTCTAATATGGTGATTTGCTGCTCAAGAAACATTTCTGATTATTGTCAATGTTGAAAACAGTTCATATTTTTGAAGAAACTGTTATACAGAAAGTTCAAAAGAACAGCATTTATTTTTGGGGAATATTATAAATATTTTTACTGTCACTTTTGATCAATTTGATGTGTCTTTGCTGAATAAAAGTATAAATTTCCTTCAATTTCTTACCACTTCCTGTGTGCCTTCCTTCCAGTCCCTGTAGTGGTCTCTCATGTCCACTAGTTTGTTCTCTAATTTCTCGATGGTCCACACCTGTGTTCCCTTCCCTTTACGTCGCACCTGGATCGCTGGTTCGCTGACTATAGCGCCACGCTGGGGTTAAAATAAATACAGTACATCAATATAACATTACAGAGGAAACAATACAGCGACTGCTGCACATATGGTTTGTTTTTAATATAATCAACATGAATATTTTATGTACTGTCATGATGTATATAAATGTATAACAGAAAGTGTACAGCAAACAGCAGAGTGTGATGCTAGCAACGCCAAGGTCATGGGTTTGATTCACAAATAATGCATGAACTGATGAATGGATACTTTGAATGCAATTCAAGTCACTTTGGATAAAAGTGCCTGATAAATGCAAAAGTATAAGTGTATATTATAAGGTGCTTGAACTGGTTGATCATAATTTTTAATCCATGTTTTCTATTTATGTGAGATCATAAAACTGCAAGCCTAATAATGATAAAAGAATTATAAAATGTTGTTTAAAATAATTAGACACTGCTGTCATTGTTAGTCAACTACCTATTAAGGGCTCATCGGTGAAGACACCGCTAATGCACAACCATAAATGACAGCGCTCACTATAACTCCTATTTATTTGTCTAAAAAAATAAAAATAAATTAATTAATGACAAATATTAATAAATAAATAATAAATAAGCAAATAAATAAATGAGTAAATAAATGAGAAAAATAAATAAATAAATCAGTAAAAAATATTACAAGTAAATGAATAGTAAAATAAATAAGCAAATAAGTAAATAAACAAACAAACAAATAAATAGTATAAATATGCAAATAAATGACTATAAAAGAATAAATGAATGAATTAAAATAAACAAGCAAATAAATGAGAAAAATAAATAAATTAGTAACAAATTATTAAGTGAGAAAATAAGAAAACAAATTATAGAAATAAAAAACAAAAACAAAATAAATTATAATCAAGAAAAAAATGTGTAAGTAAACAAATTAATAAATACAGTAAATAAATAAGTAATGAATGAGTAAACGAATGAATAACTAAGCAAATACATGAGTTAGAAAACAAATGAGTAAATCAAGTAAATAAACAAAAAAACAAAAATAATGTCAATAAGTAAATAAATATGTAAATAAAAGAATAAATTAATTAATTAAAATAAATAAATAAATGAGTAAATACGAAAAATAAATTACAGAAATAACAGCTAATAAAAATAAAAATAAATTTAAATAAATAGATAAAAAGCAAGCAAACAAATGAATAAAGTAAATAAAATAAATTACAGAAATAACAGCTAATAAAAATAATAATAAATATAAATTATAAATAAATAAATAGATAAAAAGCAAGCAAACAAATGAATAAAGTAAATAAAATAAATAAGCACATAAATAAATAGAGTAAATAATGAGTAAAAAAAATAATAAATGAGTAAAAAATGAATAAATGAGAAAAGATTATAAGAAAATTATAGAAATAATATTAGCAGACGCTTTGGATAAAAGCGTCTGCTAAATGAAGGATTGTGAATGTGTGTGCTGCGTCAGCTCTCACTTTGCGGTTGGCGCTGAGGTTGGCGGCCGGTATCTGCAGCGTGACCTGGTAGTCGGTGAGTTTGTGCATCTCCTCGGACAGGAAGTTGGCCTCTCGCACCAGTGCGTTTGCTCTCACCACCTGCTCGCGCAGCCGAGACAGACTCTGGCGGAACAGCTCGTCCCTGAAAAACACAGAGGCACATTCACACGAGCCCTTCACTGAGACGGTGCCACACTAGAAAGCGTGGCTGGATGAATGGAGCAAAAATGTCCAGGGAATGTTAAATGTGAGTGTTACAAGGATTCGCTTCTCTGTGTGAGAATGTGTCTGGAGGTTTGGGTGAGATCAAATGTGAAATGACAGGTTTAAAGAAGTTTCATTTTGTAAACAATATGGATCTGCTCCAAAACCTAGTGAGCTGCCTATGTAGACAGCATTTTAAGGCATCATAGGCACAATCTCCAACATGAAGGCTGTTTCAAAGTACCTTCTTTTGACCTATGCATTGACATGGGATCAGAATTGAAAGGCCGGCTCTGCGTTCTCACCTCTCCTCCGTCCACAGCCGCAGTTTGTTGTGTGTGGAGTGTGTGGGGAAGGGCAGACGGTCGCTGCTGCAGCGCTGGTGCTGTGACACCTTCTCCGGAGAGAGCCGCTGCCGCAGGGACTGAAGCTCCCGCTCGTACATCACTCGCTGCTCCTCCAGAGCCAGACGCTTCTCCTCCAGATACTGCTTCTCCAGCACCTGCACCACGTTCTGCATGGGGTCTGTGAGGAGACACGACAACAACAGCTTTACAGAAACACAGATGTATTTGTAAATGTAGATTTGTAGATGTAAATGTATTTGGATACATTTAATAATGAGTGTTACTAACAATTCAAACTATTAAAAACCCTTTCTGTTAACTGAAGTAAAGCTGAAATATAATAAAATGTAAATATGAAATGTAAAACTTAAACTTAAGAAACTTAAATGGACATTAGGGGAAAAAAATAAGTTAAATTAAAACTGAAATAAAGATAAATAGAGTTGTTTTTTTAAAACTAAGAAAAATGTCACATAACAAAATTACTAAAAGTTAAGTTAAATTTAAAGTATAAAAAGTAAAAGCTAATTCAATATATATATATATATATATATATATATATATATATATATATATATATATATATATATATATATAAAATGGTATATAAATAATAATAAAATAATACTGCTATTAATGGCTGGTTTTCTCCAGAAAAGAAACACTTCCTTAAACATCCTTAAATTTGAGATGCAAAATTGCATAAGGGTTTGTTTTTAGATAAAATATTCAGAAAATATACGTGTTGCATTGGCAGATGTTTTTTCCACATGTTTGTACTTAAAGATTATCAGGTAAATTTAAATAATTATTTTATATATTAAACATAAATTATTATTTATTTTCATTGCATTTTCATACTAATCAGCAATGAAAATACAAGCAGATACATTCATTTTGTTATAGGGATGTATAGATGTGAAAATAAGCTAAATTTAATTTAAATAATGATTTATTCATAAAAAATTATATATATATATATATATATATATATATAATTTTAATTAGTTAATATTAACTAATTAATATATTAGCAAAAAAAATTATATATATATATATATATTTATTTATTTATTTATTGCTTTTTTTTTTTTTTTTTTGCTTTTTTGCATTTTCATAACAATCAGCAATGAGAATACAAGCACGTAAATTCATCTTGGTATAGGGATGTATAATTGTAAAAATCAGGTAAATTTAAATAATGATTTATTTATTTTAAAAAAAGATTCATCTTGTTATAGGAATGTATAGATGTGTTTCATATTCCATATACTGACACTGAAGTATTGTGTAGTAAAGGCGTGTACCGTTGTTCCCCAGAGCTTTCATCATGACCTCCATCTGTGCGAACTCGTAGCTGTAGTCCTGCTCGGACGAAGCCTCGCTGGCCGTCTCCACGTCAGCCTCCACGAAGCTCTCGCGGGAAGAATCCCTCTCCATCTCCTTTAACCGGTCACGCCGCTTGCGCTTCGGCAGGTTGATTCTGAGGATGACACGTTCACTCTGATGAGTCTGTACATGTGAAGGCTGTGACACACCAAGCCGACGTAAAAGAACTGTCTATATCAGTGGGTATCATAGTCTATATATACAATCTAGTTTTCTCTCTCACTGACGGCACAACAGCGGTTCAACATGCTCAATCGGCCAAAATAGCCTAGATGATGTCCAACTAGTGCCAACGTTGCATAACACACTGCAAAAACTGGGCCAGCCGGCCGGCCGATCCTCAACAACGGCCCGACATTTGCCAAATGCTGACCATCGGCTTGGTGTGTCAGGGCCTCAAGGAGACGCCTGGATGTGCAAATCTGCAGCTTACCTGAAGAAGTGGTTGTTTCCCCACAGGATGCGATCTCCATGCCACAGGTGAACCTTGGAGAAGAGCATTGTGCCATTCACGCAGGTCCTGTGGAGGAAAATGAGGTCCACAATCAGAATGAAACACAATATTTGATTGGAAGCGAAACGTATTTAAAAACAAAGGCCCAAGACTGTGTTCTTGAATTCCTTCATAAGGGAATGAACATCCCATAAAGCACTGCAAATGACATGACAGAAAAAAATTCCAATATAAAATGCATATATATTTATATATTTTAAAGCCACAGTATATAGTTTTTCACCAGTAGAGGTCGCTTATTCAAAACAAAGGCGTAGCTTGATGACGCCTTGATTTCATGGAATCATGGGAGGTGTTGTCTTCACGTCTACAGCCGGTGGAAATGTGGGGTAACTCAACTCTGTTTTATCATATTAGATACATTTGTGTGTTGAAAGTTGTGCTACTCTGCGTTCGCTCGGCGGCTGCTATGAGACACTTGTTGCACACTGCAGTAAGCTAGATCAGTATTAGTCAAGGTAAAACATGGTACTCACCATAAATCAAGAAAACAAGATTTAAACAATAAGACTTACTGTGTTGAGCTATATAACATGATTAGTTTTCTGTCGATGAATGTATCCAAACGTTCGCCTGTCTATTAAAACACATATATTAAAGCGTCTTTGGCGTTTCCGTGGTTTCTACAAAATAAAACTGGAAATCGAGGGTAATGCAGGTATGATTTCATTGATAGGCGATGCACGGACACTTATTTCTCGGGATTTAAACATTCTTGAAAACATTTGGGATAATGAAAGTACACAAGTCAACAAAATAATAACGTTTTTCTAGTGGTTTTTGGATATTTTAAAGGTGCCCTAGAATGAAAATTGAATTGACCTTGGCATAGTTGAATAACAAGATTTCAGTACATGGAAATGACATGCATTGTGTTTCAAACTCCATTGCTTCCTCCTTCTTATATAAATCTCATTTGTTTAAAAGACCTCCGAAGAACAGGCGAATCTCAACATAACACCGACTGTTACGTAACAGTCGGGATCATTAATATGTACGCCCCCAATATTTGCATATGCCAGCCCATGTTCAAGGCATTAGACAAGGGCAGCCAGTATTAACGTCTGGATCTGCACAGCTGAATCATCAGACTAGGTAAGCAAGCAAGAACAATAGCGAAAAATGGCAGATGGAGCAATAATAACTGACATGATCCATGATATCATGATATTTTTAGTGATTGTCTTTGTAAATGTTTCGTTAGCATGTTGCTAATGTACTGTTAAATGTGGTTAAAGTTACCATCGTTTCTTACTGTATTCACGGAGACAAGAGCTGTAGAATTAGCCTGTTAGCCACGGAGCACAGCCTCAAACTCATTCAGAATCAAATGTAAATACATCCAAATAAATACTATACTCACATGATCCGAAGCATGCATGCAGCATGCATGACGAACACTTTGTAAAGATCCATTTGAGGGTTATATTAGCTGTGTGAACTTTGTTTATGCACTGTTTTATAGTCGAGAGCAATGGGGGGTTGCAGGGAGTGCGAGGATTTAAAGGTGCCCTAGATTGTTTTTTTTACAAGATGTAATATAAGTCCTAGGTGTCCCCTGAATGTGTCTGTGAAGTTTCAGCTCAAATACCCCATAGATTTTTTTTAATTAATTTTTTTAACTGCCTATTTTGGGACATCATTAACTATGCACTGATTTTTTCAGCACGGCCCCTTTAAGAGATGCGCTTCCTCTGCCACACGAGCTCTCGACTATATATACATCGCATAAACACAGTTCACACAGCTAATATAACCCTCAAATGGATCTTTACAAGATGTTCGTCATGCATGCTGCATGCATGCTTCGAATTATGTGAGTAAAGTATTTATTTAGATGGTTACGTTTGATTCCGTGTTAGTTTGAGGCTATGCTCTGTGGCTAACGGGCTAAAGCTAACATTACACACTGTTGGAGAGATTTATAAAGAATGAAGTTGTGTCTATGAATTATACAGACTGCACGTGTTTAAAAATGAAAATAGCAACGACTCTCGTCTCCGTGAATACAGTAAGAAACGATGGTAACTTTAACCTCATTTAACAGTATATTAGCAACATGCTAATGAAACATTTAGAAAGACAATTTACAAATATCACTAAAAATATCATGATATCATGGATCATGTCAGTTATTATTGCTCCATCTGCCATTTTTCGCTGTTGTTCTTGCTTGCTTACCTTGTCTGTGCACAGATCCAGCCGTTAATACTGCCTTTCCTTGTCTAATGCGTCGAATGGGCTGGCATTATGCAAATATTGGGGTCATACATATTAATGATCCCGACTGTTACGTAACAGTCGGTGTTATGTTGAGATCCGCGTGTTTTCCGGAAGTCTTTTAAACAAATGAGATTTACATAAGAAGGAGGAAACAATGGGGTTTGAAACTCAATGTATGTCTTTTCCATGTACTGAACTCTTGTTATTCAACTATACCGAGGAAAATTCAAATTCTGATTCTAGGGCACCTTTAAAGGGGCCGCAGCCTGAATCGGTGTATAGTTAATGATGCCCCAAAATAGGCAGTTAAAAAAATGAATTAAAAAAAATCTATGGGATATTTTGAGCTGAAATTTCACAGACACATTCAGGGGACACCTTAGACTTATATTACATCTTGTGAACGTACTAGGGCACCTTTAATCTAAAAAAGATCTTGCATATTGTGCCTTTAAGTTGCAAAACATTCAGAATTATCAGTGTTGTCATCGTTAACTTAAACTAAAAACATTTATATTAATTGATATAAACGATAACAGAATTAAAACAAAATAACTTAAATTTGTATTCTATTTCAGTTAGATAGTTGCCAATATTTCTAATTTTCATTCAGTTTAAGTAGAAGTACTAAAATTGCTAAAACTAAAACTGAAATAAAAATATTAATTATGTGGAAAAATGTAAAAACAAACAAACAACAACAAAAAAACAAGCACACATCAAGTTGACTAACTAAAATGAAAATGGAAAATATAAAAATGAAATATTAAATACTATAATAGTATATCAATACTAAAATAACACTGA
Organism: Ancherythroculter nigrocauda; assembly: GCA_036281575.1. Lineage (NCBI taxonomy): Eukaryota > Metazoa > Chordata > Actinopteri > Cypriniformes > Xenocyprididae > Ancherythroculter > Ancherythroculter nigrocauda. Next base: position 40,088,941 of record VTFQ01000010.1, read on the forward strand.
GAATTACACAAAAAATTGAGTGTGTACAGAGACAATTTTGTCATCTGCAAAGCTTCGTGTAATGCGAAAAAAATACAAAAATATAATTTTTAAAAAAGCATGATTTAAAATTTTTTTTTTAGTTGATTTTTGGGGTGAAATGTGACCTAGAAAAACAATGTTTTATTATTATTAGTTTTAACTTCACCTTCTTTTTTATCTTTATTTGTCAATTACAACATATTCTTTATTTTTTCATGTTATATATTTCTTTTGTTGTTGTTGTTTTAACTGTACATCTGTATGCAAACGCTTTGGCAATACGAACGAAAAATATTTGTCATGCTAATAAACAGAACTGAAGAAACAGGACGTGTGCTTGACAGGTTTCTCTTACCTGGCGTTCTCCAGCGGCGTGAGCGTGACGTCTCCATCAGACGTGATGTCCAGCACACAGTGCTCAGACTGGATCCCGATGCCGAACAGCTGGATGTCCTGAGACGTGTCGGCACCCACACGCGTGTGATCCTGAACACACAGAAGAACATCTCACACGTGAGCCGCTCTAAACTACACAGCACCACATCTGTAGTTGACAGTAATAACCCTGTTCCACATGAGGTTTAACACAGCCTCTGTTCCGAAACCTAGTGAAGCTGTCTACATAGGGAGCATTTACGCCATCAAAAGCCTTCTAAGATATCTTGTTTTTGCCAGTTTGGCAGTATCGCTTGCATCTTTAACATGAAGGTAATTACAGAACACATAGTGACAATAACCCTGCCCTAAATAACACATGTCCAGATCGTCTTCACATTATTTGACACAATAACAGCCATCAAAGGAAGGAGTAAAGAGGGCTGTGCGTGTTTTCATACATGTGGGTTCAGTTACACAAACATTGCTCTTCCAGAGGGATGTTGTTCATGCCCACAGCTGCACTATTCCTTTCACATTAACATGCTAATTCAACATTGGTATGCCAAGCCGACTGGAGGCGGCAGACAAAGGCCTGTTGTTGGTGCAGACGAGGTCTGGCTGCTGTTCTCACAGGTCTCCATCAGAGCTCAGGGTCGCCGTACACGAGAACGCATCTTGTACAACAGCGTGTACAACCAATTGAAGACTGAATTGAATCGAATATTGATTGACTCGTTCTTTTGAGTCAGAAAGAATCGGTTGCAACCGTCCAATGAAAATGAATAAGCAAAAGTAACAGTGATGCAGACCTCACTATGTATGATCAATGTACCTTCAGGTAGTAAACCAGAAGTTCATTAAGAGCAGGATCAGCGTTCAGGTTGACCAGGAAGCACTTGTCCTCTCCGACCTTGATCCCTGATGACTCCAGAGAGATTCCCATGCTCTCCAGCTGCTTCTGACGCTCCTGCAGAGAACAATGACAGCTGTCAATCAAATCTGACATGTTCTGTAAGGATGTCAAATGTGCTCTTTCCTTTGTCTTGTTTCATTTCAATCATCTTTGTCTCAGATAATTCTCCTAAATTTAGATTAAAAATGAGTTTTTATTGAGAGCTCTGACTATTGATTGTTGGCAAATCATTCTTGACAGCAAAAGTTCTCCATTTCATCTCAGTCTAGGAGAAATGACAGATATTTAAGAGAACTCATTTGATATGTTTTTTCTAAGGAAAATTGAGCCACAATAAAATTGTATGCAAATTTCATCCAGCACACCTGTACAATGACAACGTGTGTGTGTGTGTGTGTGTGTGTGTGTGTGGTCCTGGTAAACCCTACATTGTGGGGGCCAAAATGACTCCACAAGGACTGTAACACCAGAAATTTTTGACCTTGTGGACCTTTAGGAAAACAGCTTATAAATCATTCTAAATGCATGAGTGTGTGTGTGGCACACCTGTGCAATCTCCTCTGTTTTCCGGAGTTTTTCTTCCCAGGTGACCGTCATTTCCTGAATGAGCTTCTCCGACTCTTGGAGTTTCTCCTTCAGCTCAGGAGCCTTCAGAGACTGACAAATATAATACAAACAAACATTATCCCATCCGAGTTATTTTAGTACCATTGACTTACTAAAATTTTGAAGTAGTTTTTCATTTCCCATATTCATTTTTTATTTTAGTGTAACTTTAAAGTATTAGTGTTTGTATTTTTTTCTATTTAATCTATTTAATATTTAATATATCTGTATAGTTTTTATTTGTGTTTATTTCATAATAATAATAACTGGTTTCCCCATAAGGTTTAACACAGGCTCTGTTCTAAAACCTAGTGAAGCTGTCTACATAGGGAGCATTTTAAGGTATCTAAGAGATGCAGCATGATGTCTTCTAAGATATCTTGTTTTGGCCAAATTCCAAGGCAGTATCACTCTGACTATTTCAATATAGACTGATGCTAGGGAGTCCATGAAAAAGTTTAGAGAAACAGTGTAAAAAATATATATATATAAAAAATAAAATAAAATAAATAAAAATTTGTTTCAAAATAAATAAATCTACTTAAAATATTTGCTTAACATTTTTAAAAAAATATTTTAAATATTTAAAAAAATATTTTATATAAAAGTTAATATATATAAATCATTATATATCATTTACATTAAAAATATGTTTAAAAAATAAATACATGAAAATAAATAAAATTAAATAAAGTAAATAAATAATGCAGTATAGTATTGTAGTAAGTAGAAAAAAAAACATGTAATGTAATAGAAACTAAATATTTTCCAAATTGTGTTTATGCATGAAAATATATAACTGCGTTTCAATTTTTAGGTCAAACATTTGTGTCAGAGATTCACGGTGTGGTGTTATCTCCTGATAATCTCCCATAAATCTCTGCTCACCTCAGCCTGGGAGAGCTGCACTTTCAGCTTCTCCACTTCCTCCCGGAGCTCTCTGATGATGCGGGCGTTGGGATCCTCATTGACCACGGCGTGGTTGACGATTCTCTTGGCTCGGTCGGCGTACCGCAGCGTCGACAGCGTCTCCTCGTAGTTGTCAGCAGCTGGGCTGATGGTGGCGATCATGGCCGTCTTACTGTTGCCACCGAGATTGTCCTGTAGTGAGAGTGAAAAAACTCATTCATTTTCTCCATAGGGAAACAGATTTGCAACAACAGCCTTTAAAGACAGAACAATTTGAGGTTGTTAACCCATGATATATAAATCTAAACAAACATTATTTTAACTTATTTTTTAAGTAACCAGGTTTAACAGCTGAATTCATTAAGTTCACAGCCTTGTACTTTTTGTCTGATTTTCAAACATATTTTTGCTTCAAATCAAAGTTTGTAATGTGATTCACCTCGTAGTTGGTTGGCTTGGTTCATGGTTTATAACACTTTAACGAAGACTTTTTTAAAAATCCCTATGGGAAAAATTAATGGGAAAAAAAAACTTCTAGAATCAACAATCAAAAAGTGGGAGGGCACAAATGTGCACAAATTATAGAAGAAAAAAGTCTGAATTTGAGGGTACGTTTACACGACAACGATGTACTAAAAATGGAAACTTTTTTCGTGTAAAGACGACAACTTGTCAAAACGATCCCCGTTCACACGGATCCACGAAAACAACTAAAAAGGCTGTATTCTGCTGCCAGGCCAGTAGTTGGCGATGTCACTTTGTAAAGAACATGCTTATAGACTGAACACGTAATACACATGCACACGTCATTGTAGTTCACACAGAGACGCAGACATACTCACCTTGAGCAGCCACGTCAGCACTGAGTCTCTGTAAGGCACAAACTTGCTCTTGCCCTTCCCTGCAGACTGATCAGCCAGAGCAGAGATCACACAGCCCAGCGTGGTCAGAGACCTGGAGACACATACAACACCAGAGAAACATCACAAATGTCAGCTCATCAATGGGAGGGTCACATATAGAGCTGGTAGGCTGATATATGATTTTTTTTTCTTTTTTATTTTTTCAATTAAAGTAGGGATTCCCACACTTTTTTTGTTGAGTTAAAATATTTATTGAAGTATCCCTGAGACTTAACACATTTGCATGTTTACTGTTCTCTGATGTCGGAGAGTGGTCACATGCCATGCAGGTAAACAAATAAAATTATTTTTAGAGAGTGTTTTTATGATTTATAAATAAATAAATTAGTGTTTTATTTTGACTGTTTTTATTTTAAATTATTTTAATTTTACATTTTATGATTTAATTTATATTTAGATAGTATTTTTTTTAATTGTTTTTATTTTTAAATTATTTATTGTAATTCAACATTTTTATGATTTATTAAATTCTTATTAAGTGATTTATTTTTAAATTATTTATTTCAATTATTTTACATTTTTTATTAAATTAACTTTTTAGTATTTTATTTTGATTGCCTTTTTAATTATTTATTTTAACATGACTTAATGTTTAGTTAATATTTTATTTTAATTGTTTTTATTTTAAATTACATATTTAAATTCAACATTTTGATTTAATAAATTCTTATTAAGTGTTTTATTTTGATCGCATTTTATTACTTATTTTTATACGGAAGAGGATTAGGGCCAAGCAATAATAAAAAAATAAAACCATCTTGAGATTAAAGTTGTTAAATTTCAAGAAAAAAGTCGAGATAAAATGTTGAGAATAAACTCGTTAAATTACGAGAAAAAACTCGTTAAATTTCGAGAAAAAAGTCGAGATAAAATGTTGAGAATAAATAAAAAACTTGTTAAATTATGAGAACAAATTTGTTAAATTATGAGAAAAATGTCGTTAAATTTTGAGAAAAAAGTCTAGATAAAATGTTGAGAATAAACTCATTAAATTATGAGAAAAATTTGTTAAATTACAAGAACAAATTCGTTAAAATATGACAAAAAAGTCGTTAAATTACCAGAACAAATTTGTTAAATTATGAGAACATTTTCTCGTAATTTAATTACTTTATTCTCAACATTTTACCTCAACTTTTTTCTTGAAATTTAACGAGTTTTTTTCTCGTAATTTAACAAGTTTATTCTCAACATTTTATTTCAACTTTTTTCTAGAAATTTAATGACTTTAATCTCGAGATGGTTTTATTTTTTTATTATTGCTTGGCCCTAATCCTCTTCCGTATTTTTATTAAATTTTTGTACTTTAATTTTTTTTTTAATTTATTTTAATTTGACATTTTTATGATTGAATTAATTATTAATTTTTCCATCAACTCACTCCTTGCAGTTCCCTCACAACCTGGGAAACCCTGAAATAGAGGATCCATCATTGCACATGATGCAGTTCTTTCATACAGCATCTATTATCCTTCATATGAAGATGCTCTTATTCATGTAGGTTTGTACAGACGCCTGCTTTATTCTTTTTGTTGATCCTAGCGGCAGCTTTTATCCTGTTATCCTTTATTCTTTCATCCTAGCTGAAGTTCCCAGATTCCGCAACCTGTCAACATCTTATTCGTTTCTCAATTATTATAAGCAAGAGACACATTTCCTTTGAAAATGGCGAGCATCTTCAGTCTGGAGTCAAAGGTGCTCTTACTTGTTGATGTTGCTGCCTTCCTTCAGTCTCTCTCCAGCAGCTCCAGTCTTTGACACGCGCTCGCTGCCGGCCAGATCAACCAGGCTTATCTTGCTTACCTTCTCTCCAGAATTCTGCATTCACACACAAACGCAGACATAAAGGCAAGTATTACAATCAACAACTTCCTAAATCAGCACAATTCAGCCCAACATGTGTGTCTGGTATAGATCAGGGACCAAAATTAACACTTTCCAAGCATTAACTGGATATAAAACTTTATTAGGAACTGCAAATAAAATTACTGCACTGTTTAAATCATATTTAAGAATGATAATCTGATGGAAGTGATGTGAGCAATTGAAATAAAACTGTCTACTAAAGAAATTACGTCGAAGTTATGATGAATGACATGTTTTTGTGACTGACTCATATACAGTAGAGGCCAAGAGTGATGTCCCGCCTAGGAAAATTGACATCTTCACCCCTTATTCAAATATTATAAAAGATTTTGCCAGCATAATGCATAGTTGTGCTCTGAGTAATAACACAATGAAACATGCTAAATTGTGCCAACATAACTGTATTTACACAAAGATATTATGAACACATGCAAAAACAAGAGGGGACCAACAAAATATTAATAACTGATTATGTTTTAGTCAATGTATGCTTTTTCAAGTCAGCTTTTTGTTTTTCTATGCATTTTAAAAAAAATGCCTTTTTTGACAAATAATTTTGTCAGATAAAAACCTTAACTAAGTTTAGTATTTTCTTCATCCGTCATATTTAAAATATTTTCCTCATATTTTGATGGTTTAATCAAACTTATAGGGTCATTAAAAACAAATATCCCCTTGGGACATCCTTTTTGGACACTACTGTATGTGAAAAACTGATTGTGATTGCATGCATGTCACAAATAAACAAAACTGCTCAATAATTCTACTGTCATTAGGGACAAAATATATACTGTAATAAAAACAGCGTAAGTTTCATTGCCATATTTTTGAGTGAACCACTGACCCCAGACTGCAGGTCATACAGCGTTTGTGTGACGATGACGCTGAAGACGGCATGCGAGCGACTGCTCTCCTCGTTCATGTTGGTGGCGGCTACTGTGCGTGATTTATTCCCCTCCGACATCAGAGATTCAATGTCCTGCGTTGATGGGAAATGAGAGAAAACACGCAAATAAATCATATGCTGGACTCACAGAAAACAGGGAATGTTCTCAGAACTAAGGCTAACGTTCTGGCAAGGTTCTCTCAAAGTTATGATCAAACGTTCTTCCAGTAACGTTAATAGAATGTTCAGTCAAAGTTCTCAAAACGTTAGCACAAAAACATTATTTATACATTGTTAGTGGAATTTTTTTTCTGAAACGTTTTTTTTTTTTTTTTAAATGTTACTACTTTTTTCAGAATGTTTAGAACATTCAAAAGTAACATTCTCATAATGCTTTCAAAATGATCAAATAGAATGTTGATGTTCACATAACCACAAAAAAGCATTTTTAAAACATTTAAAAAACTAGGCGTTTTGTCAAATGTCACATATTTTACTGTAAGTGGAAAGAGTGATTTCTAATCACACAAATGTGATTTGGTCTGTGATTTTACTCTTTTTTACAAAGAAATTTGCCTGTCTGAATAAAGCCCATACGACACTGTCAGGGACAGACAAAGGCTTCCTACAGAATTTTGAGAGAAACATCTAAAACAAAGTTGAAACTTAAATGAATCAATGAAACAACTGAGACTTTCATGAATCTCCTGAGGTCCGATTTCAGAAGAAAACTGCTTCATCAATCATGTTTACCTCGAAGCTCATCACAGCCAGCTGAGAGAGCCCGTCCACATACGGACCCAGGACTTTATGTTCTCTGACCTTCAGAGATTGTCTGCTCCTGTACACAAGGAAGAGAAGCCATGTGAGAAAATACCATAACAGTTTCATTAGGACCTTATTAAAAGGGGACCTATAATGCCCATTTTCACAAGATGTAATATAAGTCCCCAGAATGTGTCTGTGAAGTTTCAGCTCAAAATACCCCACAGATCATTTATTATAGCTTGTCAAATTTGCCTCTATTTGGGTGTGAGCAAAAACACACCGTTTTTGTGTGTGTCCCTTTAAATGCAAATGAGCTGCTGCTCCCGGCCCCCTTTCCAGAAGAGGGCGGAGCTTTAACAGCTCACACTTCGACAAAATAAAATTTAAAGATTAAAAAAAGTAAAACAAATAATAATAATTCAGGTAAAAAAGGCAAAAATCAGAATTGAAAATGCAATGTATACAATTGTAAAGAAAACATTAAAAATTAAACTAGGTAATTAAGCCATAAAAATAGGACAAAAAATTATTTACTAATTAAATTATAACCATTGATATATTTTAAACAATATAATGTATATAGTACAAGAGAGAACAATAAAAATTTAAAGATCAAAATAATGTACAATTAATTGCTATAAAAATGGAAAAAATAAAAATAAAAGATGTAAAGTATAAAATTATAACAAAAAAAACATGCAAAACAAAATTAAGATTTTAAAGCAGGACATGACATAATTTGCTAATTAAATTATAACTATTAATTAATACAAAAAATATATAGCACAAAATAAGAAAACAATTAGAAATGTTGATTTATATAAAATGTAAAAATTAATTTATTTAAAAAAGGCACAAATAAAATTATAAATATTAATAAATAAATAAAAATATATAGCACAAAAATTGTAACAAAAACAAGAAAACTTGATAAATTTAAACAAAACAATTATTGAAAATGTGTAAAGCCATAAAAAAAGGAAGTGATGGACTTTAAGTTAACTGAAAGTGTGAAAACAAGCGCTGTAAACTCTCACTAGATGGTGCAGACGGGCTCCACGCGTCAGTCTACGACAGATCAATGACAGCCTGCTCTTGTGGATCATGTGATCCTCTACACCTGTGTGAACTTGAGGAGAACGGAGAACTCACGTTTGTGCTTTTTGTGCCCACTGTACATCATAATCCGCTCACCCTTTGGGATCCAGCAGGTCTCGGACTTTTTCGTTGTAGATCTCCATGAACGAGACCTCCACCTTGAAGGAATGGGCCTCGTTCTGCTCTTTGGAGACCCTCTCGAACAGCGAGCAGCAGAGTCTCGGGATCAGTCCTGGCTGCTCTCCATTGCCCATCATTGAGAAGGATTTCCCAGAGCCTGCCAGACCACCAACACAACGATTCAAAGGTTAGAGGACATTATCTCACCCAGCAGGCGTGTTCGCACACGTCAGCCCACATGTAAAGCTTGTGTCGGAGGACAAAATGCCGGCCTGAGAACTAGGACAGGAAGGCAGAGGAAAGACACAATGTGGTGCGTCTGCGGAGGAAAGACAGACACTGAGCGATTCAACAGTATGATTGGAAACACAGAAGCTTCCTGTTCATGAACGCTCAAACATCAGCCTGATATTTACTTATTAAACGTATCTGCTTTTGAAAACATATTTTGATTGAAATACTTCATTTTTTATTAATTTTGATTTATAGATTTGAACAGCACAAATAAAACAAAGATAAAAAATAAAAAAATCCCAAATGAGCCCGTTTATTCATTACAGGTCATTTTCAACTGAAGTGACTGGGCAAGATAATATAATTAAAATAATACAATAAAAAAAAAAATCTATAATAAAAACTAATTAAAAAAAAAAAAAAAACATCTAATAGATCTGAAACAAAGGAAAATTTTTTTGAATTATTTGAATTTTTATTATTTATGTAATAAAAATAAGATTCAATCTTTTTTTTCTTAAAAAATGTTTAGACTAAAAGAAAAGATAAATTGTAACTTATTTTCTCTTTACATAAAAATAATTAATAAAAAATAAATATAAATAAATAAATTAAAATAATAAAAATCTGAAATAAATCTTAAAGGTCTGAAACAACAGATTTTTTTTATTGTGTTTTAATTAATTTATTATTATTATTATTTATGTAATAAAAATAAAATTAAATCTTTTTTCTATTCTTTGTTTACTGCTTTTTGTCATAAATGTTTAGACTAAAAGTAGAAAAAAGATACTTTAATTGATACTAAAATTTTAATTGATTTTTTTATTTACATAAAATAATTAATGAATAAAATATAAATTAAAATAATTAAAAAATAAATACATATGAAATAAATCTTGAATGTAAATGTTTAGACTAAAAGAAGAAAAAAGTATAAATTGTAAACTTTTTTTTACAAAAAATAATTAATAAATAAAATAATAAAAAAAATAAATATGAAATAAATCTTGAATATAAATGTTACAAAGTAAAAAAAAGATATTTGCAAGATAATTGCAACTTATTGTTTTCTTTACATAAAAACACTGAATAAATAAAAATAATTAAAAAATAAAATATGAAATAAATCTTGAAATAAATCTTAAAGATCTGAAACAGGGAAAAAATATTTGATTTTTTTTTATTATTTGAATTATTATTATTACTTATGTAAGCAGAAGTAACTTATTTTTCTTTACATGAAAATAATTAAATATAAATAAATATTTATTTAATATAATTATTAAATATAAATAAAAAATTTCCTATGTTTCAGATCTTTAAATGTATCTATATTTCATTTTTTCTATTTTTATTTAAATTCAGGATGAATTTTATTACTTTATGACTGTTACTTTATGAATGTCCTTAGAACTAACTAGAAATAAAAATGACAGAAAATGAGAATTATCATTGAGAATAGTATGAATTTGAAGTCAAAAATATGCTGTGTCATAAAAAATGCAAAAAAAACAACAATGTTGACATGAAACATGACCTGGACATGTTTTTGTGAGATTCCTCAGTTCACTGTAAAACTAGGTGAAAGTGGGGAAATTCCTTGTCGTGTGATTAACGTGTGAAATATGTTTGTGTACGATAGTTATGTCTCACAGGGCTCTTTTAGGGTAATTACCACTGCTCTCATGCCAATGAATGAGCATCTATTCAATGAAACGGATGTCACTATCAACAAAAACACCCTTACAAAAGACCATATATTGTTTCCTGAACGTTTCTCTCTGTAACAGTACCTGTTTGTCCATAGGCAAAAATGCAGGCGTTGTATCCTTGAAATGCGTTTTCAAGTATTCCCTCCCCAAGGCACTTGAACACGACCTCCTGACCTACAAGACACATACATGCAACCATGAAAATCACATTAAAATGCAAACAACATCTTCTCAATCTGATTTCCATACTGTACGAGAAGGAACAATTCACTGCTGAGCAACAAAAGGATCTCCACATTTCTCATTTCCTTTCCTTTCAAAAGAAATCCCTCGAGCCCTCCCACAAAAACCTCCCAAATAAGTGAATGTGAAAACGGTCCGCATGACGTGTTCATGCTTCGGTGAAGCCAAGATGCACAGTTCTCCACATTCATAGTGAATCAGCCAGCTGTGCAGAGAGCTAAATAAAGACGGACCTCAAGCACTTTCACCCGCACAGATCGCCTGTTGTTTCTGAGCACCAATGCAGCTCAGTGCATTTAATGCACAGGAATTGAAATGTTCTTGTCACACAATGTGTCTGAACAGCGCTGGGACATCTGATGCATGAAACCCTTCAGACTGGAGAGCTTTTGTTGATCGTCACAACATTAACCCTGTTTGAGCAACGAGTAATTGGGCAATAAGCAATTACTTTTTCCATTCCTTTTTTCACAAGGAAACTGAATGATGGAATTTAATAGAAATACACAAAGCATCAAGTTAATTTGGTTTTGAGCACCAAAAAAAGCTTGTGAAAAAGCAGAAAAAAGTGTAATTTCCCAAAGCATCCATCATTAATTTTACTAAACATGTTATTGAGTTTTCTGTACAGGCCTGTATAAAACCTTATAACTGCACATTATCCTTCCTAAAAGACTTTAATAACCAGTGTGTCTGTGAGAGTCAATATCACACTCATTCCATCAGCAGCTTCATGAATACAACTTTATATCCATTAGACTGTAAGATTGACACATGAAAGAACACAAGCAATAACCATCCATGTAAGAACATGTTCTGCTTGTCAAGTCATCAGTTTGTCAGCCAGCTTTATTTTGGCAGACTTAAACAGAGACGCCGGACTTGAAGAATCATGTCGATGTGCTACATTATAGTGTGGGGTTTCAGATTAATTCAGACGGATCGTTCACTGAGCGACTGATGAAAAATACATACAGAAAATATAGCTGCGGGCAGCATTTAACAGGGTTCAAATTATCCCATGATTTACTCACCCTCAAGCCATTCAAGATGTATATGAATATCTTCTTTCAGACAAATACAATCAGAGATATACTGGCTCTTCAAAGCTCTCTATTATTATAAATCATGGAAGAGCCAGGATATTTTTTAAAGGTGCCCTAGAATTAAAAATTGAATTTATCGTGGCATAGTTGAATAACAAGAGTTCAGTACATGGAAATGACATACAGAGAGTCTCAAACTCTATTGTTTCCTCCTTCTTATATAAATCTCATTTGTTTAAAAGACCTCCGAAGAACAGGTGAATCTCAACATAACATCGACTGTTACGTAACAGATCATTAATATGTACACCCCCAATATTTGCATATGCCAGCTCATATTCCCTACATTATGAAAGGCATTAGACAAGGGCAGCCAGTAACGTCTGGATCTGCACAGGTGAATCAACAGACTAGGTAAGCAAGCAAGAACAATAGTGAAAAATGGCAGATGGAGCAATAATAACTGACATGATCCATGATAGCATGATATTTTTAGTGATATTTGTAAATTGTCTTTCTAAATGTTTCGTTAGCATGTTGCTAATGTACTGTTAATTGTGGTTAAAGTTACCATCGTTTCTTACTGTATTCACGGAGACAAGAGCCGTCGCTATTTTCATTATTAAACACTTGCAGTCTGTATAATTCATAAACACAACTTCATTCTTTATAAATCTCTCCAACAGTGTAGCATTAGCCGTTAGCCACGGAGCATAGCCTCAAACTCATTCAGAATCAAATGTAAACAATTAACAGTATACAATACTCACATAATCCGACGCATGCATGCCGCATGCATGACAACACTTTGTAAAGATCCATTTGAGGGATATATTAGCTGTGTAAACTTTGTTTATGCACTGTTCAAGGCAAGCGCGAGCTCCGTGGGCGTGGAGCAGGAGAATTAAAGGGCCAGTAGCCCTGAATCAGCTCATTTATAATGATGCCCCAAAATAGGCAGTTAAAAAAAGGAATTAAAAAAAATCTATGGGGTATTTTGAGCTGAAACTTCACAGACACATTCAGGGGACACCTTAGACTTATATTACATCTTTTTAAAAAAAAGTTCTAGGGCACCTTAATATTTCTATTTAGCTTTATTTTTTTTCAGTTTTAGTGATTTTAGTACTTCAACTTATTGCAGTTAGTTGCCAATGCAACATTTCTATTTTTTTTTGAATGTTCGCTTTTTAAAATATTTATATTTTGTCTTATTTCAGTTCAATTTTAAAGGGTTAGTTCACCCCAAAATGAAATTTCTGTCATTAATTACTCACCCTCAACCTGTAAGACTTTCATTCATCTTCAGAACACAAATGAAGATCTTTTTAATGAAATCTGAGATATTACCATTGACAGTCTACGCAACTACCACTTTGACGCTTCAAAAAGTTCATACAGAGATCGTGAAACTAATCCATATGAATTGAGTGGTTTAGTCCAAATTTTCTGAAGACATGGTCACTTTATATGATGAACAGATTGAATTCACGGAAGCTCAAGCATGTTTGCTTGATGTGAGCGAGAACCAATGAGGTGCATTCTCATGTTATGCAGCACGTTTGAGCTTCCGCAAGAACCAATGAGCTTTGTTCTCATGCATCAAACAATTATGTTTGCTGATCAATGTTTATATGTGAACAAAAGCCTAAATTCAATCTGTTCATCATATAAAGCGATCGAGTCTCTTCAGAAAATCTGAACTAAACCGCTCAATTCATATGGATTAGTTTTATCTCTTTATGGACTTTTTGAAGTGTCAAATTGGTAGTTGCGTAGACTGTCAATGGAGGAACAGAAACATCTCAGATTTCATCAAAAATCTTCATTTGTGTTCCAAAGAAGAACGAAAGTCTTACAAGTTTGGAACGACATGAGGGTGAGTAATTACTGACAGAATTTTATCTCCAGTTTTGCGTGATATATGAATCAGACGGTCAGCGAACACCAGCATAAACAGCACCAAGTCTAGACTAGCCTGGGAATTTTGTGTGATCTAAGCTGCTCAGATCCCACCCTTGGGAACGGCACATTTGTGTGTCCGTGTCATTTCCAGGGCTTTCCATATTACAATACCAAATATAATCCATAATTATTATGCAGGTGTGACTCTCCAGCACATTGAGGGGAAAGTGGTTCTGTGTGGACGTGTTAAAGAGTGACTCACCGGCGTACTTCGGGATGTTGGACTCATCCATGGACCAGAAGCAGTGGTCGAAGGCAAACACCTGCAGAGAGAGAGAGATGCATGTGTGCCTGTTATGACACGCTCCTCTTGATGCTGGACGAGTCTCAGACAGACAAAAGACTTAATGTGTTTTATACCAGACACACACAGAACATGACGGTGCCTGTCTTGAACACACTAAATGAGAATGAGAAAACAGCCCTCATCTACTTAGAACCATTCTAGAAGGCTTCTGTTAGGCACTTCATATGATATATAGAACCTTTTACAACGTGTCCTAACTACACGCAACCCGACGCCGCGACACATGATAAAGGTATCTTTTCCATGTAAACAGAGTGTTTGTCCATCAATGCACAATTCTATTTTAAAAACGTTTTTTTCGACAATGTCACAGCTGGAACAACAACATAAAGTGTATAAATCAACATAATGATAATCTCGGGTACTGTTTATGTGCTTTATTTAATGTTAAAAGCATCTAATGTGAGTTTGATTATATCTTTTATAATCATACTGAAAGCAACAATGGACAATTAACCTCAGATAAAAGGAAACAAGAACGTTCAAACTGTCAACTCATTGTGAACAGACAAGTGTATTCTATGCTAAAGATTGTTTTCACTAGAAAAAAATTAAAATAACCCATTAAACGTTAAAGTACACTCTAAAAAATGCTGGATTAAAAACAACCCAAGTTGGGTTGAAAATGGACAAACCCAGCAATTGGGTTGTTTTAACCCAGCGGTAGGGTTAAATGTTTGCCCAACCTGCTGGGTAGTTTTATTTAACTCAACTATTGTTTAAAAATTACTGTATTGCTTAATTAAAATTAACCCAAAGTATGTTGGAAATAAACATTTATTAATGTTCAATGAATAATTATTAAACAATAAACATTTATTAAATTGCTTATTAATAAATTTATATTAATAAACTATTAAACTATTAAATTTATATTAATAAAATATTAACGCTTATTAATAAACATTCACCTTTTGTCTATTATTGTTGTCTCTAATTGCATCTGTTTTTAATTTCCCAACTATTTTGGGTTCATTTTAAGCTAGCCATATAGCAATTTTTAAACAATAGTTGAGTTAAATAAAACTACCCAGCAGGTTGGGCAAACATTTAACCCAACCGCTGGGTTAAAACAACCCAATTGCTGGGTTTGTCCATTTTCAACCCAACTTGGGTTGTTTTTAACCCAGCATTTTTTAGAGTGTATTATGAAATAATTTAAGACATTTCTCATTATATGGAAACTTTTTGGCATAAAGGTTCTTTAAAATTGAGTCAAGTTCTATATAGAAGCACACTGAACCTTTTTTTCTAAAAGTGTAGCAGTTCTTTTTATAAAGGGTTTTGTATAATTTTAGTAAAGAAATCTTTTTAAAGTCAATATCATTGATATAAAGTTCTAACCTCTTTTTTTATCACCAAATATCCTGTTTCACTCAGAAATGCATCACATTATGGAAGTAACATGGGTTGCAAAATGCATTTCACATAAAACTTTATATTCATTTCTGTATATTCATTCTTGCAACACCAAGGTCATGGGTTCGATTCTTAGGGAATGCATGAACTGATAAAATGTATACCTTGAATGCAATGCAAGTCACTTTGGATAAACGCGTCTGTCAGACACATAAATATACATATACGTGTTTATCCAAGACAGAACGAGAGTAAATGGAGAGCAAATGTTTGCTAAAGTCTCAGATGTTTCTCTTGAGAAAGAGTCTCTAGTAATCTCCTTCCTCAGTTCTCAAACAATTTCTCAATAAGTACTTTGTACCTAAAGTTTGTGATTAAAAGTCAGAGATCTCTATATGAACTCAAACATTTCTCATTAAATGATCTGAGAGCTTTACACTCTTACTGGATGACAGCTCCACTGTAAAAAGTGATTTTTTTAAAGTTGTAAATAAAGTTTATTGGATAATTGGAGATTTTTTTCCAAGAAAATAAATGACAAAAATGTCATGTTTAATTCAATGTTTTACTTTATAATGTGTAATTAATTGTGAAATTTACTAGCAATTTCTGAGAGAAATTGTTTCTATACCAAATGTGTTTTAGTGTAATGACTCATTTGAGTCTGTTTTTAAGGCATTTTATAGCTTAAACTTTAAGGAAACATTAAAAAATGCTCTAAGTCTCCTAAGCTATAAAGGAGCAACATCTGAGCATGCAATGAAATGCTCCTATGGTCTCTCCTGAGACACATTCTTACAGTGCTTGTGAATAGCAACAGTCTTCGTGAAGACACAGTTAATTAGATACATAAATCTGAAGACAGTGGAATAAATTCCTGCTTTGGTGGCACATGTTTCCAGAGCGACCGGCTCTGTGGATCCGTACGGGAGCAGGGATACAAGCCTGCTAGTAAGAGTTTCCTTATCTCATCAATGTGGAATTGTAAATGCATAAACTATTTTCACCCTCGATTTACAATAAACTGAATCTAAAAGTTCTTAAACAAGATAAATTTCCCTGATAATCAATGTTGCATTAGATATTAAACAGGACCTATTATGCCCTTTTTCAAAGTCTTGATCTTGTTGTTGGGTTCTACTAGAATAGGTATTCATGTTTGATTGTTGAATAAACACATTATTTCCACATATTTGATTTTGTTGCAACACCTCTCTTCCCAGTCTGTCAGTAACGCTCTGGATGCGTTTCCCAAAGCGAACTATGGTCACAAGTTCCGTCGTTACCAATAGAGTTCAATGGGGAAAATAAAAAATTTATATACTTTTTAACCACAAATGCTCCTCTTGCATTGCTCTGCGATGCACCACGCATTACGTAATCA